>CM076573.1:172350550-172810464 GCA_034641835.2 Pinus albicaulis
AGTATTCTCCAAAATTAATTTGCAATAAGGCTATCCCCAGATAAGGGTAAAGGAAGAAGACATCCATAACACAATATTTAGGACCAAGTACGGCCATTATGAGTTTGTCGTTTTACCATTTTTTCTTAACAACGCTCTAGCAACATTTATGAGCCTTATGAATAGTATTTTTCACCCTTACCTTGATAAGTTTATTCTATTTTTTATTGATAACATTCTGATATATTCCAGAAATTTGGAAGAACATAAGAAACACCTAAAAATAATTTTGCAAATGTTGTGAGAGCATCAACTATATGTCAAATATAGTAAGTGTGACTTTTAGAGATATCAAATACAATATTTAGGACATATAATTTATGTTGAGGGGATAGTCGTGGACCCTGAGAAAATTAAAACTATCATGGAATGGAATTTCCCTAGAAATAGAACATATATTCAATCTTGTATGGTCTTAGAAAGGTATTATTGTCGTTTTATTGAGGGGTTCTCTAGAATATCTTATCATATAACTTCCTTGCAGAAGAAAGGAAGAGCCTTCAAGTGGACCGAGGAGTGGCAACATAGTTTTGAACGATTAAAACATTTGTTGACCTAAACACCATTACTAAAGATTGCAGACCCAGATAAATAATTTGTCATTTACACAAATTCATGTCAAGAAAAAGTGGGGGGAGTTTTAATGCAAGAAGGTAAAGCAATTTCTTACAAATTTGCAAATTAAAATAACATGAGAAGAGATACTATGCTTATGATTTGGAACTAATAGCAGTGATGCATGCTTTAAATGTCTAGAGGCATTATTTAATGGGTAAAAAGTTTGTGTTCATGAAATATCACAACAACCTGGCCAGTTTCTTTGAGCAGCCTAACCTTAATGCACGGTAAACTAGATGGACAACCTTTGTAAGTGAATTTGAGTTTGATATTATACACATAAAAGGAAAGGAAAACCATGTCATTGATGCTTTAAGTAGGAAATTACATTATAATAATGAAATCTCTTATAGTCGAGTAGAAGTTAATTTTGTAAATCAGATTAAAGAAGCTGCTATGAAAGACACAAAAATATATGTTTTTATGGAAGAAAACCAAACAATTGAATAACCCTGAGAATAAAAAATAGTTGGGTATAAATAGTGACATTATACTAACCTTCATAGGGAGAATATATGTCCCTAATAAGTTGGCTATTAGGAAACTTATTTTGGATTAATTTCATAGAAGTCCCTTATATGTTGCCCACCCTAGATATCAAAAATTATTTTCTGCTATAATATATATATATATATATATATATTAATTACTTTATTTTTAGTTTTTTTGGCCCGTAATGAGAAAGGATATTAATGATTATCTAGCTAAATGTCTAGAATTTCATCAAGTTAAAGCTGACCACCAACATCCAGCAGGGTTACTTCATCCACTACCCATTCCAAAATGGAAATGGGAAGTTATTACATTAGATTTTATAACCAGGTTACCTAAAACTAAGAGGAAGAATGACTCAATTATAGTGGTAGTGGATAAAATGACTAACGTGTCTCATTTCATTCTTGTTTAATCTACATATAAAACTATACAAATCGCAAATATATTTATGCATGAAATTTTCAGAATGCATGGAATGCCAAAGGTAAAGATTTTAGATAGATATTTCGAGTTCACATCAACATTTGGAAAACTCTCTTTAATAGTTTAGGCATGCAGGTACAATTAATTATTACTTATCACCCAGAAACAGGAGAATGTATGTGATTCAACAACCAAGAAAATGGGAGGAATACATTCATTTGGTAGAATTTGCATAAAACAACAAAAATCATGAGTCACTGAAAATGAGCCCTTTCAAAGTTTTATATGGAAGGAGGTGTAAAACACCAATTAATTGGAATAACCATGAAGATAAACTACTTTTGGGACCAAACATGCTAGAAGAAATGGAACAAACTGTAAGGAAAGTGCGGCATAATCTGAAGGCTACTCAAGATAGAAAAAGGCATTTGCATACAAGAAAAGGGCGTATAAATAATATCAAGTAGGGGATAATGTGTGTGTTCGAGTAAATCCTAAGAGGAGTAAAAAAAGGTAAACAGAAATCTTTGTGTAATAAAGAGCACAACGGAACAAAATTATCATCATAATTTTTTAATTTGTCCAATAAATGACTATCACAAGATTCAAAACTTCCAGCTAATACAGTTATAACAGATAAAACTTTGAGAATATCACATTGAAAAGAAGAGCATAACTTAGACAAAATGTAGTATAAAATCGTTCGGGAAATTAACAAGATTAAAAAGAAAACCTTGGTGGGTGCTCCTTGAAAATAATAAATACATATATTAACCCATTTGTAGGGAATTATATAGTACTATGGACATAGGTTGCACCTGGGGTAACCACATATCTCCAACACAAAGATAAACAAGAAAGTTGAGTTGAAATTCTCACTTTGGGTATAGCTTATAGAACAAAAGAGACATTGTAAACTTGGTAACTTGTAGGAATGAATTTTCTTAATTACCTGGAAAAGAGACTCTTTCTACAAAAGAGTTAGACCAAATAATGCCGAGTTATAGCTCACGACTGATATGCAACTATGAAGAACTGAGATTTTAAGCCTTGGAGTTAAGTGTACCTAGAACCTGGAGATAGGAAGCAAACATCCGGGATGAGAACTTTCTTGTGGAGGCCAAGTGATGACAATCAAAACCATATCGACGAGAACCTATTTCCTTCTCACTTGGGTTAACCCAAAATTAAATTTAGTAGGGATCTAAGTCAATAACACTAGCAATCTAACTGGAAGGTGAAGCATTATATCAACTAACAAAAATTAGCTAATAAGAGGATTTTTGAAGCCTTTGCCGTAAGATAAACACCTGGATCAATCATTGAAGCCCCATATGGAAAACCCATGAGACGCCTTGAAATTCCAATCAAATTTATATTTAAAACTAAGTGTATCCATGTATTCATTGATATTTTGATCAAAGATTTAATAATCAATACATATAACCTAAACATGCCATAGTTGGTTGAGTTAGAAAACCCTTGAAATAAATTCCAGCTATATATTTTCTAATAGTAACTACTAAATAAATGTCTTGAAGTTGATGAGTATTGAATAAATGTCCTAAAGGTGATAAATATTAAATAAATACTATTTTTTTATTTGATAATTTTAAGTGGGAATGATTGTTACACATAAAAATGATGAATAATCGAAACGAGCGAAACCTATAAGTTGACATTGCAACTCGAGAAAAAATAAAAGAATTTTTTTGTGCGGCATAAAATATTGCAAAAACATGGATACTATATATCACTGCCTAATAACAGTGACATAATAAAGAAAATTAGCTGTGTAATTAACTCGATCTTGTATTTATTGCATATTGTTGATGTAGTGATTTGTTTTTTAACCTTTATAAATATGTTGTTGATTGGATTCAGAAACTCGCTTTTTAGTAAAATAGATCTAACCTCATGTGAAACAAGAAGGTTGCAGGGCAGCAAGTCCCTGCCTTCAGTGGGCCACTGAATTATGTCACAAAAGCGATGTAAAGCTATCTGTTCACAGCTTTCCACCAAGCTACCTAGCATCGTAGTCGTAGCTCCTATCAACAGTAGACATCAAAAACAAGAAAATGGTAGCATACAATAAATCAAAGTTGGGTGAGCAGTAAGTAAAGTTTGATAAACCAGTTGATGCTTCTGAATTGTAAAACCTAGCTAAGCAGCTCAGTATTTAACAACCATGGGGAAGTGAACAACTCAACTGACTAGCTAGTCCGAGTAATCGAATCAATCCCGCGATGGTAGCCGTAGCTTCTCTCACCAATAGACATATAAAATACAAGAAAATGGCACCACTCAATAAATAAAGGTTGGGTGGATTTCTTTTTACTCATGGAAAATGGCTAAAGAATCAGAAATTGTTTTGATGACTGATTCTACATCTGCATCCTCCTCATCTCATTCATGGACAGCCATAGATGGTAGCAAAATTGAGACTTAAACTACCTTTCCACCTTTCAAAGGGATTGTCCTAGGTGAAGGACAACATTCAGTTAAGGCATATCCTTTAATCCAAAAGGATGATACAGCGTTTGGAGTTGAAGGAAAAATACATAAGACCAGTGAACAATTAAACTGGACTAATACTGCACTTACGGGTCTAGAAAGAAATGTTGCTAGAACCAGTTAAGGATCAAATTGATAGAGTCCAAGTCTCTATCAATGATGTAAATAATTCTTTGAATTATGTATAGTAAAATTCTTTTGTTGCAAAATATTATTCTTTAGAATCTTTAAAAAAGATTGATGAAGTAGAGAATAGTATTATTGAGCAATCTATCTCTACACGGCATTTAATATCAAATCTGTCTGACAAGGTAGATAGAATGAATTTGAAGAAGACAGATAAGCCTATACCAGCTTCATTTTTGCACAAGGGAAAAGCTATTCATACTCATAATCTTAGTGAAAGCCCAGTCTCTAAGTTTCCCCAATTGTTCCCTACAGAAGATGAGAAGCCATCACAACAGTCCAAGCTTGAACTGGCTAGCTCAGAAAAGATAACCATTTCTACATTATCCCATGAGTCTGATTCAGACACACAAGTACTTCCTGTGTATGAACCTCTTGAGCCTTAGTTTACCAGACATGCAGCGCCTGAACTAATTGGTGTTGGTAGAATTCCACCAAGAGAAAATTTCTTTGAAAGTAGTAATAAGGAGTGGAATCTTGATAATCTATCTACAACCCAAATTAGACAGATGTTAGATCAAATGATTACAGAATATAAACTGATGTGTGTTGCAGGCAAGTCAGAAGTTGAATCCTGCAAAACTTTGATTCAGTGCTTCACAAGAACACTTGCCAGATGGTGGGAGCTGGAATCCTCTCCAGCCATGATTGATAAAATGGAGAAAGAAGTGGTAAAGGATGAGAGTGGAGATGTGTTGTTTTAATATTAATGTATCATCTGCTTGCAATAAATTTCTAACATTAGAAAATGGTAGATGATCACATTCTTCATAGTCACAGATGTCGCAACGACATTGGTACCAATTTGCATAGAAAGTTGGGTCCATTGATGTTGCATTTAAGCCATAATCTCTCCACCAATCTTGAAGCCAGCTTGTCTGTCTGCAGTTCTGCATAATATGAACTGCTCCAAACTTGATCTTTGTGTAGTGGGTTTCACCTTTTCCATCTTTGTTCATCAAATCCCACCATATTTTTTTGTATCCTGCAAAATTATAGATACTGTCAGGAAATATAAATTCTGGATTATTACCTGGCCACTGAATGTATCTGGACCATGTCCATGCAGGATCACATGTTCGGTTAATGGCTAGCCACTTGTAGTAGACTTTAGTTCTGTCACTTCCACCAGTAGCAATGACAGAAATATCCATAAAATCTTGATGCAAATATTCTTCTGCTTCCCATGCTGCTTTCATACTTCGAGTGTAGACCATATCATGAATCCATCTGCTACCTTTTGGGTACACTCACCTTTCTTGTACAAGATGTTGAATGTTAGTGTGATTCTGAAGGTTTTCATCAAGCACCTTGGTGTTTCGGAGCTGCCAGGTTGGCTCCCAGTCCCTTTTGTACTGGTTCCAATCTTTGTCATCCGGGATGCTTTTCAAGATTTCTCTTTGATTTGCTTGGTCCCATTCTGTAATGATGACCATAACATGATCATCTTGGACTTCAACGGGATGTTCTTGTTGCTGTAGAAATTCTCTTCTAAGAAAATATGGCAAAGAATTATCAATACCCTTAATGTGTTCTACTTTAAAATCAAAATTTGCAAACAATGATTTCCATCTTGCAAATTTGGCGTCTTCAGGGTTCTTGATAGTTTTATTAATTACTTTTTCCAGGGCCTGTGCAGCAGTCCTTAGCAGAAAGTACTTATTAACCAAATGAATAGAAAATTTGCTGATATAGTTCCATGCAGCTTTGACTTCCTTTTCAATTGTGGAGTAGCTCTTTTCAGACTTGCTCCATACTCCTGAGGCATACATAGCCTTAATTTTTCTAACTGCTTCAGTGTGTTGTTATGTCCAAGGCTTTGGGTTCTTTCTCAGTCTCTGATTTAGTAGAGACCTGTCAATGGCACATTCCGCATAAAAATTGCTCACATAATTAAGACAGCCAATAAATCTCTGTAATTAGGTTTTATCCAGAATAACATCTGGAAATCTGTCTGCAAATTCTATGGCGTGGCTTTGAAGAGAAATTTGACCATTCTCTATCTGGTGCCCAAGAAATTTGATCTTAGTCTTTCATAATTCCATCTTCCTCTTGCTCAAGACTAGACCATTCTTTTTAACCAACTTCATAAAGATCTTCAAGTGTCTGAAGTGGTCTTGGAGATTTTTGGAGAAAATCAGGAGATCATCTATATAGGCTAATAACCATTCAGCATATGGCTTGAAGATAGAATCCATTACCTTCTGGAACTTAGAAGGTGCATGCTTCAAACCGAATGGCATCACGTTCCACTCATAGTGGCCTGCAGGAATGCTAAATGTTGTCTTGAACTTGTCTTGTTCTGTAATTGCCACTTGCCAAAATCCTGATTTTAGATCAAACTTGGAAAAAACTTTAGCTCCAGATATCCTACTCAAAAAATCTCCTTTATGTGGAATAGGATAAGTATCATCAGCTAGAACAGAGTTTAGAGGTTTATAGTTTATTACTAGTCTTGGTATACCTCTGATCTGTTCACTTCTCTTGTTGACATAGAAGCCATAGCAGTTCCAAGGACTGCTAGACGATCAACTTTCTCTCTAAAAGCTGATTTATTTCTTTCTCACAGAGTTTTCTGTATTCTTTTGATATTGGAATAGCTCTGGATTTACATGGTTTTCCCGTATATCCTTCTTTGTAGGGAAATTCAACACAATGTTGTTTTCGATGCCAAAATGCATTGGGTTCTTCAGAACAACATGTGTCTTCAAATTGTTTCTATAATTCAGAGATTTGTCTCTGAATTCCTAGAGAACTCAGCTGATCTTCAATTCTGATCATGTTCTTGTGGTCTTTGAGTTCTGCTAAACTGTTTTCAGCTTTTTGTAGTTCCTGCATCGCCTGCACCATAGTAGACACTCGAGGATTAGAAACAAAAGGTAATTCTATCCTCTTCCCTTTTTTACCAATTGTAGGCACGGTGATGAAATAACCCCCTTTATTATCTGGAAATCTAAAATAACCATGGGGTTCGACTGCTGCTAAAAATACATTTCCCAATATACAGTCAATTGGAATATCTCCAGCTACAAACTTGACCTTGATACAGTGGGAATCAAAACACACAGCAGCCTTAGGAAATTCATATTCAAGGGTTTTATTACCCAACCCTATAACTTTTCTAGTAGCAGACACCCAGAATTTTGAGAGAACAACCTTTTAGAAAGTATATTAACATCTGCACCTAAATCTAGTAATGCAGTTAGAGAAAATATTTTGCCTTCAATGCAGATATTAACTTTGACATGATGTTGTTGATACTGAACAGCAAGAACTTGCATTTCCCTTAAACCCAAATGGGGATCAGGTCTTCCTTCAGCTATCTCAACATCAGATGATTGTGCAGAGGTAGAGGCTGTATGCAAATTATAATTTGTTTTTCTGCCACAGACAATTGGTGCATCTTCTTGTTTTCCTTTTTCCAATTGTGCAACTTGGAGTTTCAGGGCAGAAATTTCATATTTCATTGTGTGTATCTCCTTACTCACCTCCCCCAAAGTGAGTGCACGAAATTTTCTTTAATTGTGACGGATATACGATTTGGTATTTTTCTCGTAAGAAGCATCAACAAAAATGGGCTTCTTACTGCTGCAAGTACTGTAGGAACCAGTACCACGGGACATGAATGTCTCAAGCAACTTCGTCTTGAGATCACCTTCTTCCAGGGCGCGTATGTGAGAAAATACTTTAAACTCATCTTCATCAGTTTGCGCCATCAAAACTTTTAGTTTTCCTGAAAATTCCTCAGGAAGTAAATTATCAGAAGAAAAGTCAGATTCAGAATCAGAACAACCACATTTACAATTTTCTGAATCAGAACTTTGGCAATGAGCATGAATTTATTGCATAGAGGATTCTGAAGAGGATTCAGTCTCAGAAGTAGAGGAGGAGACTTCTTCAGCTTGATGAATAGCAAGTCTGTTACAATCCTCAGTCTTGTGGAAAGAAGAACCACATCGAGCACATTTAGATTCAACTTTAACAATAGTAGAAGTACTGGCTCTGGTCTGTGGCTATGATTTCTTACCACGATTTCTTTTTTATTCCAATGCTATAGGACACAGATTGGAAGTATGTTCGGGCTGGCCACATAACCATCATACAACTCCCTTCATCCTTTCAACCTTCTGGGATCGAGGCTGAATATTAGCTGGTCCATAATAATGATTCTGGGAGCAAATCTTTGATAAATTCTGTGTGAAGGCTTTCTCTTTGGCTTTGCTGGCCTTAGCTCATTTCTTTTCTTGGAGCTCAAATGATAAGTATAAGCCCAACTTTGTCTCTGGGCTTTATTTGCCTTCTTTTTAGATTTTCTGCGAGTAACCAAAGGATCATCTATGGTTATGCCATATTTACTGCAGAAAGACTTTGTGCCAGGAAGTCTATTTAACTTGTCTATAGGCTTTGTCATTTTTGAGCTGGTATAGAGAGTTATTAGAACTTTAGTAATAATAGAATAAATTTCTCCCCATAAATAAACTTCAAGAGGTAATGGGAAGACTTCTTTCAGCTTCAAGATATCAACAAGCTTTGAGGGTAAAGCTGCCAAATAAATCTGTTTCCACAACAGATTTTTGGGATCCTTAACCAGGAAGATTCTTTGCATCCAATCTCTATGGAAATCTTCAAACTGGTTAATATTTCGACACTTTAGATTCATTAATATCAACTCATGTTTATCTGAAAGTGTAACATCAGCACCAAAAAAGTGCTCTTGGATCATAGCAGTCAATGCTCCAATCATATTGTTGATTGGTTTGCCATCAAGATGGAATTCAACATCTCCATTCTCATCCTTTACCACTTCTTTCTCCATTTTATCAATCATGGCTAGAGAGGATTCCAGCTCCCACCATCTGGCAAGTGTTCCTGTGAAGCACTGAATCAAAGTTTTGCAGGATTCAACTTTTGACTTGCCTGCAACACACATCAGTTTATATTCTGTAATCATTTGATCTAACATCTATCTAATTTGGGCTGTAGACAGATTATCAATATTCCACTCCTTATTACTACTTTCAAAGAAAGTTTCTCTTGGTGGAATTCTAACAACACCAATTAGATCAGGCGCTGCATGTCTGGTAAACTGAGGCTCAAGAGGTTCATACATAGGAAGTACTAGTGTGTCTGAATGAGACTCATGGGATAATGCAGAAATGGTTATCTTTTCTGAGCTAGGCAGTTCAAGCTTGGATTGTTGTGATGGCTTCTCAGCTTCTATAGGGAACAACTGGGGAAACTTAGAGACTGGGCTTTCACTAAGATTATGAGTATGAATAGCTTTTCCCTTGTACAAAAATGAAGCTGGTATAGGCTTATCTGTCTTCTTCAAATTCATTCTATCAACCTTGTCAGACAGATTTGATATTAAATGCCATGTAGAGATAGATTACTCAATAATACTATTCTCTACTTCATCAATCTTTTTTAAATATTCTAAAGAATAATATTTTGCAACAGAAGAATTGTACTGTAAAGAATTCAAAGAATTATTTACATCATTGATAGAGACTTGGACTCTATCAATTTGATCCTTAACTGTGGTAGCTCTAGCAACATTTCTTTCTAGACCCGTAAGTGCAGTATTAGTCCAGTTTAATTGTTCACTGGTCTTCTCTATTTTCCTTCAACTCCAAATGCTGTATCATCCTTTTGGATTAAAGGATATGCCTTAACTGAATGTTGTCCTTCACCTAAGACAATCCCTTTGAAAGGTGGAAAGGTATTTGAAGTCTCAATTTTGCTACCATCTATGGCTGTCCATGAATGAAATGAGGAGGATGTAGATGTAGAATCAGTCATCCAAACAACTTCTGATTCTTTAGCCTTTTTCCATGAGTAAAAAGAAATCCACATATTCTTTTTCTCCATATCAGCCTTCCATTCATTGGCTAATGCTATTTTCTCCTCTGGTGTGTGTGATAGACCAAACTCATCAACCTGTGGATGGGTATAAATGTCCCAGTTTAACATCTGTTTCATTCATTGAGCAGGGACCTGGTGCTTAAGGAAACCATCCATTAAAGTATAAAACTTTTGGATTTCAGGGACTGATGGTTTCTTATAATCTGCTGGCAAATTTTTGAATCTGCAGTCTACGATCAAGTTATTCTTTTGCTCAATATAGCCAATGCCATATTTGGGACTATTTGTAGGTCTCCCATTTATAAAAATAGCAGTTAACCTAGAGTCTTCTTCTTCTAGTGTGGGCACTAGATGCATCATGAGAACGTGTTCTTCTTCATGCGGGAATGGAATGTCTGAACACTTAGGATTTGGACATGGGGCGACAAAGGTAGAAGGTGGAGCTTCACCAGTCCTAACATTATGATTCTCATGGATTACAAGATATGCCAAATGACTCAGATCGACTTGCTGCTGAAAAGTTGGACAAGAGGCCCGTATTGGCTAGAAATTCAAAATTTGAGAAAATTCAAACAATGCTAAATGTTTACAGGAATAATTTACAAGACTGGAACAAGCAGTATCAGAAACTGACAGAGGTATATACAGAGATGAATTTTTACATTCTGCTTCAATCTGACACCTATCAATAGTGGACCTTCTAGGAAAGGTTAAAGTGGTAGAGGATTGATTTTCAGAAATATTTGAAAAAGTTATAGCTCAGGCAGAGATAGGTCTAGGATTTGGAACTGTCCAATGTTCTGGAAATGAAAGTTCTTTCCACTTGATAGCTTGATGCTCGACCTTTTGATTTTTATAGTCAGTTATGACTACGACACTAGTTTTACTATCTCCAATGGGGGCATGTAGGACTACATGATAGAGAGTACTGGTATGACGGAAACAACCCGGGTATGTATGGTGATATTGTTTCTTTTCCTCTTCATATCAAATCCAGTTGTCTGGATCTGCAACTGTAAAATATCAGCCAATGTTTCATCATAAACATATACATGGAAGTTAGGGTAACAGTCAAACCAGACTGGTCCATTTGACAGAGGTGCAACAATCCCACCGATTAAGGAATCTGTATATTTATTATGTGTTAAGTCACGGACAGTGTCTAACACATATGTATCTAGGCCCTGATGAGTGAGGGTGTGGATTCCTACTCTTATACACCCTAGGTGTAATAATTTCGTCCCCAATTTACTGGCTTCTGCTTGGAGTTTCTTGGGATCTAGAAGCGAAATAGACTAGATACAATCATAGTTTTCTTGGATAGAAATTATGGATTCTTTTATTGTGACTCTAGTGGCAGCTTTCAAGTGCCAGACACCTAGATCAGCATAAACTTCAGAAGCGTTGATCTTAGGTAGAACCCATTTTGCTGAAGGTTCCGCTTCTTCATACAATAACTATGATGAATTTAACACACGATTACTAGAACTAGAAAACATATCTCTGAGAGGGTCTTGCTCAGCCCTATCATTTTCTTCTAGTTCTCTGAATGAGACGGATTTACTGAAAGAGTCCATTCTTCAAGAATAAAGAGAGAGTGATTTAAGTACTGACCTTTTTCTCGAACCAAAATTTTGATGCTAGTTAACAACTAGACCACTAGCTCTGATACCAATTTCTAGCAGGGGCTTTAAAAACTTGAAATCCAAAAGTTTTATACTTTAATGGATGGTTGCCTTAAGCACCAGGTCCCTGCTCAATGGATGAAATAGATGTTAAACTGGAACATCTATACCTATCCACAGGCTGATGAGTTTGGTCTGTCACACACACCAGAGGAGAAAATAACATTAGCCAATGAATGGAAGGCTGATATGAAGAAAAAGAATATGTGGATTTATTTTTACTCATGGAAAAAGGCTAAAGAATCAGAAGTTGTTTTGATGACTGATTCTACATCTGCATCCTCCTCATCTCATTCATGAACAACCATAGATGGTAGCAAAATTGAGACTTCAACTACCTTTCCACCTTTCAAAGGGATTGTGTTAGGCGAAGGACAACATTCAGTTAAGGCATATCCTTTAATCCAAAAGGATGATACAACATTTGGAGTTGAAGGAAAAATACAGAAGACCAGTGAACAATTAAACTGGACTAATACTGCACTTACGGGTCTAGAAAGAAATGTTGCTAGAGCTACCATAGTTAAGGATCAAATTGATAGAGTCCAAGTCTCTATCAATGATGTAAATAATTCTTTGAATTCTATACAGTACAGTTCTTCTGTTGCAAAATATTATTCTTTAGAATCTTTTAAAAAGATTGATGAAGTAGAGAATAGTATTATTGAGCAATCTATCTCTACACAGCATTTAATATCAAATCTGTCTGACAAGGTAGATAGAATGAATTTGAAGAAAACAGATAAGCCTATACCAGCTTCATTTTTGCACAAGGGAAAAGCTATTCATACTCATAATCTTAGTGAAAGCCCAGTCTCTAAGTTTCCCCAGTTGTTCCCTACAGAAGCTGAGAAGCCATCACAGCAGTCCAAGCTTGAACTGCCTAGCTCAGAAAAGATAACCATTTCTGCATTATCCCATGAGTCTGATTCAGACACACAAGTACTTCTTGTGTATGAACCTCTTGAGCCTCAGTTTACCAGACATGCAGCGCCTGATCTAATTGGTGTTGGTAGAATTCCACCAAGAGAAACTTTCTTTGAAAGTAGTAATAAGGAGTGGAATCTTGATAATCTGTCTACAACCCAAATTAGACAGATGTTAGATCAAATGATTACAGAATATAAACTGATGTGTGTTGCAGGCAAGTCAGAAGTTGAATCCTGCAAAAATTTGATTCAATGCTTCACAGGAACACTTTCTAGATGGTGGGAGCTGGAATCCTCTCCAGCCATGATTGATAAAATGGAGAAAGAAGTGGTAAAGGATGAGAATGGAGATGTTGAATTCCATCCTGATGGAAAACCAATCAACAATATGATTGGAGCATTGACTACTATGATCCAAGAGCACTTTTGTGGTGTTGATGTTACACTTTCAGATAAACATGAGTTGATATTAATGAATCTGAAGTGTCGAAATATTAACCAGTATGAAGATTTCCATAGAGATTGGATGCAAAGAATCTTCTTGGTTAAGGATCCCAAAAATCTATTGTGGAAACAGATTTATTTGGCAGCTTTACCCTCAAAGCTTGTTGATATCTTGAAGCTGCAAGAAGTCTTCCCGTTACCTCTTGAAGTTTATTTATGGGGAGAAATTTATTCTATTATTACTAAAGTTCTAATAACTCTCTGTACCAGCTCAAAAATGACAAAGTCTATAGACAAGTTAAATAGACTTCCTGGCACAAAGTCTTTCTGCAGTAAATATGGCATAACCATAGATGATCCTTTGGTTACTCGCAGAAAATCTAAAAAGAAGGCAAAGAAATCCTAGAGACAAAGTCAGGATTATACTTATCGTTTGAGCTCCAAGAAAAGAAATGAGCTCAGGCCAGCAAAGCTAAAGAGAAAGCCTTCACACAGAAGTTATCAAAGATTTGCTCCCAGAACTCATTATTATGGACCAGTTGATATTCAGCCTCGATACCATAAGGTTGAAAGGATGAAGGGAGTCGTACGCTGGTTATGTGGCCAGCCCGGACATACTTCCAATCTGTGTCCTATAGCATTGGAATAAAAAAGAAATCGTGATAACAAATCACAGCCACAGACCAGAGCCAGTACTTCTACTACTGTTAAAGTTGAATCTAAATGTGCTCGATGTGGTTCTTCTTTCCACAAGACTGAGGATTGTAACAGGTTTGCTATTCAGCAAGCTGAAGAAGTCTCCTTCTCTACTTCTGATACTGAATCCTCTTCAGAATCCTCTATGGAAGAAATTCAT
The DNA here is from genome assembly GCA_034641835.2 of Pinus albicaulis. Classification (NCBI taxonomy): domain Eukaryota; kingdom Viridiplantae; phylum Streptophyta; class Pinopsida; order Pinales; family Pinaceae; genus Pinus; species Pinus albicaulis. Next base: position 172,364,605 of record CM076573.1, read on the forward strand.
GCTCATGGCCAATGTTCTGATTCAAAAAATTGTAAATGTGGTTGTTCTAATTCTGAATCTGACTTTTCTTCTGATAATTCACTTCCTGAGGAATTTTTAGGAAAACTAAAAGTTTTGATGGCGCAGACTGATGAAGATGAGTTTAAATTATTTTCTCACATACGCGCCCTGGAAGAAGGTGATCTCAAGACGAAGTTGCTTGAGAAATTCATGTCCCATGGTACTGGTTCCTCCAGTACTCGTAGCAGTAAGAAACCCATTTTTGTTGATGCTTCTTACGAGAAAAATACCAAATCGTATCTCCGTCACAATTCAAGCAAAGTTCATGCACTCACTTTGGGGGAGGTGAGTAAGGAGATACACACAATGAAATCTGAAATTTCTGCTCTGAAACTCCAAGTTGCACAATTGGAAAAAGGAAAACAAGAAGATGCACAAATTGTCTGTGGCAGAAAAACAAATTATACTTTGCATACAACCTCTACCTCTGCACAGTCATTTGATGTTGAGATAGCTGAAGGAAGACCTGATCCCCATTTGGGTTTCAGGGAAATGCAAGTTCTTGTTGTTCAGTATCAACAGCATCATGTCAAAGTTAATATCTGCATTGAAGGCAAAATATTTTCTCTAACTGCATTACTAGATTCAAGTGAAGATGTTAATATACTTTCTAAAAATGTTGTTCCCTCCAAATTCTGGGTGTCTGCTACCAGAAAAGTTATAGGGTTGGGTAATAAAACCCTTGAATATGAAGTTCCTAAGGCTGATGTGTGTTTTGATTCCCACTGTATCAAGCTCAAGTTTGTAGTTGGAGATATTCCAATTGATTGCATATTGGGAAATGTATTTTTAGCAGCAGTCAAACTCCATAATTCTTTTAGATTTCCAGATAAGAAAGGGGGTTATTTCATCACCGTGCCTACAATCGGTAAAAAAGGGAAGAGGATAGAATTGCCTTTTGTTTCTAATCCTCGAGTGTCCACTATGGTGTAGGCGATGCAGGAACTACAAAAAGTTGAAAACAGTTTAGCAGAACTCAAAGACCATAAGAACATGATCAGAATTGAAGATCAACTGAGTTCTCCAAGAATTCAGAGACAAATCTCTGAATTACATAAACGATTTGAAGACACATGTTGTTCTGAAAAACCCAATGCATTTTGGCATCGAAAACAACATTGTGTTGAATTTCCCTACAAAGAAGGATACACGGGAAAACCATGTAAATCCAGAGCTATCCCAATGTCAAAAGAATACAGAGAGCTCTGTGAGAAAGAAATAAATCAGCTTTTAGAGAGAAAGCTGATCTGGGAGTCTAGCAGTCCTTGGAACTGCTATGGCTTCTATGTCAATAAGAGAAGTGAACAGATCAAAGGTATACCAAGATTGGTAATAAACTATAAACCTCTAAACTTTGTTCTAACTGATGATACTTATCCTATTCCACATAAAGGAGATTTATTGAGTAGGATATCTGGAGCTAAATTTTTTTCCAAGTTTGATCTAAAATAAGGATTTTGGCAAGTGGCTATTGCAGAACAAGACAAATTCAAGACAACATTCAGCATTCCTGCAGGCCACTATGAGTGGAACGTGATGCCATTCGGTTTGAAGCATGCACCTTCTAAGTTCCAGAAGGTAATGGATTCTATCTTCAAGCCATATGCTGAATGGTTATTAGCCTATATAGATGATCTCCTAATTTTCTCCAAAAATCTCCAAGACCACTTCAGACACTTGAAGATCTTTATGAAGTTGGTTAAAAAGAATGGTCTAGTCTTGAGCAAGAAGAAGATGGAATTATGCAAGACTAAGATCAAATTTCTTGGGCACCAGATAGAGAATGGTCAAATTGCTCTTCAAAGTCATGCCATAGAATTTGCAGACAGATTTCCAGATGTTATTCTGGTTAAAACCCAATTGCAAAGATTTCTTGGCTATCTTAATTATGTGAGAAATTTTTATGCGGAATGTGCCATTGACAGGTCTCTACTGAATCAGAGACTGAGAAAGAACCCAAAGCCTTGGACAGAAAAACACACTGAAGCAGTCAGACAAATTAAGGCTAAGGTTCGTACTCTCCCTATTCTCTATGTCGCTAATCATGAGTATTTTAAAATTGTTGAAACCGATGCCAGCAATATTGGTTGGGGAGGTGTCTTCAAACAAAGGCCAAATGAAAAGAGCAAGAAAAATGAAGAACAGATCGTGCAGTATGCCTCAGGAGTATGGAGCAAGTCCGAAAAGAACTACTCCACAATTGAAAAGGAAGTCAAAGCTGCATGGAACTGTATCAGCAAATTTTCTATTCATTTGGTTAATAAGTACTTTCTGCTAAAGACTGATGCACAGGCCCTGGAAAAAATAATTAATAAAACTATCAAGAACCCTGAAGACGCCAAATTTGCAAGATGGCAAGCATTGTTTGCAAATTTTGATTTTAAAGTAGAACACATTAAGGGTACTGATAATTCTTTGCCAGATTTTCTTAGCAGAGAATTTCTTCAGCAACAAGAACATCCCGCAGAAGTCCAAGATGATCATGTTATGGTCATCATTATAGAATGGGACCAAGAAAATCAAAGAGAAATCTTGAAAAGCATCCCAGATGACAAAGATTGGAACCAGTACAAAAGGGACTAGGAGCCAACCTGGCAGCTCCGAAACACCAAGGTGCTTGATGCAAACCTTCAGAATCATACTGACATTCAACATCTTGTACCAGAAAGGCGAGTGTACCCAAAAGGTAGCAGATGGATTCATGATATGGTCTACACTCGAAGTATGAGAGCAGCATGGGAAGCAAAAGAATCTTTGCATCAAGATTTTATGGATATTTCTATCATTGCTACTGGTGGAAGTGACAGAACTAAAGTCTACTACAAGTGGCTAGCCATCAACCAAACATGTGATCCTACATGGACATGGTCCAGATACATTCAGTGGCCAGGTAATAATCCAGAATTTATATTTCCTGACAATATCTATAATTTTGCAGTATACAAAAAACTATGGTGGGATTTGATGAACAAATATGGAAAAGGTGAAACCCACTACACAAAGATCCAGTTCGGAGCAGTTCATCTTATGCAGAACTGCAGACAGACAAGCTAGCTTCAAGATTGGTGGAGAGATTATGGCTTAAATGCAACTGCAATGGACCCAAATTTCTATGAAAATTGGTACCAAAGTCATTGCGACATCTATGACTATGAAGAATGTGATCATCTGCCATTTTCCAATGTTAGAAATTTATTGCAAGCAGATGATACATTAATATTAAAACAACACATGGTGCAACACAATGAATGGTTTGTCATGACTAAAATAAAGCACTAGATTGTTTTAAACAAACCAATGATTGTAAGAAGGATTTATGCCAAAGCTTGGGACGAAAATTATAAATATTTTTTCCCTGGTATCCAAATCCTTGATATCCCACCAAAAAGTTCTACAAGTGGTTCTCGTGGGCTCCACTAAACAAAATCCTCCACTGTGTCATGATTCCTAGTCACGGGTTTACAGTGACCATATTTTTCCCGAGGGCTTTTTCCCGGTTCAAAAAGCATCCTCCATGTAAGTAATCATAAGTGTTTCCTCATGGGACTTTGTACATTAAAGGTATCCATAGTGTACATCACACACTTTCACATGTATATGTCCGAAGGATGGAATATCAGCACGGATGTCACTTCGGTGTTACCTGGAAGCAATGATTCCCCTTCCACGCGTCAAGAATCCGACGGACCGATTGAAATTTTTGTCCCCCCCATTTTCCTATATAAGGAGGGGAAGGCTCATTCATCGGGCATTCGAAGTTTGAGTGAGTTAGAGTCATTTGTGTTTTTGAGTCAAGATTCTGAGCTCCCTACTCTACATCTGCGAGAATTCTCTCGATCTGCTTGCATCACGGAGATTAGCCTCAAGTCTTAGGTGATCTGGCTAGCCTGCGTGTCTATGTGCTCGGCATAGGCAAGAATCTAAAGTGGCGGGATCAATAGATCGAGTCTATTTATAAGTCTGTAAATTTTGGGTGTTGTTTCTATAAGCTCTTAGACAGAGTTTGCACTCATCCAAGAAGCCTCCAGTAAGCTTTCTCATTCTGTGAGAAGCGCCAGTCAGGTAAATGCTGATGCAGTCAATCTCTGGAAAGAGATCTTGAGTCCTGTACTCTGAAATCATATGTAATATCATTCTGAAATATCAATAAAGAGAGAAGCTTCTTCTTATCCCGCATTTTAAGTACTGTTACTTTGAGTTGTTTGATATTGTCCATTGAGGTAGTATTGTCTCCTTAAGTTCACTAAAAGTTCACCTGAGGTTCGCCAAATCACGAAGGGACGCCAAGGTCGTTGAAGGCGAGGGGATGTCGTGTTAAGGCTGCGAGAGCGTGAAAGGAAAAGTAGGTTCGTCTATGGATTCGCATAAGGAACTTTGAGGATCAAAGACAAGAAGAGACTCAGTGAGGCCAAGTTCGCCTGTGTGTGTGCGGTGCTAAACAAGCTTTTTAAAGCCCAAGTCCACCTGTGTGTGTGCGGTGCTAAGCAATATTTTTAAAGCCCCTGCTAGAAATTGGTATCAGAGCGAGTGGTCTAGTTGTTAACTAGCGTCAAAATTCTGGTTCGAGAAAAAGGTCAGTACTTAAATCACTCTCTCTTTATTCTTGAAGAATGGACTCTTTCAGTAAATCCATCTCATTCAGAGAAATAGAAGAAAATGATAGGGCTGAGCAAGACCCTCTCAGAGATATGTTTTCTAGTTCTAGTAGTAGTGTGTTAAATTCATCAGAGTTATTGTATGAAGAAGCTGAACCTTCAGCAAAATGGGTTCTACCTAAGATCAACGCTTCTGAATTTTATGCTGATCTAGGTGTCTGGCACTTGAAAGCTGCCACTAGAGTCACAATAAAATAATCCATAAGTTCTATCCAAGAAAACTCTGATTGTATCCAGTCTATTCCACTTCTATATCCTAAGAAACTCCAAGCAGAAGCCAGTAAATTGGGGACGAAATTCTTACACCTAGGGTGTATAAGAGTAGGAATCCACGCCCTCACTCATCAGGGCCTACCAATTTCTAGTAGGGGCTTTAAAAATCTTGCTTAGCACCGCACACACACAGGTGGACTTGGGCTTTAAAAAGCTTGCTTAGCACCACACACACATAGGCGGACTTGGCCTCACTGAGTCTCTTCTTGTCTTTGATCCTCAAAGTTCCTTATGCGAACCCATACACGAACCTACTTTCACTTTCACGCTCTCACAGCCTTAACGCGACATCCCCTTGCCTTCAACGGCCTTGGCGTCCCTTCGTGATTTGGCGAACCTCTGGCGAAATTTCAGTGAACTTAAGGAGAAAATACTACCTCAATGGACAATATCAAACAGCTCAGAGTAACAGTACTTAAAATGCGGGATAAGAAGAAACTTCTCTCTTTATTGATATTTCATAATGATATTACATATGATTTCAGAGTACAGGACTCAAGATCTCGTTCCAGAGATTGACTGCATCAGCATTTACTAGATTGTCGCTTCTCACAGAATGAGAAAGCTTACTGGAGGTTTCCTGGCTGAGTGCAGACTCTGTCTCAGAGCTTATAGACACAACACCCAAACTTTACAGACTTATAAACAGACTCGATCTATTGATCCCGCCACTTTAGATTCTTGCCTATGCCGAGCACATAGACACGCAGGCTAGCCAGATCACCTAAGACTTGAGGCTAATCTCCGTGATGCAAGCAGATCGAGAGAATTCTCGCAGATGTAGAGTAGGGAGCTCAGACTCTTGACTCAAAAACACAAATGACTCTAACTCACTCAAACTCTGAATGCCCGATGAATGAACCTTCCCCTCCTTATATAGGAAAATATGGGGGACAAACATTTCAATCGGTCCGTCGGATTCTTGACGCGTGGAAGGGGAATCATTGCTCTCGGGTAACACCGAAGTGACATCCGCGCAGAGATTCCTTCCTTCGGACATATACATGTGAAAGTGTGTGATGTACATTATGGATACCTTTAATGTACAAAGGCCCACGAGGAAACACTTATGATTACTTACATGGAGGATGCTTTTTGAACCGGGAAAAAGCCCTTGGGAAAAATCCGGTCACTGTAAACCCGTGACTGGGAATCATGACACAGTGGAGGATTTTGTTTAGTGGAGCCCACGAGAACCACTTGTAGAAATTTCTGGTGGGATATCAAGGATTTGGATACCAGGGAAACGGTATTTATAATTTGCGTCCCAAGCTTTGGTATAAATCCTTCTTACAATCATTGGTTTGTTTAAAACAATCTGGTGCTTTATTTTAGTCATGAAAAACCATTCATTATGTTGCACCATGTGTTGTTTTAATATTAATGTATCATCTGCTTGCAATAAATTTCTAACATTGGAAAATGGCAGATGATCAAATTCTTCATAATCACAGATGTCGCAACGACTTTGGTACCAATTTTCATAGAAAGTTGGGTCCATTGTGGTTGCATTTAAACCATAATATCTCCACCAATCTTGAAGCTAGCTTGTCTGTCTGTAGTTCTGCATAAGATGAACTGCTCCGAACTTGATCTTTGTGTAGTGGGTTTTACCTTTTCCATATTTTTTCATCAAATCCCACCATAGTTTTTTGTATCCTGCAAAATTATAGATAGTGTCAGGAAATATAAATTCTAGATTATTACCTGGCCACTAAATGTATCTGGACCATGTCCATGCAGGATCACATGTTCGATTGATGGCTAGCCACTTGTAGTAGACTTTAGTTCTGTCACTTCCACCAGTAGAAATGACAAAAATATCCATAAAATCTTGATGCAAATATTCTTCTGCTTCCCATGCTGCTCTCATACTTTGAGTGTAGACCATATCATGAATCCATCTGCTATATTTTGGGTACACTCGCCTTTTTGGTACAAGATGCTGAATGTCAGTGTGATTATGAAGGTTTGCATCAAGCACCTTGGTGTTTCGGAGCTGCCAGGTTGGCTCCCAATCCCTTTTGTACTGGTTCCAATATTTTTCATCTGGGATGCTTTTCAAGATTTCTCTTTGATTTTCTTGGTCCCATTCTGTAATGATGACCATAACATGATCATCTTGGACTTCAGCGGGATGTTCTTGTTGCTGGAGAAATTCTCTGCTAAGAAAATCTGGCAAATAATTATCAGTACCCTTAATGTGTTCTACTTTAAAATCAAAATTTGCAAACAATGCTTGCCATCTTGCAAATTTGGTGTCTTCAGGGTTCTTGATAGTTTTATTAATTATTTTTGCCAGGGCCTGTGCATCAGTCCTTAGTAGAAAGTACTTATTAACCAAATGAACAGAAAATTTGCTGATACAATTCCATGCAGCTTTGACTTCCTTTTCAATTGTGGAGTAGTTCTTTTCAGACTTACTCCATACTCCTGAGGCATATTGCATGATCCGTTCTTCATTTTTTTTTCTCTTTTCATTTGGCCTTTGTTTGAGGACACCTCCCTAACCAATATTGTTGGCATCAGTTTCAAAATTTTTAAAATACTCATGATCAGCAACATAGAGAATAGGGAGAGTACGAACCTTAGCCTTAATTTGTCTGACTGCTTCAGTGTGTTGTTCTGTCCAAGGCTTTGGGTTCTTTCTCAGTCTCTGATTCAGTAGAGACCTGTCAATGACACATTCCGCATAAAAATTGCTCACATAATTAAGACAACCAAGAAATCTCTGCAATTGGGTTTTATCCAGAATAACATCTAGAAATTTGTCTGCAAATTCTATGGCGTGACTTTGAAGAGCAATTTGGCCATTCTCTATCTGGTGCCCAAGAAATTTGATCTTAGTCTTGCATAATTCCATCTTCTTCTTGCTCAAGACTAGACCATTCCTTTTAACCAACTTCATAAAGATCTTCAAGTTTCTGAAGTGGTCTTGGATATTTTTGGAGAAAATCAAGAGATCATCTATATAGACTAATAACCATTCAGCATATGGCTTGAATATAGAATCCATTACCTTTTGGAACTTATAAGGTGCATGCTTCAAACCAAATGGCATAACATTCCACTCATATTGGCCTGCAGGAATGCTAAATGTTCTCTTGAACTTGTCTTGTTCTGCAATTTCCACTTGCCAAAATCCTGATTTTAGATCAAACTTGGAAAAAACTTAAGCTCCAGATATCCTACTCAGCAAATCTCCTTTATGTGGAATATGATAAGTATCATCAGCTAGAACAGAGTTCAAAGGTTTATAGTTTATTACCAGTCTTGGTATACCTCTGATCTGTTCACTTCTCTTATTGACATAGAAGCCATAGCAGTTCCAAGGACTGCTAGACTCCCGGATCATCTTTCTCTCTAAAAGCTGATTTATTTCTTTCTCACAGAGCTGTCTGTATTCTTTTAACATTGGGATAGCTCTGGATTTACATGGTTTGCCCGTATATCCTTCTTTATATGGAAATTCAACACAACTCAATAAATAAAGGTTGGGTGAGCAGTAAGTAAAGTTTGATAAACTAGTGGTTGTTACTGAATTGTAAAATCCAACTAAGCAGCGCAATATTTAACAAGCCGGGGAAGTGAACAACTCAATTGACTAGCTCGTCCAAGTAATCGAATCAATCCGGAGAATTATAGTAGCTCGTCCCAGTAATCCATCAATTCGGATAATTATAGATAAACCATTGACTTGTGCGCCTAATGAATATAGTAACTAGTAACTAGCTGGCCAGAGATATATGTAAGTGTATAAAAATACCACCACTAATTCTGTCTTAGACGTGACAGACCAACTCGAATTAATTAGGGTCTGAAATTTACTTGGGATTTTAAATGTGACACATTTTATTATAATTCCCAGAACATGGAACTAATTCACATTTTTTTACTTCCTGCCATCCAGAAAAGGCAGTCGGACACAATGCATGGTGGCCACTTGACATTCATTTCTTCTTTTCCCTCCAGAAAAGCCAGTTGGACACAATGCATGGTAGCCATTTTTGGTTTCTTCCTCACCGATGGAGTATGACCCACTTGTGGTTTCTTTCTCAACGATGGAGTTACTTTCAGCCTCTCCTCCTATAGTTTTCAGGTTGAAAGGTTGAAGTTGAAGTCGACATGTTATATGAGGCAAGCCACAATAATTTGAACCTCATGCGATGATGCATTTTTAGGAGCCTAACCTCATGCGATACCTTTCTCCTTCAAGTGAAATCTCTCTCTGAGCTAGCTGGAAAATCTTATCATTGGTTCTCTAAGCCTGGTAGATCAAATCTCTTTGTTCAATCTCCGAATTACACTAAGCCCAAACTACAACCAGGCTTCTTGATATCCCTCTGTAACCGTTTCTTCCAGACCTTAATAGGTTAGAAGTTATTTCATTTAATAACATTCTTTTCGGGCTTCATGTATTTGATATTGCAGAAATAGTTTGAGGCTGGCATGTTCCAAAACTCATGAAATTTTTTTCTCAAAAATGTACGGTGGAAAGGTTGAAATAGCAGCAATGCCTCCTTATAATCGACCTGACTACCATGATAGCTTAAGGGATATAGCAAGTACAGTAGAAGAGATGAATTCATGCTATCACAATGGTACTGCTTTCTTGAATGATGTGAAGCTACTGATCTCTCAGATTGCAGCAAAAGACTAGACGTCTATAGATGGTAAACGTGCAGCCCTCAGGGTCGACATATTAAGGAGAAATATAAAGTTTGCTATAGATAGAGGATGCCCCTCCACCACAAGGGAAATCCAAATGCTAGTTAATTTGGATATGCAGGAAGAAGTTTCGGGTTTTCCCGTAGTTGTTGAGGATATCATGTTTGATTTCCCTGATACTGGCTTAGGATTGGCACCTTCAATAGAACCAACAGAATATGCTGGAAGCATTTTACTTGAGCTGAGGTCAATATTAGAAAGTGTTGTGCCAAGAAAAGTAACTGATGGTGAATGGTGGCACTCTGAACCAACATCCTAAAAGAAAAATCTCCCCTCCCTATAATTACTGCTGAATCAAAGGTAGGGCAACCACCCATTCCTCAGTAAATGAAATCATGCCGAAGAGGCAGGCTTCGGGTACAGGTAGTGTGAGGTTGGGCAGGCAGGTCACCAATCGAATCGATACTACACCGTGGGCTTTTCCAATGCTGACGAGGTGCATAAATTACAGTTAGTGGCTATTGCGGGCATTGCAGAAATGAAGCAAAGCATGTCCATTTGCGGATGTAAATGCTCTAAATGCTTTTGGAGATGTATGCTGGAAAAAAGACATGTCTCCTCTCATTCTTGTATGGGTAGTCATGTATCTTCAGAAAAGTGCTCCTTTTGCACTAAGGAGGAAGTAGAGAATTCAATTGAAGAATGCAAAGATTTGGCAGGGCATAATGGCCCCCATGACTGTAAAATAAAAAACACACCTGTGGTGAAATTTGTGACTTGTTTGAGAAGTCATCCAACTGCAACAAGTCTTGTTCTATTAGGCTTGGGCATGAAGGTCCACACAAGTGTAATTCTCCCCAACATATGTGCAAGAAAAAATGTTCTCTTCCTAGTTGCCAAAATCCTTGTGTTGTCCCAATTGAGTTTCGGGACCATGATAGGCATGCTTGCCATGAAAGACAATGTCAAACCCCATGCCTCATGAAGGGTTGCACAAGAACATGCGGTCACAAGGACCATTTTCATGACCTCAATCACGATGCCAAAAATCTATGCGGGAATGAGCATGTGTGCCCTGAAAAATGCAAGTGCCTGGAAATTGGAATATGTGAGATCCACATTCATTTGGTCCCATGCCCAAAAAACTGCACCAGCAAGCTCTACAATGGCTCCAGGCACGAGACTAGGAAATATGGTCCTTACCTGGATGTGCCCAAGGATGAGATGACTCATGAAAATTATTGGAAATATATTAGATTTGTTGATCCCTGCACTGAGGAAGAGAAGGATGAGTTTGGCCTCTGCAATCACTATTACAGATCAGAGGAACATGAAGATCTTTCTGACAAAAGGGCCGTTGGAGCTCAGAAATCTTATTGCACTGAGAAAATTTTCGCATGCTCCTATCAAAAGAACTGGATTGAATATTAGTTCTTCGGGCTACATAATGGATGATGGGCATCATTTTGGCTATGATCATTCCAAGAATGTTCCTCATCATGTCATTTTTTTCATTGATAAATCGGGGTCCATGGGCAGTATAGATATTGGGCCAACAATGTCCATGTTTTATCCTTCGCATGATTTCAGGCTTGGTTGCGTATTTGAGGCGATAATAAGATTCATAAGAACTCGTCTAAGGGCGGTATCTGATGATTCAGTGTCAGTGATTCTCTTCGATTGCAGCGCAGTTATTGCTGTAGAGATAAAAGAGACGAGGGAGGAAGTTGTTAGTTCACTTCTTGACTATAGTGCAGATAGAGTAAATACTTATTCATCTGGGTTGGAATTGGCTGAAAGGGTGATTATCAAAGCCTCAAAAGATCCTACAATTGAGCACAAAAGACCAATGATTGTGTTTTTGAGTGACGGAGGAAATAATGGGGGAGGAGATCCTCTATATTATGTCAACAGAATGAAACAACAAGAGCCGAGGATGATTCTTCATACCATAATGTTTGGGACTTATCCTACATTCAATATTCTCAAAGAAATGGCCAATATTGGCAATGGAACATTTCAGCTTAGTCTTGATGAAGTGCAATTAGCAAGAAGCTTTGAAGACCTAGCCACAAGCCTTAAGCCCAAAGTTGCAGCCTTAATGTAGGGGTGCAGTAGGTATTTTAGACTACTCTTCCCTTGTAGAAATCCTACTAGTCATGCAGGCTCTTGGTTAGACCTCTGGACTTTTGTTTTTGCTAAATCTATGCCCTTATGTAGTAGTTTTTATGTTTTATTTAATTAGTGTAATGTGGTATGGTTGTTCAGTTTTATGTATGAATGGACACAGAACCTACAGCTCCTTATGAGGAGCCATCTGAATTATGTACACAGACGGGCTATCAATTCTCTACAAAAGGAAACTATGAACAGCTAAGCAAGGATCTGCTTATGCTTATGAACATCTCGCATTCTTCTTATGTAGAGAAGTATCGAAATAAATCAAAGTTCAATGGATAAAAGTTTTTTTTTTTACAGTTGGGTTTGTTTTTTGGAAGATAGGTTTTTGTTAAATGCAATTTTAAGCTTCATTTTGCAATTAAATGGAACTTTAGCAAACTTAGTTTTGATGTTGTACTTGATTCTACTCACCAGCTTTAATAAGCTTATGTAGGGGCACTGCAGGTACGTGCTACCCTGATTTTATTTTGATGACAACAATGGTGGAATGCTTTGTCAACTTTACAGAGGAAGACGAAGAGGTGATTGGTATTTATTTTCTGTTGAAATTAGTGAAAATATCTAATTTTGAAAGTTTAGAGTCATTTCACATAGATTACCAGGTTGACAATAGATTTGATGTCTTGGATCCTTCGAACACCTTTCATTTAAGAATTACATCCAGAAGCATCGAAGATGGAAGTTACACAAAAAGACACACAGATATATAGATATAGCTAATGTACATTAAAAATCAAGCCATCCACCAATTGTTTTATTCAATTTTACAGTCCTTACGAAGAGTATAAATATATACTATAGAAATTTCTATAGATGATGAAGATGTAGTTACAAAGGATATATTTTAGAAAACTATGCACCGTCTGAAAGGAAGAATTATAAATTTAGTCAAAATTCAAATGCTATTCAATATCTACAAGTTCGCTTTTACTTCAATAGAAATTCGCCTGTGCCTTCTACCACTATTGTTGCGCTCTACCACAGCTTCTGCTGGCAGAGAAGCTCTGCACGAGGTTTCTGTGTTTTGAAGCTCAGCATAAGGTTTCTATGTTCTTCCCTAAGGTTTATCTTAGACATAGTGAACAATTTATTACTATTCTGAACTCTTATTCTTGTTCTGTTTAGTTCTTAATTGTCTTACTCATTTCAGGATAGTGGTTACAATTGGCCACACTGAAAGCTAAACTAAAATGGAGAAGTGCATGCGACTTTAATTAATTAGGCCAGAATGCAACTGTATATGTCCTCCTACATCAGTCCATTTTTTTGTGCCCAAATGGAGCAGTTCATGCTGATAGAATAGTTCAATGCCTGATCAAAAGCTACGCGTATTAAGGAAAAATCGGTTCTTATAAGAAAAGCAATTAGAAAAACATAGAAGGATTAAGGAAAAACTGGCTGTTATAGAAAGACATAAAAACATTGATACTATGAAACCCAGAAGAACACATAAACGTAGAGCAATACTGGTACTATGAAATCTAGAAGATAGTAGAAGCTTAGAAAAATACTGTATTCTGAAATCTGAGATCTTTTTGGAAATATTTTTGGAGGAAGGCAACAGACTATGATAATGCGCCATATTGTGAGCAGGGTATAAATCTAAAGTAAATAAGCAGGGCATGACATAAATAAGCAACATAGTCATCGCTGGTTCACATGCACATGCAAATGGCCATCTAGCACTGATCTTTTTGGAAATATTTTTGGAGGAAGGCAATAGACTATGATAATGCGCCATATTGTGAGCAGGGTATAAATCTAAAGTAAATAAGCAGGGTAGGACATAAATAAGCAACATAGTCATCGTTGGTTCACATGCACATGAAAATGGCCATGTAGCACTATTTGCATGTAGTCCGGCAGCTCGCCATGTGGTCTGGCTCAGAGACAAGCCTACAGGACCAAGAAATCAAACCAAGAGATACATATATTAGCAACCAAAACAACTAACATTTAATGTTAGCGAACTAATGTTGACATTATTTTTTGTTTTGGAAATATGAATCAAACAAATTGCCTTAACCATGATATTATAGCCTTTTTCTTTATAGTTTATTCTATTTTTCTCGAGAAGAGGCCAAATAAGATGAGAAAATATCTTATTGGTGGACGAAACTATGTCTCTATTTGATAGGTTGAATGGCTAGACCAAACATTAGCTTAAACTTCGGCAGGGGCTAAAAACTTTAACTTATTCGCATGGATTAATGCTATGTCTTTGAAAACTATTACTATAGTCCCATGCCGCAAGTGGCAGGGACTAATAAATGAATTGTATATTTTTAAACTAGTACATAATTTTGAAGTCACCTAACAAATTTATGAATTTCATAAATTTTCATTTCTTTTTTCAACATTAATTACACATGAATAAATTTTTAGACATTATTCAATTTGGGATTCATTTATGGTTAGACATTTATTCACATGAATTAATTGCTAAGCATTTATTTAATTTGGGATTTATTTATTTAATTTGGAATTTCATGATATAAGATAATGGAATGGTATATTTTTAAACTAGCACATAATTTTGAAGTAACATAACTAATTTAGGAATTCTATAATTTCCAATTACTTTTGTTGTAGTTTAATTAGACTGCTTTTTCGCCCTGAAAATCATGGAAATTTCGGTAAGATATTAAGCAAATCTAGTAGGGATTTTTGTAAATCCACGTTATAATTATCAAACTTTAATATTTTAGGTGCCCTAGAGGTTTTTGATGGTGTTGAATCCATTTCCACCATCAAAATCATGATTCAAACACTATTACGGTAAGATTTCTTAAAAAAATTTGGCCCAAATTCCCGCCAATTTTAGTCGTCCGGGCAATGTCGTCCGGGCAATGCCTCTATCTCATTAGACAACTACATTACCTTTTCTTCAACATTAATTACATATGAATAAATTGTTGGACATTTATATAATTTGGGATTCATTTATTGCCAAAAATTTATTCACATGAATTAATTTCTATTAATTTATTCAATTTTGGATTTATTTATTTAATTTGAAATTTCATAAGTTATATATATATATATATATATATATATATATATATATATATATATATATATATATATATATATATTGAAGTTTTGACAACCAAAATTTATTTTATTTAATATAAAGAAGGCTTACCAGCAATAATGGTCCTTGGGGGGTAGATAATTTTGCGCTAGGAAAAACTCAAGGATGATATATGGTTAGCTTTCAAGTGAAACAATACATTGTTTGCATATCCAATTGATATTATTAATTACATAATGCTTGTGTGTGGATGCTTTTCTTAGCCAGATTTCACTCATGGTTGTTATGGGCCTACTTTTCCCAGTTGTACTACAACTCAAACTGAACTCCATACTAGTTTATTAGAGTTATATCTTTCAAGGTTTACAAGTTGTATCATCCTTGTAGTGTATGCACATTACCTTATTTTCCAATTGAAGATTCATCCAAATATTTATGGTTGTTTTATCAAGGTTTGTAATTGTCCTTTATTCTTGTTTACCTAGTTAAGATGCTTTTGTCATTGTTTCACAACACACATGTGACTGGAAATGCGGTGTGATTTCATCTTTGAGATAGTTCTATTTCCAACAATAAGATATAATTAATTCAAGTAATTTAGTATATTATGGATCCAATGTATGATTTCTTATAAGTCACCTTTCTATGTAAGTAAGGAGAGTTAGAATTTTCACTTTGGTTCCAATCTCAACATAATCTACATCTTATATAGAAATGTCAATCCAAGTAAAAATCTATACAACTAACTATGATATAAGCATTGTGACTTCACCCAAATGGAACATATTATCCAACACATAAAAGGTTGCACAACACCATTGTTACTATAAACAATAGATGCATGTTAATATAATCATATCCCGAAAAAGGAAAACAAAGATCCTTATGCCCACTCGTCTAACAATCCATTTGTCTAAAAAGTTATCTATTTTAAATGAATAGAGGTGAAAAAAAATAACAATACTTAGAAACAAGTCATACCTAAAGGCTCTAGAAACTCTGCAAGTCCATAATTACATGCTTAACATTTCATTTTGTGACAAACCAAATAGAACATTTAGTCCCTTTTATTCCCAAAATGTGTAATTGTCTAAACACATGGCATCGCAGAATAATCAATGTGAGACACTTTTCCTCCTCTCCCATGTACTTGTTAATATTACCACATGCCATCCTTAACCACTTAGTGGGTGGGCCATCCTCGACCACCTAGTCCACATGCCTTAAGCTGAAACCATCGTGATTTGGGGTTTATGCTCTATAACAAGCTCAAATTGTATAGTTCCATACACAATAAACCCAAATTTTACCACTCTGAATTGCAATAGGATATGGAATCTAAAAAAAATAGGAAATGTTGAAAGAATCCCATAAATGATAGACTATACTGATCCAGGGGATAAGTAAAGTGCTAAAAATTCAAAGTGTTCAAAAGTGCTCAAAATCTGTGCCAAAATGAAGATCTCCTCCCCTTGAATCCAAAACTCGAATCGCTCAAAATTGATATTGTATAATCCCAATCTTGCGTTATGTCCCTTTTCCTAAACAACTAAAACTTTTGCAGGTTGGCCAGGTACGTTGACTAAGTAGTCTGTACCTTGACTGGGTAGGGTGACTAGGAAGTTGACTATGTTTCCTTTGGGCCAATGACATCTCACCAAGTGTCCTAGTCGTACTAGTTGAATTTATGCTTCATTGTGATTGGTTTTTGGTATTTTGAAGTGGTCCAATGGTGGAGAGACACATGGGCCAATGGATGGATGCCACATGGCCTCCTAATTGTATAGTAAAATTATGGTTTGGGTCGAATGGGCCTACCAGTGACTTGAACACGTGACCTACGGTGGAGCAACACGGAGTCTTACCACTCCGCCTATGGTATTACTTAATAGTTATAATGGCGCATTAATATATAAATTTTATGTCGTTTAACATTGGGGTACAACATTGGGGTTAACCCCTGGCCCCCGGTTATCCATACCCACAAGACCGTATGCTTTGGGTGTCGAGGGCACAAGGTTAACCCTGGCCCAAGCCATAGTACAACTAAGCACAAACCACAGAAACATATCAGGGTGGAGTTTAAAGTCTTGGCATCGAGATTCAAATGTAACTGACGATAACATGAAACTTCACCATAGTTAAACCAACAATTCAGAGCACGGTAATGGTTTTACGAGCAGGTGGAACTTGACCACAATACATGGGAACCATACCATGGTTCGAGACAAAATTATAACCTCGTCAGTTATGATAACCCGACCATAACACAAACTACGGTTTGGTTGGGGTTCCATTGGCGTTGAATTTTGAAAACCCAACCACAAATCCATCAACCTAACCATGGTACAAGCCTGGTCCAAACAGTTAGTGGGATATTTTGACTTGAACCCAAATCTATGGTGGAAAATGTGTCACGTGATTCCTTTTTATCCACTGATGGGGTTATTGTGCAATTAAAGAAGGTGAAAATTTTCACCCAATCTAGTGTGAATCTCGCTGGCGCAGGGCAAATTTATCGCTTTTCCGTGTCAAAAATGGAGAAATTTTTAGGATGGTTTCCAACTGGGTGAGGCTTGTAAATCAGTTAGCAACAAAACTTCACTAGATCATAACTTCTTCAGTTTTTGGCCAAATTGAGTGGAGAAAGAGCCCAAATAGTGGTATTTTACTATTCTAGAACCATTGGAGACTTATTTTCACATTCTTAGCACTTCAAAGCCATGTAAGCACATATTTGAGCACAAAATGAAAGATTCCAAACATTGGAAGATGGACTGGGAAATGTAGCTCATGAGAGGTGAACTCCTTCATCATTTTGTTGTCTTATGTTTCTGTTTATGGTATCATTGTCTCTGTTTTTATGCTACAAATTTGAGTTTAAACACTTAATTTTATGTGCTATTGTAACTTGCCTAATTGCATAAAAGACATAAAATCTAACTTGCAAATTTCATCAAACCTTCAAGTTTTCAAATACAGATCAATTTGGTATGAATTTTTTTGGTTCTTTGGTTGTATTGAAGGCTTAATTTTGTTGCAAGTGTTTTTTATGCTTACAAGGTCGAAGCTCAAAAGAGGAGAAGGAAATCTTGTGGGAAAAATTCCTCAAGCTAGTTCACGGAGAGCACATTTTCCATACTATTCACCTCCAGTGTCACCAAAGCCCTCACCAATTACGGCACATGAAGGAGAGTCTGACAATATGGTTGAGGATGAGAATTATTTCAGAAAATCATTATTTGAAATGACTTATATGGTGAAATTTATTTATGAGGAAAGGAACTCAAGGTTGTATGGTGAGAGCTCAAATCCTCCAAAGGGAAATGGAGGAAATGGAGACAAGCCTCCAAAAGGGAATGGTGGAAATGGTGATAAACAACCTCTACCTACACCTTTCTCCTCACCTTCATCTTCACCATCATCATCTTCTACATCAAACCCTTCACAAACACCTCCACATTCTCCAAAGGGACATGGTAAAGTCCATTTTAAAAATTTTACATAAAGTTTGAATTGCCTATGTATAATGGAGATTTAAATGCTGAGAAATTAGATAATTGGATTTGTCAGCTTGAAGTATATTGCAGGATACAAAGGATCAAAGATGATGAAATCAATATTCAGCTTGCTTCATTAAGGTTGGAAAGTGCAACACTAATTTGGTGGGAAGCCAAAACTCAAGAGGATATCAAGAAAATAGGTAAGAACATAACTTCTTGGAATTATTTTGTGGCTGCACTAAGAAGACAATTTTATCATTTAGCATACATGCAAAAAGCTATCATGGATTGACAAAACTTTAGGCAATTAAAGGGTCAAATTGTGCAAAGTTATATCCAAGAGTTTAAAAGGAGAGCATTGATTTTGGGTGTATATTTACCCTCTCAAGGAACTTTACTCAAATACATTGGAGATTTACATGGCTACTTGATACACATAATTCTCATGTTTAACCCTACAAATCTAAATGAAGTTTGTGTATAGGTAACAAATCTAGAAGCAAGAGGGAAGAGTGTTCCACAAGAGGGCAACAAAATTCCATTCAAGATTGGAGACAAGGGAAAGGGAAAATTCAAAGGAAAAGGGAAGAAGAATTCTTCCATCAAGAAAGAGGGAGAAAAACTCACATACATACATGTTTCAAAAGAAGGCCATGATGAATACCATTGTTGGAAACATCATCTTGAATAAGACCCAAAAATTTTAACAACAAAAGAAATAAAAATATTGTTGCAACAACACAACATGATTTAGGATGCGGTTCGTGAGATGAAACAAAGATCACAGCCATGGGATTGAAAGGTAAGGACTCAATTGCAAGTACTAGTTCTTTTAGTAACCTCAATGAAACTCAAAATGAAAAGGAAAGAATAGAGTTTTTCCATATTAGAGTTATCTCAAAACATAACAAAATAGACACTCTATTTCATAGTGGCTCACAAGAAAACCTCATTTTATAGAACATTGTCAAGATTTTGAATTTGGAAACCATTCCTCGTCCTAAAGATTATCCTTTAGGTTGGGTATGTGAAAATGAAAAATTTCAAGTGACTAGAAAATGGAAACTAAAATTCACCACCTGCAAACTTCATTGATGAGGTAGAACTTGATGTAGTTCCATTAGACATATGTGGTATTGTTTTGGGAATCCCATATATTTATGATAGGAAAACCATAATTCATCGCCATGAAAAAAAGTATCATTTGTTAAATATGATATTGAGTAAATTGTTAGAGAACATCGCAAGAAATTAAGTATATCTCTTATGGATGTTGGACAAATGAAGAGGCTTGTTAACTCTAGCAATAATTTTGTGCTTTTGATGATCAAACCCAAGAATGATGTTGAGAATGAAGCCTTTCAAGGATGTGATACAAAGTTAAAATCTGATTTGGTTGTGGTTGTTAACCAATATGATGAGTGGTTTCAGGAGCCTAAAGGATTTCCTCCTAAAAGAGGAACCCAACATGAGATCCAATTGCAGCAATATTTTCCTCTTCCAGATGTCAGTGATGGAAAATGCAGAAATTAAGAAACAAATCCAAGAGTTGATTGATAAAGGGGTCATCCGACCAAGCACATCGCCATGTGGGTCACCTATTGTTTTAGTGCCAAAGAAGGATGGTACTTGGCATATGTGTGTGGATTTCCAAGCATTGAACAAGATTACGGTAAAGAACCGTTACCCTCTTCCTCGAATCAATGATTTACTTGATCAATTGAAAGATGTTTATTTCACTAAATTGGACTTGCGAAGTGCCTATCATCAAATTAGGATTGTTTAAGGAGACATATGGAAGACAACATTATAAAAAAATCAAGGTTTGTTTGAACGATTGGTTATTCCCTTTGGGCTTTGTAATGCTCCTGCTACATTCGTGTGGGTTATGAATGATGTTTTAAGGCATTTTCTAGATTATTTTGTGTTAGTCTACTTAGATGACATATAGATTTTCAGCAAGTCTCATGAAGAACATATCATGCATGTCAGCAAGTGTTAGATGCCTTAAAGAAGGAAAAGTTGTTTTTAAAGATGTCAAAATGTGAATTTGGGAAAATTTCTTTAGTCTACTTGGGTCATATTGTTGGAGGGGGTGAGTTGAAGATAGATCCCTCAAATGTCGAAGTCATTTTGAATTTTCCAAGAACCAAGACTATGATAGAGCTTAGAAGTTTCTTGGGAGTAGCCCAATATTGGAAAAAGTTTATTTATAACTTTTCTTCCATTGCAGCTCCATTACATGCATTGAAAAGTGTGAATGCGGTTTTTTAGTGGGGGGGAAAAGTAAAAAAATATTTGGTGCATTGAAAGAAAGAATCATTTCAACACTCATACTTTCACTCCTAGACTTGAGACAATCATTTGTGATACAAACTGATGCAAGTGACTATGCCATGGGCACAATCTTGTTGCAACATGGTAAGCCCATTTGTTTTCATTTTGAAACTTTTAATGGTGTAGTGATTAACTATCCTACATATGAGAAGGAATTGTATGCATTGGTGCAAAGTGTGAAAAAGTGGAAACATTACTTAATGGGTAAGGAAAAAATCATTCACATTGATAATCAAACATTGCAATACTTGCAATAACAAACAAAGCTCCAGCAAGTGAAGCGCTTCGGATGGATGGTTTTCTTAAAAAAATTCCACTTGGTGATTAGGTATAAGAAAGGTATCTATAACAAGGTTGTTGATATTCTTTCTAGACCAATTTTTAGTGCATCCATTATTCTTAAGCATAATTCTATCATTTATGAGAGCTATGTTGAGAAATATGATTTAGATAATGATTTTAAGGATGTATATGTGACTTTGTGTCAAGGTAACCAAGTAGAGGAATTAGACTATCATGTGCATGATAACTTGTTGTATCATCTTAGTAAGTTATGTATTCCACAGGGAGAGAGAGCCAACATCATAAGGGGAGCGCATACTTATCTTATTGTTGGTCATTTCAGTGTAGGTAAGACAGTGGCACAATTACAGAGGTATTTTTACTGGCCTCGTATGCTTGAAAGTGTATCATTATTTGTAAGAAGATGTTATTTATGTGATGTCAGTAAGCCTAGCAATAGAAATTTGGGATTTTATACTCCACTTCTAGTACCTTCTCGTCCATGGGAAAGTGTTTCTATGGATTTTTTAGGAGGTCTACCTATGTCTAGTAGAGGTCAAGATTATCTCTATGTAGTTGTCGGATAAGTTCAAAAAAATGTGTATTTTAATGCCTTGTAAAAAGAAGGTTACAACCGAACATAATTCATACCTGTTCTTTCAGAATGTATGGGTACATTTTGGGTTGCCCACATGCATTGTTAGTGATCGAGATTATCACTTTCTCGGGAACTTAATCTGGTCAAGCTTGTGGGGACTCATGTACACCAAAATGAAAAAAAAGCACATCGTTCCATCCACAAACAGGTGGCCAAATCTTCTTTGTGGTTATTTCAACAAGCATCCTAAGTTATGGGATGAGCATGTGCACTATATTCAACATGCTTACAACCAGGCCAAACATTCATCGACTCAAATATTTCCATTTGAGGCATACTTGGGATACTTACAAAAATCTCCTTTAGATTTTATCTTTGGGAAAGATATTTCTATTAATGGACATAGTGACATAGATAAGGCCAAAAGATTCATTGAACAATTTTAATTGGTGCATCAAATAGTTCAAGAACAATTGGAAAATAGTCAAGCCAAGTACAAGACAAGACATGAAAAGCATCATGTGGATCATAGTTTCCAAGTGGGAAATGAAGTTTGGCTTCACTTTAGCAAATAAAGACTACAAGGAGAAGGTAAAAAATTGAAACCAATTCGATATGGTCCATTCAAGATTTTGGAAAATATTGGTAATAACGCCTTCATGTTAGATTTTCCATCATATATGAAAATATATGCAGTTGTTAATGTTGAAAATTTGAGATTGTATGAGCCTCCATTGATTTAAGATCAAGGAGAGAATGTTCAGATTCCTTCAATTGGATATTTATCTCCTAAATATCTTGAAGAATTGCAGCAAGACACCATCCTTGACATGAAAACAAGGACTTCAAAATGAGGGAACGTGGAGTACCTTCGTGTGGGGCTCAAAGGGAAAAATATAAGCAAATCCAAATGGATTGAAATTGGAAGGGTGAGGGAAATGTACCCTAATATGTTTGTTGAATGAAAATGATCTTTTGGAGGTCCAAAAGCTTCCAATGGGGAGGAATTATCTAGGGGATCATAAGTGCTCAAACTTAAAAGTGTTCAAATGATTAGGAGATCATGTTCAAGTGTAAAAATGCTCAAAATGGAAATGCTCAAAAATAGTTGCAGTCTGAATGACCAGAAAGTTCTCGTCGCTACGATTCTGGCGCTGTGAATGAGACTCAAATCCGATGTCGTATGTGAAAGTTATAAAGGTTTGAAGTCTCCAGTAAACTCCATTTTTCAGTTGACCAAAGTTGACTTTTTTACTTTGGAAAATTTTTAAAAAGAATATTCTAAGGAATATTCCTCAGAATATTCCCTAGAATATTCCACAGGAGTGAATGGGAATTCGACAAGTGGCAACTTTGGATTGGAGGCAGTTTGACTTTGTTTACGTGGACCAATAGCAAGTCGCCCAGGAGCAGTCGATCAAAATTATTTGGAGGTCCGGGGAATCGAAACCGCGACCTCCAGACTAGTGCGCCCACATCTTACCGTTGGGTTGTCTGATGGTTCTTAACAATGATGGGATACAACATATATTTAAGTGTTAATACAGATTTTGTTGGGCGGCAAAGGGGGCCAGCCCCCATACACCATAGAACCCACTGTCATGACCGAAGCTCCAGACCTGGCGGCTACGGTTAGGATGGCAGTGGTTTATCCATTTGCATGTGGCCGCACTTCAAGCGTTATAATAAATTCCACTATTTAACGTTGCGGAACCATTGGCGGATAGAGAAGACAACACATGTGAACGCCCAACCTAACATTTAATATGACTGCTAGTGGTTCCGCCTTATTTGGGCACGTTCCACCAAATCCGACCTCTGTGCCAAATTTAGTGCGCTTAACTAGAGTTCACCCACATTTGGTGGAGTTTTCAAGTGACATTGGCAGTTTTCTTTGAGAGGCCATAACTGTAATATCCAAAAATGGGATCTGCTAGCAAGGCATGACTGGAAAATACATTTTCCAAGAATGGCTACTACAGGATTTGAAACCAAGACCTGGATCTTTTAGATCATATCTAAGACCGAAATCCAAGAGGAGGCTCAAAAGAAGTCACTCTAGGTGGGTTAAACAGGTCTCCCACGCCTAGTTGTCTTGAGAAAGTGCCCAATGAAGGGGCTACATCAATGTATGAACATACAATGGAGTATCAACGTTATTTTAATGATCCAACATACATGAAGATCTAAATAGCCATCAAATGTATATTATAGTAGCAATTGTATACAAATCCTTGAGGAAAGAGTCACTCAAGCAAGGCAATGCAGCCTCAAAGGAACATGTACATAAAAATAGATAAACACTGGTATACAGGAATTTCTGCAGGCTAAAAGGACGCAGTTCATTGGAGACACTGCAACATGCTGAATAATAATAGAAGGATATGAAAATATATGGCTCAAGAAATGATGGGGAGCAAGTTCTCAACCCCAGAAAACAATAATACAACAATCCTTAGGAGGATTAGCTGAAATATACAAAATTGACAAAATGCCAGAGTTGCGGGGTAGCAGCTACAACTCAAGAACTGGAAATGAATAGAGAAGGCTGAAGATGTTGCATCAGATAAAATACCTCCTCCAATGGATCTTCCAAGTGAAAGGCTGATCCTACCACTGAAGATCTCACCCTTCGACAATCACTGCAAACCCTCACTGCAGATGCACACTGAAAATAACGCAGTCACTGAGGAAAACTGCGCTGTTGGTGGAATATAAAGTGTTGGCCAGGTGCCAAGATCTTAAATATGCTCTGAATCCTTCCTTACTGATCTCCCAAAAGAAATAAGGCTTCCTCCTCTGAAAAACAAGCCAAGGAATGGTGTTGTGGGATCTCCACTACAACACCCTGCAACACAACGTTATACTTGAAGAGAAATAACGTTGTAGCTGAAGGAGGTGGCTTGGCCTTGAGCCTGAATGTGGAGAGATGAAGTGAAATCCCTCAAGAGGCCTCTCAAGAAGGAGAAGGAATCCTAAACAGGAATCCCGTATGCTAAACAACACTACAACTCTACTAAACAGCCAGAGATTGCAAATTGTCTAAGTAGACAAGAAATCAATAATCATATGCATGAGTAAAAATGGCTTCCTTTCCCTCCTTTTAAAAAAATGCAAGCTCCCTCTCCATGGTTCCCACTCATTAGGGTTTCCTCTATCAAGGAAACTTCCCCCCTCTTTCACTGCATTGTCCCACAAGATGATCTCCACCTCCTACCACTGTGTTGTTTGACTTGGTCAACTAGACCTTTTCCTCATGCAAAAGTCCCCTTTCACACTGGAAGGTGCGAAATCTAGCTACTCTAATGATCCCTTTCACATTATGAGGGATTTTATTCTTACTCATGGGTCTCCTCACCCATTTTATTCACCTCCTAGATGATATACAAAATATCAATGTTCCAGTTAGCTTCATGCTAATTTTGGGAACATTACAATAACTTTCTCAATATTGAACCAAATTGGATGAAATTTTGGTCAATTTTGGCTTTCTTCAGCAATTTAGAGTGTTTGGGATAGGTTTCAGAGTGAACAGAGGTGTTCTTCAGCCATTTTTTCTTCAAGGAAGAGGAAAGGACCACTAGGGCCATTAGGGAGATGGAGCTGTATTGGGTTGTACTTCACTGTTTGAGGTGAAACAAAAGCCATTTTTAGCTTATTTCCATCTTCTAAAGTCAGATTCACAGCTTTTTTTTCCTGTTTAGGCATATATTTCACTGTGTAACCATTTTGAACAAATTAATAGAGCAAGGACATACCATTGGGGAGCCTTGGACTGGTAGATGTAGCCCAGGAGGGGTGAACTGCCTCATCAGTTTGTTGTGTTATGTTATGGTGAAATTTTATTGCTTTTTATTTCTATTGTGATATATTAAATAATAAATTTAATTAACAAATCCTCACACATAAACTTAGAAATAATTACCAAAAACACTTTGTTTAACTTTCCAGTCATGGAGAACACTTTGCACATTAATTTTAATGGAAATGGATACTTTTCATAGCATTACAAATAGTTCCATTTTCAGATTAGATAGTATCAAAGCTCAGGATTTGAGCATTAGAAGCTAGATTTTTACTCTACATTTGTTCTTGTGCAAAGATATAGTTGATTGTTTGCAAGTTTTGATGCTTACTAGGCTTAAACTCAAGAGAGGTGAAGGACACTTGGTTAGAGAACAAAGTAATCCTAAACCAAGAAGGGCTAGAGAGCCACCTCCAAGAGCCATTGAAGAAGATTCAAGCATGTCTACAAGAGAAGGAGAAGCTCCTAAAGATATTGATCCCAAAGAAGAGGAACGGGTGTTTCGAAAGGCTTTCCTGGACATGACGGAGATGGTGAGGATACTCTATCAAGAAAGGAATGATAGGCTTGTAGGAGAAGGGTCTAGACACAAGAAAGAAGGAGAGGGTTCTTCAGGAGGAAAGAAAAGTGATGACAAGTCAAAGAAAGGACATGGAGGTAATGGTGATCCACCATCTCCATCTTCATCCTCTTCCTCTACATCGTCATCCTCAACTTCGGTGAATAAATCTCACAAGTCTAAAACCACTGGTAAAAGTCCATTTTTAAAGCTTGATGTTAAATTTGAGTTTCCTATGTTTAATGGTGAGGTCAATGCAGAGAAACTTGACAATTGGGTAAGACACTTGGAATTTTATTTGAGGATACAAAACCTTCATGAAGACGACACCAAGATTCAGTTTGCCTCTTTAAGAATGGAGGGAGCAACATTGGTATGGTGGGAAGCCAAGACAAATGATGAAATTAAAAAACATGGTAAGATCACTTTATCATGGGCTGAGTTTATTTCTACAATTAAACAACAATTCTATCCATTAGCTCATTTACAAAAGGCTATCATGAATTGGCAAAGTTTTAGACAACTTAAGGGACAAAGTGTTCAAGATTACACTCAAGAGTTTAGACGAAGGGCTTTATTACTTGGAATTGATTTGCATAGACAAGAGACTTTGCTTAAATATATAGGTGGTTTACACAGCTCTCTTATACATACTATCATTATGTTCAATCCTACTAGTCTAGACGAGGTTTTTGTACAAGCCATGCATTTAGAGGCTAGAGGTAAACAATCTTTTGATGGGAATGATGGTAGCGAATTTAAAGGAAAAGGAAGAAAAAGAAATGCAAAATCTAGGAAATAAAAAGGAAAATTATTTTGTAAAAACTGTTCCAAAACAAGCCACGATGAAGACCATTGCTGGAAACTTCATCCGGAATTGAAGCCAGAAAAATTTAAAACCAAAGATAAGGCCAAAGAAAAAGGTAAAACAATTTCAATAGCTAAACAAGACTTAGGGTTTGAATCGGGAGATGAAACTACAAGCATAGCCATGGTACTAAAGAACATAAAGGGGAAAGAGATTGTAAAGGAAACAAATCCCAGTTCTAGCACTTTAAACTGTCACATAGAAGCTCCAAATGAAGGGAGGAGGATAGAGTTATTTCATGTGAGGATAATTTCAAAACACACAAAGATAGACACACTATTTGACAGTGGGTCTCAAGTAAACCTCATCTCAGAAGACTTAGTCAAGAAGATGAAACTTGAAACCATTCCACATCCAAAGCCATATCCACTTGGATGGATTTGCAAGGATGCTAATTTACAAGTTTCAAGGAAGTGCATGTTGCGCTTTGCCATAAAAGCTCATTATGTTGACTTGGTTGAATTAGATGTGGTACCGCTTGACATTACAGGGGTGGTGTTGTGTATTCCGTACTTATATGACAGAAAATTAATCTCCCATCGCCATGAGAACAAGTATCACCTATTCAAGGATGGCAAGGAGTTTATTGTGAGAGCACATCAGAAGAAGCTAGAATCGTCTTTAGTGAATGCAGGGCAGTTGAAAAGGCTTGTCAATGCAAGTCAAAATTTGACTTTGTTGATGATTAAGCAAAAATATTTTGTACATAATCCTTTTCATGTTATTGCTGATATAAATGATGATATGTTTCAGTCTGAAAGCAGGTCATCTTTGGAAGAAGATGACAACATGTTGCAGAAAGTGTCTTTGGTGTCGATCGGTGTAGAAAAAAAAGTGTCGGTGCAAAGTGGTGCAAGAATCCAAGAAAGGGAAAAGAATGCAAGCAAAGAGGACACAAATTTTAGCATGGATCAATGCTGGTTTCAGAATGGCAGGTTGGTATGGCAAGAAAGCTTGGTCAGGAATCGACACAAGTACATGGCCCATTCAACAAAAATTCACCATAAGGACAGTTGGCAAGGTGAATCTCAATTTCAGTTTCCTTTGAAGGTAGACCATTGTAGGAGCATTACTATTTCTGCAAATTTTACTTTATGTTATTCAAATTAAAAAAAAATTGCATCATAACACAGTCAAGGTTAGCAACAGTCGGTCAGCAGATTCGAGGAAGAATTTATCTTTTTATGAGAAGCTAAATTTGATGAAGTCAGGAAGATTTCAGTGGTTCAAGGTTGGAAGAGTGGAGGATCAGTCTCCTCATCTTCAATTTCTATAATTCAGAGAGCTTTTGGGGTCCAAAAGCTTCCCATTGGGGAGGTGTGATCAGGAGATCATGTCCAAGAGTAAAAAATGCTCAAAAATGGAAATGCTTGGAAATGGTTGTAGCCTAAACGATCGAAAAGGTCTCGTCACTACGATTTTGGCACTATGAACGGGACTCAAATCCGACGTCGTATGTGAAAGTTATGAAGGTTTGAAGTCTCCAGTAAACTCCATTTTTCAGTTGACCAAAGTTGACTTTTTGACTTTGGAAAAATTTTAAAAAGAATATTCCAAGGAATATTCCTCAAAATATTCCCCAGAATATTCCACAGGAGTGAATGGGAATTTGACAAGTGGCAACTTTGGATTGGAGGCAGTTTGACTTTTCTTACGTGGACCAATAGCAGGTCACCACATGGCAAGCCCGGAGGCTGCCACGTGGCCCATGAGCAGTCGGTCAAAATTATTTAGAGGTCCGGGGAATCGAACCCATGACCTCCGATCTAGCACACCCACATCTTACCATTGGCTTGTCCGATGGTTCTTAACGATGATGGGCGACAACATATATTTAAGTGTTAATACAGATTTTGTTGGGCAGAAAAGGGGGCCAGCCCCTAAGAGCCAACCCCCATACACCATAGAACCCACCACCATGACCAAAGCTCTAGACCTGGCGTCTATGGTTAGGATGGCAGTGGTTTATCCATTTGCATGTGGCGACACTTCAAGCGTTACAATAAATGCCACTATTTAACGTTGCGGAACCACTAGCGGATAAAGCGAACAACACATGTGAATGCCCAACCTAACATTTAATATGAATACTAGTGTTTCTACCTTATTTGGGCGTGTTCCACCAAATCCGGCCTCTGTGCCAAATTTAGCACGCTTAACTGGAGTTCACCCACATTTGGCGGGGTTTTCAAGTGACATTGGGCAGTTTTCTTTCAGAGGCCATAACTTTCTCAATATTGAACCAAATTGGATGAAATGTTGGTCAATTTTGGATTTCTTCAGCATTCTAGAGTGTTTGGGATAGGTTGCAAAGTGAGCAGAGGTGTTCTTCAGCCATTTTTTCTTTAGGGAAGAGGAAAGGGCCACGAGGGCCATCAGGGAGATGGAGCTATATTGGGTTGTACTTCACTATTTGAGGTGAAATAAAAGCCACTTTTAGCTTATTTATGTCTTATGAAGTCAAATTCACAGCTTGTTTTTCCTGTTTAGGCATATATTTCACTGTGTAACCATTTTGAGAAAATTAATAGAGCAAGGACATTCCATTGGGGAGCCTTGGAATAGTAGATGTAGCCTAGAAGGGGTGAAATGCCTCATCAATTTGTTGTGTTATGTTATGGTGAAGTTTTCTTGTTGTGTATTTTTTCTATGATATATTAAACAGTAAATTTAAATAACAAATCCCCACACATAAAATCAGAAAAAATTACCAAAAACACTTTGTTTAACTTGCCAGTGATGGAGAACACTTTGCACATTAATTTTAATGGAAATGGATACTTTGCATAGCATTACAAATAGTTCCATTTCTAGATCATCAAAAGTGCTTGAAACTGGTGCCAAAATCAATATATCTTCTCCTTTAATCCAATGCCAATCGAATCGCTCAAAACTGATATCATATGCTCCTGATATTGTGTTCTAATCGTTTTCCTAAACAACTAAAAATTTAGCAAGTTGATCAAGTACGTTGACTGGGAAACTAACTGTGTTTTATTTGGGCCAATGACATCTCACCAAGTGTCCTAGTCAAACTAGCCAAGTTTCTGCTTCATTTTTATTGGTTTTTGGTATTTTGAAGTGGTCCAATGGTGGAGAGCCACGTGGTCCAATGGTTGGCTACCACATGGCCTCCCAACTGTATAGTAAAATTATGGTTTGGGTCGAACGGTCCCCCCAGCGATTTGAATGCGCAGCCTACAATGGAGCAATGCAGATTCTTACCACTCTACCTATGGTGTTAATTAATAGTTATAGTGACGCATTACTATCTAAAGTTTATGTGGTTTAAAATTGGGGGACGGGGTCAGGGTTAACCCCTGGCCCTCAGACACCCATACCCACGAGACCACAGACATTGGGCACCGAGGGCGCGATGTTAACCCCAGCCCAAGCCATGATACAAATAAGCGCAAACCACATTAATAGATTTGGATGGAGTTTAAAGTCTTGGCCCACAGATTCAAATGTAACCGGAGGTAACATGAAACTTCACCACAATTCAACAACCAGTTTGGAGCACAGTAATGGTTTGGTGCGCGGGTGGAAACCTAACCATGGTACACGAGAACCATACCATGGTTCCAAACACAGTTAGAACCCAAATAATTATGATAACCCAACCACAACACAAACTACGTTTTGGTTAGGGTTTCATTGGCGTTGAATTTTGAAAACCCAGCCACAGTTACACCAACCTAACCATGGTGTGAGCTTGCTCCAAATAGTTGGCGAGATATTTTGAACTGGCCCCAAATCTACAATGGAAAATGCACAACATGGCTCCTTTTTATACTTTGATGGGGTCGTTGTGCAATTAAAGAAGGCGAACATTTGCACCCAATCCGACACAAATCTTGTCGACGTGGGGCGAATTTTCTCTCTGTGATGTTGAAAATGGTGGAGTTTGTAGGATGGTTTGCACATGGGTCCAGTTTATAGATTCGTTAGTAGCAAAACTTTACTAGATCTTAACTTTTATAGTTTTTGGCCAAATTGAGTGCAGAAAGAACCCAACTAGTGTTTGTTGACTATTATGGAGCCATTGGAGACATTATTTTTTCATTCCAAGCACTGAAAAGCCATCTAAACACATATTTGAGCACATAATGAAAGATGCCCATCATTGGAAGCTGGACCAAGAGATGTAGCCTAGGAGGGGTGAACTCCTTCATCATTTCTTGTCCAATGTTTCTATTTATGGTATTATAGTATTTGTTTTTATGGTGCAAAATTGAGTTTAAACATTTAATTTATGTGTTATTGTAACTTTCCTAATTTCATAAAAGAGATAAAATTTAACTTGTGAATTTCATCAAACCTTCAAGTTTTCAAATACATATCATATACTTTCACAAATTGTATCTCGATGGCTCAACGAAAAGCTCCAGACACTCCTTAGGATCAAATGTGATGAAGTTTACGAACTTGGACTATAGAGTATACATACATTTTCTTAGTTGGATGCTAGAGTCTCTTATAATGCCCCAATCGAGGCTCATTGATTACACATATCTTTGATATGTTGTTTATGGATCTACATTGTGGGGTAAGTAATTATATTTTACAATAGTTCTCTATTTTTTATTTTTTTTTCTAAATGAAAAGCAACAATGAAGCCTAGTTTACATCAATTTCTACTTTTCTATTGTCCATATTTAACCCACATTGATCATAATTATAATTGCAATACTTAGCCATAGAATTTCTAATGCACTGAAAGGATGTTGTGCACTTTGGTGTGTACTATGAATTATGCCACATTCAGGTTACATGTCACAATGTCTATAGAACTAGATGTGATAAAAATTTCGATTTAAACTAATGAATTGACCTCAAGGAATGAATGATATTCATCCCTTACATGTTAGACAATTAGGGTTGAAATCTATGGTTCGTGCTTGGAAATTATGGGGCAAAAGTGTATACAACATAAAATTAGGGGTGAATAGTAGCCTTAGCTACCCCACCCCTAAGAAAAGCCTCACTCCAATACCTTACCTTCTTCTCTCTCCATTCCTTCACTCCATTTTGGTAAATGAAACACCCCTTCCTACCACTCTTGTTTGGTTTTTATGTACATGTTAACAGAAAAAAAAAAAAAATATGTTCCATTCTCTAGTCTAAATATAAGAAACTATCTATGGGAAAATGGTGCTAGTCAGTCTTATAATATACCATCGTTGGTGATGAGCTCCATCATTAGACATATTTGGAGGGGTTAAGAGTCACCTTTTTCCCTTCTCAGATATCTTTTTCTTGCATTTTTATTATTATTTGGTTTTATGGTGCTAGCATAGGTGGTGATTTAGGCTAACATACTCTGAGTGCCTATTATAAGATTGAGTGCAGAAAATTAGGAATTATTAATCATTTTTATAAGGATCTTATCTTAAAGAATCATAGGGGAAAGAAAAGAGGAATTATAGGAGGATTGTCCACCTTCAAAGGCAGCCGAAGGATCCCAAATATTCTCTCTAATTTGAATTCCAAAAGCAGCCAAAGGATCCCTAAGTATTCTCTCCAACATTTCGAATTCCAGAGGCAGCCAAGCAACTCAAAGAGGAGTGCACCCAATCCTTGTTCACTGAGAGTCAAGTGGACTCAATCACCATTTTCTAGGGAGTTGTTGGTAGCTTCCTTATATAATAAATAGAGCAGAGCTAGAGCTAGGAAGAGTTATTCTATTCTAGTCTCGATTCCATTCAGAACTATTATTGTGAGCTATTGAGATTTTTTAATTATTCAGGGATCCAACTTTCAGAGATGTATGCAGTTATTCTTTTATGAAATGAGAAAACTAGTTTCATTCGACTGATTGAAGTTTCAGAGGGCTAAGCTCATGGGTTAGGTCCCAATCCATGTGCCTCAGCTTCTCTGTTGCTACTATATATTTCTTTCTGTCATTTAGCTAGTTTTGCGTCTGCCAT
The DNA here is from genome assembly GCA_034641835.2 of Pinus albicaulis. Classification (NCBI taxonomy): domain Eukaryota; kingdom Viridiplantae; phylum Streptophyta; class Pinopsida; order Pinales; family Pinaceae; genus Pinus; species Pinus albicaulis. The sequence continues at coordinate 172,397,358 of CM076573.1, forward strand.
TTAAGTTAGATATGCTTCTGATAAGTTTCATTACTGTTTAATTTTTGTGTTGTTGTAGTCTTAATTTCTTATGCATAGTAAAATCGAGGGAAAACTCCAAAAACTGTGGTCAAGTCTCCCCCTCTCATCTTTGTCAAGTTCGAGCAGGGTAGACCTTCCCATAGGCCAAAATTTCTTTTTGTTTGAAGTTTTGGGAAGAAATTGTATTACCAAGTCCAAGCCTCTCTTTCACTGTTTCATCACACATTTCTGCCTATTTCCCATGCATGAATCTGCATGTGTGCTTCACTTCTGAGCACTACTCTTACGCCTCCATTCGCCTCCTTTCCTTCTCACCTTACCGCTGCACTTACCTTTTTTTTCGAACGCACTTAAGCCCTTCACCCGTATTTATTTGTTTTCACTCTGTTCACAGCTGCTTACCCTTTTTACAAAAAACATGTGAAAAACCATTCCAAACCACCAAAAACCTGACCTCCACCTTTTCTCCTCGAGACTCTCGCCACCATACATCGCATATTGCAAATCCCAACATTTGGCTTTTACCTTTAACACTCACTGCTCGTTCTTTGCGATTGTGATATTGCAAAATCGCAAATCACACTTCACACGGTTTACCTTTTACCTTAACGCTTACCGCTCGTTCTTGCGATTGCGACATCGCATATCGCAAATCGCAACTTTTCCCTTTTTCTTTTCACCGCCACGTCATCCCCATCGAAAATCGAACCCCACAGATTTTATCCTATCACAAATCGCATCCCGTGGTTCTTATCCTATCACAAATCACATCCCACAACTTTTCCCTTTTTCTTTTCACCACCATGTCATCCCCATCACAAATCACATCCCGCAAATCTTATCCTATCGCAAATCGCATCCTGCAGAACTTACCACATCACAGATCGCAACCCGCAACCTTTACCGCATCGCAAGTCGCACTTCGCACAATTTAGTTCATTCCGTTAAGTCTTTATCGCTCTATTTAAACTTGCAATATTGTGATTCACGACCCACAACGTCACTCGTCACACTTTGCACTTCGCACAATTTAGTTTATTCCATTAAGTCCTTATAGCTATCCATTTAAACTTTTGAAGTTGTGATTGCAACATCACACATTGCGGCTTTTGTCCTCCCTCGCACTCCACCATCACACTTTTGATTTCTTTCCACTCCAAATTCATTTATCATGTTATAATAAAGTTTTCTAAGGGTTTAACACCCTCTTTCCGCTTCCAAACCTTGTTTCATGTGTTAACCCCCCCCCCATTAGCCTCTTTTAGCCCTTTTTCTTCCTCCAAGTTGCAAATTAACTCTTTTTAGTTAGAATTAAGTCATGGATAGTTTAGTTGCATGGATAAGAGCATGGCAGATAGATCATAAGATAAGTAGAGTGAATTTAGCCATTTGGCCAAGTTAAGTATGGTTTAGAATTGGTTTCCTTTCTGCTATTTGTTTTCTGCAAATTCAATTAGCTTCATTCTTGTCATTTATTTCCAGCAATTTAGTTCAGTTTCCTTTCTGTTATTTCCTTCCAGCAATTTACTTTCCAGTTGTTCTCATAATTTAAGAAATAGCACCCTTTCATAAAGCAGAAGAGGATGACATGAGCAGAATGCATCTACTCTGTATATAGCACTGTCACCTCAAAGTTTGTACGAACCTCGAGTTGATAAAATAAAGTAGGGCAGCCCCTGGGAGTTGCAGCACTCTTGGTGCAATATCAGGGCTCGCCAGTTGGCTTGGCTTGCCATGTGTCTATTTATGCATAGAAAGAAGGTAGTGGCTTACTAATTAATAAATATCCCCATCATCCATTTGTCTGATTTCAGTTTGAGAACCAAGAGGGGATCTGGTTTATTCTATAAAACAAGTAGTCCTAGGCATTGATTCAAGGACATGTGTAAATTCAGTAGATCCAATTCCATATTCAAGACATCCAATTGAAGAACTAGCTTCATTCCTTTCAATTACAAGAAAGGTGGGAACATGGAAGGAAAAGGAAGGGGATCTAATTTTAGGCAGAGTGTGATTTGTGGCAAGAATGTTTATGTGACTTTGGTTGGAAACTCTAGAAGGAAGGTGACAACAAAAAAGCAAGCAACCAATTTTAAACCATTAGCAAAGGAAACTCCATTGAACCACATCAATTACCCGTAGTACTTCTATTGTAAGTACTTCTACTTGGTAGAGATAGACTAGTTGAAAATGAAATGAGGTATTTTGTGCGTCAACAATTTGGTCTTCAAAAACTATTATGCTAATCATTGATTAATTTGTACTTAAACACAACTCATTTCTCTACTAGTAATATTTCTCCACTAGTAATAGTTCCCACTAACACAAACACTAAGAAAACTATATAAGAAATATATAACAAAGTAAAATTTGCAATCTCAATACTGCTAATGTATTTGCCTTCAGGTTCAACATTATTTGCAAATTTTCTTCCATTTCAAGTTCTATTGCGCAGGGTTAGCATTATCTACAAATTTTCTTCCAATTTCCAGTTTCTATTATGCAAGCGATAACTAGAGCATATGCCCCACAAGTCTTTGCTTTAGCTCTAGGTAAGTGATCTACTTAAATGTTGGTTCACATGCCCATAGGGCTTTACTTCAACACTAGGTACGCAATCTACTTGGATGTCAGTTCACTTGCCCTAAATGAGTAAAACAAGAAAGTAAGAGAAGCAAGGTCTAATATAGTGAGGCAATTTTTTACACAACTAAAGCGGATGGTTGAAGGAGGCAATGAGATGTGTCTAGTGGGAAAAAGCAATGGGGAGCCGACTAAAGGAGGTGGTGGCTAGAAGTGTTTGACACAAATGACACCCCGATAGAGTGGGTGGCAGCCATTTTCTTCTTGAAAAATATATATGACAACTTAAACTATTGTAAAGAAAAGGTATATGAAATGTTGTTGCATTTCTAAAACTTCGATTATTCTCTTGCACTAGAAAAACTTATATTATTTAAATTTTTTTTATAAAAAAATAAATAATAAAAATCAATAAATAAATAAAAACTTTTAAAAAATCTTTAAAAAATGTGAAACATACAATAAAACCTCGAATATTATTTCACAATCAAATTTATAATAATATTTTTTTCTTTATTATACAAATAATATATAATAAAAAAATATTTTTAATTTGGTTTCAACAAAACAATAAAAAAATATATAGTTAAACCACGAACTCATATGTAGTCAACATTCCATCCATTACTATAGTCCATGTGCAGCCTATACGTGGTAAATGATCCATCCATCGCTATAGTCCCTCCATGGCCTACACCAATGACTAATAAGGTTGATTATTTAGGCTTCTTAGTTGAATAGCATAAGTGCATATATTTTAACTATATTAGAGTTTCAATATCCCTTTTTAATATTTAGAAATGGAAATTAATATTTCTTTTAATTTCTTTCAATAAAGTTATCTTTTGAAAAAAAAAATATTAACAGGTACATAACGTCATCAAAAACTTATTGGAATGATCAATGATGACGAACATTTTTTGACCGTCACCAATAGTAACAAAAAGAGCATTAGTGAGGGCCATTAAAATTTCGTCACTAGAAGTGTCACCAAAGAGAGAATTAGTGATGGGCCTTTAACGACCCTCACCAAAAGTGTCATTGAAAATGGCTTTGGTGACGAACCTTAAAGGACCATCACTATATACACTTACAATGACGTTTTTTTAAGGGCCGTCACCATATGTGACATTGGTGACGGACCTTAAAGGTCTTTCACAAGCATGAAACTCACCAATGTCCTTTTTTCTTGTAGTGAACCCTGAAGATAAACTACTTTTGGGACCAAACATGCTAGAAGAAATGGAAAAAAATGTACGGAAAGTGCGGCAGAATATGAAGGCTACTCCAGATAAACAAAAGGAATTTTCATATAGGAAAAGGACGTTTAGAGAATATCAAGTAGGGGATCATGTGTTCGTTCAAGTAAAACTTAAGAGGAGTAAATTACGGTGGAGTGGATGCGCAAAGCTATCCCCTGGATATTTTGGACCTTTCCAAATTTTTGAAAGACTTGGACCTGTTGCATATAAGCTTGCATTACCCAGCCATATGTGAGTCCATAACGTGTTTCATGTGTCTTTGTTAAAGAAATATGTATATGACTCTAGACATATTATAAATTGGCAAGATGTACATGTATAAAATAATGGTTAAAATATTATATAATTAAATATAAATTTATATATACACATTTGCAGAAGAACAATGTACATTAATGACATTCTATAGTTTGAAACAGGTCGAACTAGATGGAGAAATCCTAGTAGAACCCTGCACATTCTTGATTGGAGAGAAACAATGCTACGGAGACAAGCTATCACCTAGGTTAAAGTGCAAGGGAAATACTTTAGCCCGGAAGAGGCTACCTTGGAGGATGAGCACCTCATGTGGACGTAACCTTACTTGTTTCAAGAATAAAACGAACATCGATGGCGGTGTTCTGCTCACCGAGGGAGATGTAACACCTACCCAGGTTATGTAAATATTGTTATTTACTTCACTATGCAAGGACTCAATAATTCCTAGTATGGTTAAAAGTTAAGAACAAGAATTACAAAGGTTAATATATGGTTTATTTGTTTAAAGATTTGTTATGTGAACCAATAGAAGTGGTTGAGATAATTATTTTTCCTTCTCCTGAGAAATTAAAAAAATTTCACTTTTTCTTTGGAAGGCCAAGGATGGCATGGGAGGAGAGAGAGAGAGTGAGGCTGGAAAAAAAAGGGAAATGAAACCTTGTGCAGGATGCTACTAAGGAGAAGTAGGACGCTACCCACGGTATTCTTGAGATGGTCAAGAACAAGTAGAAACCTTGAAACTTGAGAGTTATTGACTGGAATGGGGTCTTGAGGTGAAGGAACCAATATTGTTAGCTAAACAACAATTGAAAATTTAAAAAGACACTAGGGTAGAATTGGACATAATAACCAATCTCTCTAGTTGGGAGGAAAATTATTCCTTCTCGATTAATTTCGTGATAAGATTAGTATGTAGAAAAGTACTCTATTTTGGTTAGAAATTACCTATGTGATACAATAAATGTATTTTTATTATCTATATTCATGCATATTCTTCTCTGACATGGATGGACTCTATTAATGGATTACGGTTGTTATTTTTTATTGCAAAAAGGAATGCAGGAGGGTGTTGGCACATCTAATAGATCTCTCTGTGTTTATATTCTTTCTCTTTTTAAAGACAAAAAAAAAAAAAAAATAACAAACTGGTTGCGGGTAACCCTGCCATTCCTGCGAGCCAAGAAGAGAAGAAAATCTAGATTACTGCACAGTACTATGGTCTATTCAAACAGCTTGGTTTGCGTAAGAATAAAAAGTCGAACTTAATCGCCAAAACTCAAAATTTGAAACGCAAATAATGAACCAAAACAAGTACCATCATGTATATGTGTTGTAATGTAAAATACTATGATGTCCATAAAAAGAAAACTATCATGATAAAGTTAATGGAAACCACTGTGATGGGTTGGAGTGGGTTAGTTTCCATTCTGGAACTTGGGGTTCCTACCGGAAACAGTCCCTCTTACTATCAGACATACCTGAACATTAAAACTGGGAGCAGGTTAATTGTTTAGTGATTGTGACTTAAAACAAAGGTAAACAGAAATCTGTGTGTAATAAAGAGCACAATGGAACGAAATTATCATCATAATTTTTTATTTTGTCCAATAAATGACTATCACAAGATTCAAAACTTCCAGCTAATACATGTTATAACAGATAAAACTTTGAGAATATCACATTGAAAAGAACAACATAACTTAGACAAACTGTAGTATAAAATCATTCGGGAAATTAACAAGATTAAAAAGAAAACCTTGGTGGGTGCTCCTTGAAAATAATAAATACATAGATTAACCTTGATGTAGGGAATTCTATAGTACTATGGACGCAGGTTGCACCTGGGGTAACCACATATCTCCAACACAAAGATAAACAAGAAAGTTGAGTTGAAATTCTCACTTTGGGTATAGCTTATAGAACAAAAGAGACATTGTAACCTTGGCAACTTGAATAAATGTCCTGAAGGTGATAAATATTAAATAAATACTCCATTTTTTTTATGTGATGTTTTTGGGTGGGAATGATTGTTACATTAAATAAAAATGATGAGTGATCGAAACGAGCGAAACCTATAAGTTGACATTGCAACTCAATAAAAAATAAAAGAATTTTTTTGTGCGGCATGAAATATTGCAAAAACATGGATACTATATATCACTGCCTAATAACACTGACATAATCTAGTACATAATTGTTAGGAATTTTGCTTCTGTGATTCATAAATTGTGCTTGAGATCTTTTGGTGAAAATCACATCAAAAAAAATTTGGTCGACGCGTTTCGAGCCAGTGTGGTTCATCATCAGAACAAGATGAAAAATCTGATCAAGAAACCTCTTTAAATAGAAAGTAAAGCTCTCACTAGTGATTTGTAAAATAACCGCCAATTTGACTCAAATATTTCAAATATTTATAAAATATAAAAATAATAGAAAAAATCAAATGTTTAAAGTTTATAATTAGGATTCTTGTATAATTTTATTTTTGAAGTACATAACACATTTTTGAATTCCATTATTTTGCATTTCTTTTTTCAACATTAATTACACATGAATAAATTATTAGACATTTATTCAATTTGGGATTCATTTATTGCTAGACATTTATTCACATGAATTAATTGTTAGGCATTTATTTAATTTGTGGTTTATTTATTTAATTTGCAATTTTATGATATAAGATAATTGAATTGTATATTTTTAAAGTAATATATAATTTTGAAATAATATAACTAATTTATGAATTTCATAATTTCCAATTACTTTTTTTTCAACATTAATTGCACATGAATAAATTGTTCGACATTTATTCAATTTGGGATTCATTGCATTTATGAATTAATTGCTAGATATTTATTTAATTTTGGATTTATTTATTTATTTTGGAGTTTCATAAGTTATACATATATTTTGAAGTTTTGACCTGCAAAATTTATTTTATTTAATATAAAGAAGGCTTACCACAATAACGGTCCTTGTTGGGTAGATAATTTTGCACTAGGAAAAACTCAAGGGTGGTATATGGCTAGCTTTAAAGTGAAAAAATACATTGTTTGCAGATTAAATTGATATTATTAATTGCACAATGCTTGTGTGTGGATGCTTTGCCTAGCTAGAGTTCCCTCATGGCTGTTATGGGCTTACTTTTCCCAGTTGTGCTATAACTCAAACTGAACTGCATACTAGTTTATTAGATTTATCTCTTTCAAGGTTTACAAGTTGTATCATCCTTGTAGCATATGCATCTTACCTTGTTTTCCAATTGAAGAGTCATCCAAATATTTATGGTTGTTGTATCAAGGTTTGCAATTGTCCTTTATTCTTGTTTACCTAGTTACAATGCTTTTGTCATTGTTTCACAACACACATGTGACTGGAAATGCAGTGCGATTTCATCTTTGATATCTTTCTATTTCCAACAATAAGATATAATTAATTCAAGTAATTTATTATATTATTGATCCAAACAATGATTTCTTAAAAGTCGCCTTTCTATGTAAGTAAGAAGAGTTAGAATTTCCACTTTGGTTCCAATCTCAAAATAATCTACATTTTTTCTAGAAATGTCAATCCAAGTAGAAATCTATACAACCAACTATGATATAAGCATTATGACTTCACCCAATGGAACATAGTAGCAAACACATAAAAGGTTGCACAACACCATTGTTACTATAAAAAAGAGATGCATGTTAATATAATTGTATCCCGAAAAAAGACAACAAAGATCCTTATGCCCACTTGTCTAACAATTCATTTGTCTAAAAAATGATCTATTTTAAATGAATAGAGGTGAAAAAAAAATGCAATACTTAGAAACAACCCATACCTAAAGGCTCTAGAAACTCTGCAAGTCCATATTTAAATGCTTAACATTTCATCTTTGTGACAAACCAAATAAAACATTTATTCCTTTTTATTCCCAAAATGTGTAAATGCCTGAACACATGGCATCACAGAATAATCAATGTGAGACACTTTTCCTCCTCTCCCATGTACTTGTTAATATTACCACATGCCATCCTTAACCACATGGTGGGTAGGCCATTCTCGACCACCTAGTCCACATGCGTTAAGCTGCAACCATTGTGCTTTGGGGTTTATGCTCTATAAAAAGCTCAAATTGTATAGTTCCATAGACAATAAACCCTAATTTTACCACTCTAAATTACAATAGGAGATGGAATCAAACAAAAAATAGGAAATGTTAAATGAATCCCATAAATGACAAACTATATTGATCTAGGGGATAAGTGAAGTGCTAAAAATTCAAAGTGTTCAAAAGTTCTCGAAACTAGTGCCAAACTGAAGATCTCCTCTCCTTGAATCCAACACAACTAGAATCGCTCAAAATAGATATTATATGATCCTGATATTGCGTTCTGGCGATTTTCCTAAACAACTATAACTTTTGCAGGTTATTCAGGTACGTTGACTAAGCAGTTTGTACGCTGACTGGGTAGAGTGACTAGGAAGTTGACTGTGTTTTCTTTGGGCCAATGACATCTCACCAAGTGTCCTAGTCGTATTGGTCGAATTTATGCTTCATTGTGATTGGTTGTTGGTATTTTGAAGTGGTCCAATGGTGGAGAGACACATGGGCCAATGGCTGGCTGCCACGAGGCCTCCCAACTGTATACTAAAATTATGGTTTGGGTCGAACAAGCCTCCCAACGATTTGAACATGCGATCTACAGTGAAGTGACAAAGAGTCTTACCACTCCGCCTATGGTGTTACTTATTAGTTATAATTTCACATTACTATATAAAGATTATGTGGTTTAATGTTGGGGGACATGGTCGAGGTTAACCCCTGGCCCCCGGTCACCCACACCAATGAGGCTATAGGCTTTGGGTGTCGAGGGCGCAAGGTTAACCCTGACCCAGGCCACATTACGACTAAGTGCAAACCACAGTAACATATCAGGGTGGAGTTTAAAGTCTTCGCGCAGAGATTCAAATGTAATTGACGGTAACATGAAACTTGACCACAATTCAACCAACAGTTCAGAGCATGGTAATGGTTTGGTGCGCAGGTGGAAATTTGACAGCAATACACGGGAACCATACGATGGTTCGAGACACAATTATAACCTCGTCGATTATAATAACCCGATCACAACACAAACTATGGTTTGGTTGTGGTTCCATTGGCACTGAATTTTGAAAACCCAACCACAGATCCACCAACCTAACCACGGTGCGAGCTCGGTCCAAAAATTTGGTGGGATATTTTGAACTGAACCCAAGTCTATGGTGGAAAATGCATCACATGGCTCCTTTTTTATCCGCTCATGGGGTCATTGTGCAATTAAAGAAGGTGACAATTTTCACCCAATCTGGCATGAATCTCACTGGCGTATGGCGAAATCGCTTTGCAGTGCTGAAAATGGCAGAATTTGTAGGATGGTTTCCAAGTGGGTGCGACTTGTAAATTAGTTAGCAGCAAAACTTCACCAAAGCATAAAATCTTTAGAATTTGGCCAAATTGAGTGGAGAAATAGCCCATATAGTGGTATTTTATTGTTCTGAAGCCATTGGAGACATTATTTTTACATTCTTAGCACTGCAAAGCCACGTAAACACATATTTTAGCACAAAATGAACGATTCCCAACATTGGAAGATGGACCGAGAGATGTAGCCCATGACGGGTGAAATCCTTCATCATTTTGTTGTCTTGTGTTTTTGTTTATGGTATTATTGTCTCTATTTTTATGCTGCATATTTGAGTTTAACCACTTAATTTATGTGCTATTTTAAGTTGCCTAATTTCATAAAAGACATTGTTACACAGTAATTTGTCACCGTCCCTACCATTCCCTGTCCCGCACATTGGAGGGCCCATTCTGTGACCTGTGAGCAATGTCATGCCTTGAAACCACTATCATTGCATTCCTCTAAACATGAGCTTCAATTTCCCTGAAGACATCTCCTTGCAAAAAACCATAAAAACATCCCTTTTTGCATTGGCGTGGGTAGCCAGTTCACCACTCGCGCCAATGGGGAAAATCCTACAAAGAGGCCGCGCCAACTGGCGCTCTGTCCCAGAGTCGCAGTCGTGCCAGCCAATTTAAGGAGTGTTTTTTAAAATAAAATGGCGGAAGTTTCGTTTCAACAGACTCAGAAACTATTATCTATCTTGAGTTGGGAGGTTTGGCTCCGGGAGTTCCATGAAGGGGAAGTGGTTTGCCACCTCTCATGGAAGCTTCCTTGAAGATAGGGCCAATCCCACAATTATAGGGATCCCAACTCCCCTTCCTCCATCTATAAAAGCTTTCCCATTTCCATTGCAAGCTAGTCTTGAAGTGCCCAAGTCTTGAATCTCCAAGTTCTCAAATTCCCAAGAGCCTTAATGCTGCAAGAGCCCTCATTCTTCCCTTAAGGCCAAACTCAAGCAAGGAGACTATCGTCGAGAGACTCTAAGAGAGGCTTGTCCCATCCCTGGAAGGATTTGTGAGACGTGTACTACTGGAGACCCCTTCGAAGGAGACCTCAGTGTCAGAACATTAGTTTTACTCTCTTTCGATTGCTTATTAATGAATGACTACTGGTTATGGTTCCACTCCGTTTTTCACTTATGATAATGATGAGTTATATCCTTTCTGACTGATATATAGTTACGTATTCTGGATTTTATGCTTGTATTCGTATTGTTTCTTGCATGTGAAGGTGTCCATTCACGGAGATCGTGGGGATCGTGATCTGCCGAGGCTGAGGAACGGGAACACTGTCTCTTCTATGAATCATAGCGTTGGACTCCAGGTAGGCCTCCATCGTTGGTCTGTTTATTCGCAATTAGGAACTTGCGCTGTAGCATTTGATGATTGTTGATAGACCCGTTTTGGGCTAGTAGAGATCGCCTCTGTCCGTAGAGGGGATTTACCTCTTCAACAATTTGGCGACTCCACTGGGGAACGTCTAGTCTTGATTGTCTCGTTTTCATTTTTTCGCGGTTTTCCTTGCTTGGTTAGCCTTCTGGGCTGGGTTCTTTTGTTGTTTTTGCTTCTTGGTTTGCTTGGATATCATTGATCTGCTTCTGGAGTAGTTCTTTTTATTTTTGGCTGAGAAACTTGGCTGGCACGCTTTTTAGCTCGACAGTCGCGCCAATTGGCGCAGGTTGCTTGTGTATTACCCACGCCAATTGCTTTCTGGCGCCAGTTACAACCTCACAGTCGCGCCACTCCTGTGAGGCATTAGAGTTCGCTCAGTTTTGAGCTCTCTGGGTCTGGTCAGTGTGTTTCTTTTTCGTTTTTCGGCTACCTGAGTGTGTTGGAGTCCTGTTTGACTGGGAGTTTGCCTTCGTCCTTTGGTTGTTTGCTTTTCTCCATCGATTTCACGTTTTAAGCCCTAAGGCATCTAGTGGCTTTGTGTGTCGAGCCCTCCTTAGGAGTTTTGGTGTTTTGTTAGTCCAGTCAATTCTCTGATTGCCCCTCCACATTCTCTTAGTGGTTGTTCACCGTTTCGTTGCGATTTTTGGGTGATTGTTCTTCTCTTCATTCAAATTTCGTTTGGTCTTGCTTTGGGCCTAGATCACACGGTCCATTAGAGCCTTTGGGACTTTTTCTTGGTTTTGAGAGACTTTGGTCGATTTGAGATCTGATTGTTTGTGCCATTGAGTGAAATTCGCTCGTTTTACTCTCTTAATATCATTTCTCGAATTTCTTTTCGTTTGTTTTCGGTTTGTTTAGTGCATCTAGCTATCAGACATTGAAAATAAAAAAATCTCTTTTGCTTTTGGTTGATTAGTGCAAATTGAAATCTTTTCGATTTTACTAGTAATTAGTGAATTTGAAAGAAAAGTTTTTAGTTTCATTAGTTGCATTAGAGATATCATTGATTGTCTTCCGATCATTTTGTTTGTGTAAAAAGCTCTCAACTCTTCTGTAGTTAGCTTTCATCGAACGAAATGATGTACTGTGGCATGTAGTTTTGCATTTAGGAGATTTTTGAGACAACACATTCGTTAGGGCCTGAAAACTGAAACGTAATTGAAGATCAACTTTAAAATCTACTCAATTTACACTAAGGCAGCATTGAAATCTAACGAAACACATTTAGAGGTCTAGGCTAGAGACGTGTTTCGGCGTCTTTAAACCTAGTAGCTGTCGTTCGCCTTTTGGCTTTAGACAGCGCTAGTACGGACTTGTGCTCCCCGTACCGTCGCGTATATAAAGGGAGACCCCTCTAGGTTTCAATCCTTTATCCATAGGAAGCCGAGTCTGCCGCCCTATACCCATGATACACCGGACACAGCATTCGGGGAGATTGCCTGCACGTACAGAAAGTCCTTGGTTGATTTCTCTTTCATTATTGAAACCAAGGTGTATATTGCAGTTCACGGTTATTTGGTACGCCCTTTTGCCTAGTATTCCTGAGCAGTCATTTTGATCCTATCTGACTCCCTAAATTTGAAAGGATCACCAAGCGCTTGTCCTTTCACGCTTGTGTCAAATCTGAAAGAGATAGAGTCACCTTTTTTATCGTTTCTCGACTCTTAAAACATGAAACGGTGAAGTTTCTTATTTTTCAATGTGGTAAAAAATTAATCACCCACGATTACACGCCCTCTTAGATTTTTCTTGTTGACCGTTTGATCGTGTGTCTTAACTCTTTTTCAGCCCGTGTGTGTGTTTGATCTTTTCCTCTTGTCGTTTGCCACAGTGGCAGAACCCTTGGTTTCGTCTACTGTAGTCCTTACATGGACGATTCATCAGAGGTGTCCCAATCCTCTGCTGAACCACAGCAGCCCGTTCTTTCCGAGTTTCCTGACGGGGAACCGGTTCTTTCTGAGCAACCCTTGGGGGACCAGTTGAGTTTGATTGGCCCTTTTCGGACCCTGTGTCTGAATTGAGATTAGGAGATGATTTCCTTTCTCTTACATCGGGTTCTCCCTTTATAGCTGTTGTTTTTCCTCCTAGTCCTCGTTGTCTATTGCGAGATCTAGCGGCAGGCTCAACCATGAGTGATTTTGGTGAGGAAATCCCAACGTCTCGTGAAGACTATCAGCTCTTCCCACGAAGATTATTTCCGGGAGACAACTCTGAATCAGCTGTTATGTCAACAGCCAGTCCCTCATTACCACCAGGGTACAGGTCCTTGGGTCAGATCATTTATGCTGCAGCCTCTATGGGAGTGTCAGCTCCTTCTCCGAGGCCAGCTGCTCCTTCACTGGGGGTGTCCCCTCAGACACCCGTTACTTCTGTACCCGTCCGTCCCACTATCTGTGTGGCTGCTTCTGCACCCGTTGTCACGGCACCCTCCGCCAGGGCTATGCCGTCTCCTGAAGACGTTTATTTAGCGACTGCTATACCAGAGAACATCTCTCCGGAGGAGTATCGGTTGTCCCTGCAACAGGCGAACCTCGAGGTTGGACCATCCTCCCAAGATCCCAACCACTCTTACTTTTCGCACTATGCACAAGATGGTACGCCCGTGTATGCTTTTCCAGGTTAGTATGATGAGCACGGGGACATTTTGCGTCTACCCGCTCCTGAGGCTTACCTCCATGCTCAAGGTTTACCTTATAACCAGGCTTATAACCCGCAAGGGCAACCTTTCCAAGGCCAACCTTCGGGCCAACCTGGCTATCCTTATGACCCACAGGGGTAGCCCATGCAAGGCTATCCTGCGGGCCAGCGAGGGCCATCATACGGTCCGCAGGGACAGTATTATAGCCCTTCTGGTCAACCTGTACAGCCTCATTCGGAGTACCAACCGGGACCGGTCTATGGTCCTGGGGGGCAAATCCAGCCTTCTCAACCTATGCAATCGCAGTATCCTATTGTTTCTAACATTGCATATCAGTCGGGACCATCCTATGGTTCTGCTCCAGGTCAAACCGGTTACCAGCAATCACCTGGCCCTATTCCTCCACCAGGCCAACCGGCTCATCCGGTACAACCCGGTGTTCCGCCACCAGGCCAACCGGCTCATCCGGTACAACCCGGTGTTCCGCCTCTAGGCCAACCGGCCCATCTGGTACAACCTGGGGCTCCTTTACAACCAGGTCAACCTGCGCAACCGGCGCCACCTGTCTATCCAGGTCATCCTGTTCACCCAGGTCAGCCCTCTCAGCCGGGTCAACCTGTTCATTCAGGACAGCCCGCTCATTCCATTAACCTTGCCCAACAGCCAATTTATTCGATGCCGTAGCCAAATCAACAGCTGCGCCCTAGTTATCAGGCTCCGCAGGGTTCCACCTATCAGCATCTGACTCATCCTCAGGGCGGTTATTATCCTCATGGTCAATCTCAACTGAATTATAATCAGCCCCGAGGCTCTCAGTATTATCCTCCTCCACCCGGTTTTACCTATACTCAGCAGCCAAATCCAAATGCTGCTTACAACGGGCCGACACATAATCAGGGTCCGTACTCTGGTTATCAAGCCCCACACACTATTTACCAGCAGCCAAATCAGTCTGGTTATACGACCTACACCCCCTACGGTCAGAATCCTACGGGACAAAACCCATGGGGGCAAGGATATTCACAACCATTGTGGAGTACGGGTACCGGTCCTCATCCCGGGCTTGGCACGCCGGTTAATCCGCCATTGCCATTCCTGGCCACCTTGGAATTGTCGGATGTTTCAAAACTGACCAATGATCTGATTTTGCATAATCCTTATTGGCCTCCGGTTCCTACCAAGATACCAGGTGATTGCCCCAAGTTTGAGGGTAAAGCTGGGGAGGACCCCCAAGCGCATGTGATGACGTATCATATTTAGTGTTCGTCTAACTCTTGGGTCGATGATTCAATTCTTCTGCGCCTCTTCCAGCGCACTTTGACTGGAGCTGCTGCTAAGTGGTACATCGAGTTATCCCGTGGCATCTTCCAAGATTTCAATTCCTTAGCCATGGCTTTTCTGACGCACTTTCAGTTACCGGTTCGTTATGAAGCCGGGACGCACCTCCTGACTTCTTTGAAGCAGGACAAGGCCACTCACATTTCTGATCACATTCATGAGTGGCGACGTCGTCGTAGACTGATCAAGTTTCATATACCTGATCAGATACTAACTCACTGGTTCACCACCTCCTTCGTGAATAAAATCGCTCAAGATATTGCGATGGGAGCATGTGTGACGGAGGAACAAGCCATTGCGCGTGCCCAATATATGGATCTTGTATATTCTCAGTTCGGCACGCTTTATGATATCTTGCCTGATGCTCCACGGTCCGGAACCTCTAAGGCCCCACCTACCCCTGAAGTGGATGGTGTCATTGGTTATGTGTCTCAAAATTCGAAGAAATCTTCGAATGGGAAGCAGAAGTCTAATTCTTCCAACAATGCTCCTGCTAATCCCGCCCCGTCCGATTCTGGAAAAACCATGGAGGTGAACGCCGTTCAGGCCAATCCTATGGAGAAAGCCTCCAAGGGGAAAAAGAAGGGCAAAGGTAAGTCCAAATTCGATGCCCCAAGGCCAGAATCCAAATCTCGTACTGAGGATGTTTCTCAACGTAAACCAAAGTACCCCTGCCTCATTTGTGAAGGAGACCATTATACTAAGGATTTTCCATGACGATCCGAAGTTATTCAACTTCTCAAAGGCTCCAAAGGGACTCCGACAGTTCTAAAAGAGCCATTCCTGTCTCAACAGATCCAGATGATTGAACAACCGTCACCATCTGCACCATTTGGGTCCCAAGTTTTCATGATGAATGGTGTTGCACCTATCTCTGTCGCTACGCGTTCGAAGGATTAAAATGAATCGCGGCAGGCACCCGGGAAGGCAGTTGCGGATGGACCGCCTCCCCCACCTGTCTCCGGTTCGTTGGAAATCGAGAAGCCTACTCCTGAACCTATTGTGAAGCCACCTTCTAAAGGTGTTCTTCGGAGATCTTCTTATAATCCAAATGCTCGTGCTGCTCAACATTATAGCATTGTTGAGGATTTGGCACAGGCACCCTCTGCTATGTCTGCACTAGAAGTTCTTCAAAGTTGTCCTTCACAACGAAAGGCTTTACTGTCTGCAATCGGTGGTATTGATCCCGCCGATTCGAGTCTTCTCACCTTCGATTTAGAGAATTTCACTCCCCGACTTCCACATCAAATCGCTCTTGTTATTCAAGTCGGGATTAACGGTCTTAACATTCATAGGGCCGTCGTAGATGAAGGTGCCTCTACCTGTGTTATTTCGTCCGCTTTCTGGAAGGCCATTGGCTCTCCAGCCCTTTCGTCATCTCCCAATGCCCTTAAGGAATTTGATGGTCGGGAATCTAAACCCCTGGGTGTTCTCGAGAGTTTAGCAATCACTTTACAGGGGAAGACTGTCAACGTGGAAGTAGAAGTAGTCGACGCCAGGCTCAACTACAATATACTTCTTGGCCGCAGCTGGACCCATGCCATGCTATGTGTGCCATCCACCATCTTTCGACTTCTTAAGTTCCCTCACGAGGGCAAAATCGTCACAGTGGATCAGTTGTCCTTCTTCACCTCCACCTTCGAGAACAACGTACCATACGTGGATCAGATTCTGAATCCCCCTGACAGTATAGGACCCGGTCTCTTCAAAGACCCCGTCCTTATGGGTATTTTTCCCGCACCACCACTGCACACCGCTCAAGTTAACATGATTTCCAGGTCTGATGACCCTTGGCTCATCCCTACGCCTGAGCAGGTGTTTGAGTTTGGAGAATCAATGCCCTTAACTCCAGTAGAGATTAGCTACTGTGAAATTGTTGCCGCATCTGATCCTCCACCTCCTCAGCATGCTCCTTTGAGCATGGCTCTAGACGTCTACTCTCAATCCCCCTGGCTTGGTCAGGCCGATTCACCTGATCCTCTAAAAGAGACTTTTCCTTCCGATGAATCCATCATTGAAACTATGTCTCTTGAGGAGCTGCCTTGGGGCGATGGACATCATCGCTCCTCTTTTATGCCTAGCCTGGGGGCAATGACAGATTTTCTAGAGCGTTATGCATCTCAGGTTCCTACCCCTCCTCTTCAAACGCCCATCTTGATGCATGAGGTTTTTTCGGAAGGTAACCTGAGTAACATCACTCAAACCATCCCGATCAACATCTCCCTTAAACCGGGGATCGTTGAGAATATTCACGTGGGAGTGACTTGTTCTCCTGATGAGATTCAAGTATATACTGATCTTTTTAAAGAATTCAGAGATGTGTTCGCCTGGTCCTACGAGGAAATGCCGGGGATTGATCCCAGTATCGTAGTGCATGAGATTCCAACCTATCCTTGTGCGAAGCCCGTGCGCCAACGCTTATGCCCCATGCATCCTCGGAAAGCCGCTGCAATTAAGGCAGAAGTTGAAAAACTTCTGAACGTGGGTTTTATTTATCCTATTCCCCTCACAGAATGGGTTTCTAACATTGTCCCTATTGATAAAAAGCAGGGTACTATTAGGGTCTGTGTTGATTACCGCGACATCAATCGCACCTGTCCAAAAGATAACTATCCCACTCCGTTCATTGACCAGATTATCGACGAATGTGCTGGAAGTGAGATTTACTCCTTGATGGACGGTTTCTCAGGGTATAATCAGATCAATATTGCACCTGAGGATCAACACAAGACTACATTCATCTGTCCGTGGGGTACTTTCGCATATAAAAAGCTCCCGTTCGGCTTGAAGAACGTCGGAGCCACTTTTCAGCGTGCAATGTCTTATGCTTTCCACGACATTCGCCATATCGTTCAGCCTTATCTGGACGACTTGCCAGCTCATTCAGCTAGGCGAGAGGATCACCCTGAACACCTCCGCCAGATTTTCCTTCGCTGTAGGCGCTACAATATTAGGCTCAATCCTCATAAGTGCGTCTTCAGCATGGATTCTGGTCGTCTTTTGGGATTCATAGTCTCCAAAGACAGAATTCGCCTTGACCCTTTAAAATTGAGGCTATCATCAACCTCCCGTCACCCTCCTCGTTATATCAATTGCAGAGTCTGCAGGGAAAAGCGAACTTCCTTCGACGCTTTATCCCGAACTACGCTGAGGTGGCCAAAGGATTTACGCGCCTATTAAAGCAGAATGTTCCCTTCCATTGGGACGAAATTGCTCAGCAATCCTTTGAGAAGCTAAAGACGTTATTGGTTAATGCTCCTTTGCTTCGTCTGCCGGACTATCATCGTGATTTCACTTTGTATCTCGCCGCCGCGTTTAGCACCATTGCTATGGTTCTGGTGCAGGATGATGATGATGGTAATGAACATGTATTTTATTATCTATCACGAAACCTTCTCGATACAGAAATGCGTTACGCTCATGTTGAGAAGTTGGCGTTAGCCGCAGCACACGCCGTGCAGCGTTTTCGCCATTACATCCTGTTGCGTATGATAACAATGGTTTCGGATTGCAACCCCATGACATATATTCTCTCTAGACAATTGCTGGGGGGCAGATACTCCAAATGGATCGTTATCTTGTAGGAGTTTGACTTAGAGTTCACCACTGCTAAGTTAACCAAATCACTTGTTTTCGCAGATCTTATATGCTCACTCCCGACAGGCTCCACTCCTTCACACTTCGAGGATCATATCCTGGATGAAACTCTTTTCCTCATCAGTACTCGCGACCCTTGGTATGGTGACATAATCGTGTATCTTCAAACCTCCACATTTCGGTCTGAGTTGACTAAAGATGCCCGACATCGAATTCGGCATCAGTCTCAACCCTACCGCATCGTAGGAGATACTTTATACCGTGTTGGAGTAGATTCGGTGCTCCGTCAGTGCCTAACCTTGGAAGAGGCTGAAAGGGTCCTAAATGACTACCACAGTGGCGCCTGTGGTGGACATATGTCCGGATATGCTACTGCCCAGAAAATTCTGCGAGCAGGTTATTTCTGGCCGTCAATATTCAAAGACTATATTGTTGCAGTCCGTAAATGTCACGCGTGCCAGGTGTTTCAGCGCAAGATGCGTGCGCTGCCTCTCCCTTTGAATTTTTTCATTACCGTCTGCCCTTTTGCGAAATGGGGCGTGGATTTTATGACGTGTAACCCTCACTCGGCCGGGGGGCATGCGTATATCATTGTCGTTGTCGACTACTTCACCAAGTGGGCCGAAGCGATGCCTACACTAGCTGCCGACGGTAAGATAGCTACCCAATTCATATTCAACCATATCATTGCACGTTTTAGGGTCCTGCAAGCCATCGTTACTAATCACAGTACTCATTTATGAGATTATATGATGGGCAAGCTGACTTCAAAGTTGGGCTTACGTCACGATAGCTCAACACCGTATTACCCTCAGGCGAATGGCCAGGTTGAAGCAGTGAACAAGGTTCTGGTCACTATGCTTCAACGAACAGTTGGTATCCACAAATCCAATTGGCACCTCCAACTGTTCTCAGCTCTATGGGCATACCGGACATCTGCAAAGAGTGCAACTGGATTCACACCATTTCAATTGGTGTATGGTCTAGAAGCAACTCTTCCGGTCGAATGTGAGATTCCTTCGTTGAAATTAGTTGTGGAACTTCTACCCGACACTTCTGCTGAGGAAGAACGTCTTTTGTATCTGGAACGGTTAGATGAAAACTGCCATTTAGCTGCTTTAGTGATTGAAGCACAAAAGAAGCGGGTCAAAGCTCACTTCGATCAATCGGTTTCTCCTCGTTCCTTTGTTGAAGGGGACCTCGTCCTCCTGTACGATTAAGCACATGACAAGCTTGGGGCTGGCAATTTCCAACCTATGTGGCATGCGCCCTACATAGTAAAACACGTTTTGAAGAATGGGGCTTATGAGCTTATAGATTATGAAGGAGTTTCGCTGGCGCAACCCAGGAATGGGCTGTACTTGAAGAAATACTACGCTTAAAGTCATTTTTGGTGTGGTGTGTGTACATAAGTGTGTGTTTTTCATTTGTGTGCATGTGTGGTGTGGTTTGCAATGTAAACATCTTTCTGCTGATCGGGTCTTCCTGATTGTGCAGATGTCCATTCATCCGTTTGTTGGTTTCGCGGATGGTGCCTCCCGCAATACCAGGAATCTGTCTTCAGCAGCCTGGGTAATCTACGATCCTGCTGGTGAGTTGGTCAACCTACAAGGTGTGTGTCTGGGACGTACTACAAATAACATCGTGGAATATAGTGTTGTATTAGAATTATTAACTGAGGCTGTAAACCTTGTTATCCGTGAATTGCTTGTGTATTTAGACTCACAACTTGTAGTATTACAACTGAACGGTCATTATTCGGTCAGAAACCCATCCATTTTATGTCTGTATCTGTGTATTCATTTACTGGAAAGAAATTTTGACTATATTACATATCAGCATATACCCAGGCACATGAATACATTAACAGATGCAGTAGCCAATTTGGTGTTAGATAGACATTTGCGCAATTTGTAAATCATCATCACATGTAAAAGGAAAATCCATCCAGAAATAGATATGTATATATATAGATATCAAAATGTTTACATAGTGTGCGTCGCATAAGATCAAAAAATATATATGTTCGTCTTATTACATCCGGAGGCAACACGTCTCTCAAAAATATGCATGAAATAAAACACCAGGAGGCTAGTCTGCGTGGTGCTCATGATAACAAGTCACCGCACGCACTAGGCGTCTCAGTAGACGGTGGAGGCGACTAGGCACTCCCACCGTATGTCTCTAATATGCTAACGGTACATCCGCCAGCCGGGCGTAGTCCGGAATCCCTCGGGTAATCCCCTCAAGGTTCTGAACCAACTCTCCTCCTTCCGCGCCCTCCTCATGAGGATCGACTACGAGCTGAGTTCTCCGTGCGATAGGAGACATCCCGGCTGGTCTCTCTGGGCCAACATCTGCATACGCATGTAACTGCTGTTAGAACAGACATGTATTAACAAAAAATCATAAAACACAAAAATCAAAATAAAAACAGATCATACCCAGCTCTTTGTCCCAATCCTCTCCCTCCAGCAGTGGGAGATCTGGGTCTCCAGTAAAGTTTGTCCCGGCATAAGGCCAGTCCTCAACTAAAATCAACTGGCGCCGCAACCACCCAAAAAACTCTGGCCTCCAGGAAATCTGTTGGCCTCCTCCTGCTCTGGGCATTAGTGCTGCCCAGCGAGCCATTCTCGGCTCTCATGGTATCGGCTCCGCTACAACGGCCCCTTGGCCCTGGAAGATTGGTAATCGTTCCAGAATGAACGATACTAGGATTGACCCGTAGCCAAACTGCTTCAGCTTGGCTTGTTTGCATCTCGTCAGCTGTCTCTTGATGTTGATCATTACTGCTGTGGCCTAGTCAAACAGTATGGGACTCATGCACTCTGAAGCCAGTAAGAGTTGGGATTTCGTCGCTTCGTGCGGTGCCTGCGATCCCGCAGCCCGCGTGATGGTATGTAGTACTACTCATAGTGCCAGATCGGGGATAGTGTGGATATCCACCTTCTTACTCCCTGATCCCATTTGTGCCCGTGGGCACACTCGTGCCATCACTTCCTCCATTTTCTCACCCGACGGTCTGCTCCCTGTCAGTATGGGTACCGGACCTCTGCGCGACAGTCCGGTTATGAAGTACACATCAGAAACGTCCAGTTCTAACACCTGGTCTCGTAGCTTGAATACTTGTTCTTGTTCATCCCAAATGCTCACCAGGTACTGAAGTAGCTTAGGTTGAGCTCGTAAACAAGGTGTCAGGAAGAATTTCTTGAGCCCACAGTTTCTGAGGGCATTCATGCAAGCCTCATTTTCCATGGCCATTTCGTCCTCTTCCCCATGCTCTCTTTCTTTCCACTCAATCACCATTTTTCTCGGTTTCCTGCATCAACATGGTCACAAACCTTTAATTAGATCTCTGTTGAGCTTCAAAATTCATTCAAATTGATCAAAATGTCGAATTTTTAGGTGGAAAATTGGGTTCGGCCGCTGGCGCGAGCCTTTTGCATATAAAAGGCCATTGGCGCGGGTCCGTGCCCGATACCCGCGCCAATGAGCGGAGCCCTAAAAATTCAAAAATTTGCCATAGAAGTCTATTGCATGATGGAAACCTATTAAAAAACGGATTGAAATGAAGTATGAGGAAGCGCCTTTTACCTGGAACTGACGGAACTCTGAATGGTAGCTCGGATCGGTCGTAATCGCTGCCAGAAGTTTGCATAGTAAATGGACCAATGTTGCTCTTCACTCAGGTAAAAAGTAAAAGTAATTTTATTTTTACCATTTAGACTTATTTATAACTTTTTGAGCTCTATTTAGGTTTAAAAAGTCATTTTTTCGTTAAAAATTCGTATGTTTTGTCGAAAATGGATTTTACACTTGCCTTTCTGTGCAGCACCAGGTTTTTATGCAACGTAAACGGCGAAACGAGTTGTATTTTATACTTTTTCGGGCTCGGTAAAAACACGAAAAAGTCACTTTGAGTCATCTTTCAGCTCTTTTCTGACTCTCTAAACATGAAAAGATTGCCGAGGCCCTTGTCGTTTCGATCTCGTTAAAGTGGCTGCGAAACGACATTTACCCAGTATACATTTACTCCTTTTTTGGGTTGGGATGGATTATTTACGAAAAAGGAATACCCTAGCCTATCGCGACTAGGAGGTTTTCTCGGATATTGTTTTCTACCTTTTTGGATCTCAGGAACTATTTACGAAAAGGGACCTTTGGAGTTTACTTTTCTGTTGTCTTTTCAAACTCTCTAAACATTAAAAGACATCGATTTCTTCCTTTTTCAGACTCGTTAAACCTTGATGACATCGGATTCAGTCGAAATGACGTTCTCCGAGTTCCTCCTTCCTAGGGCTCGTTAAATGTACTAGGATGGATTCGCCCGAAGGGCGGACTTATATTACAAGCATATGCTATCCCCTTCAAGCTTGTTATCAAAAATAATTGGGTTACTCGCCAGAAATGGTGGGGGGAAAATGGAACCATCATCATTGTCGTGTCGGCAGTATGTCGCTCTTGAACATGGCACTTGTCTGCATTTCTCGGGTTGGGGATATCTCATCTCGTTCTTTCACTTGCCTCCGTGGGTTTGGATAATCCTTTTTGGCCTCTCCTCTGCTCATTGCCTCGTCACCATGACCTCTGATCCATTGATGTCAAATACTGCCAAAACCACTATTTGTGTCGTTATATGTTCAAGAGAAGTTGACCTCTGCAAATATCAACCTTCCTTTGATTCTCGTATGATCCTGATTCACAACAAAACATCATTTTCCTCTCTCTCGTGTTGATGATGTGGGAAACAGTATGGCCCACCTTCGATCAAGGTAACTTCTTGTCGACTTCAGCTCATTATCCAGGAAGCTAATCTAGAGACTCCCTTATGGTACCTTGGAGCCTGCATGCCTCAATGGCAGGTTCGTCGCATTCGACGTGAGGTTTTCATCATTGGCCTCCGATTGAGTGATTCTACGGGTGTTCGACGCCAGCTCATTGATTCACATGTCATAGATTGTACCTGTAGTACCTTGAGGGCCATCGTCATTATTGGTGGTTCCTCTCGCGTCTTTTAACATCTTTCATCATTGGCTGGTAATCAGACGATGTTCTTGCATGTTCGACTTCAGCTCACATATTCACATGCTCGAACTTGTACTTTGTTCGGGTCGAGATGGAGCGCAAGACCCTGGATTGTGTCTGTTGTAATCCAGGCTGCGATTTTGTGGATTATTATTTACATGACTTATTCACTGGATGGCTGCGACCATACCTGAGTCTATTTATCGATCCTCACTGGATGGCTGCGTCCATACCTTGGATCTGGATTATTGTATACTCTGTTTCGGATGGTTGCATCCATACCAGATATACATCATGTACTTGAGATATCAGTTGTATTTCTCCACGCAGGTTTTCCGTCGGCGGAGTTTCAGTTGGGCACGTTCTCGTAAATCATTTCACCCCTCTCTCTCTCTCGAGCCTCATGCTTTAGGGGGCATCTGTTACACAGTAATTTGTCACCGTCCCTACCATTCCCCGTCCCGCACATTGGAGGGCCCATTCTGTGACCTGTGAGCAATGTCATGCCTTGAAACCACTATCATTGCATTCCTCTAAACATGAGCTTCAATTGCCCTGAAGACATCTCCTTGCAAAAAACCAAAACATCCCTTTTTGCATTGGCGCGGGTAGCCAGTTCACCACTCGCGCCAATGGGGAAAATCCTACAAAGAGGCCGCGCCAACTGGCGCTCTGTCCCAGAGTCGCAGTCGCGCCAGCCAATTTAAGGAGTGTTTTTTAAAATAAAATGGCGGAAGTTTCGTTTCAACAGACTCAGAAACTATTATCTATCTTGAGTTGGGAGGTTTGGCTCCGGGAGTTCCATGAAGGGGAAGTGGTTTGCCACCTCTCATGGAAGCTTCCTTGAAGATAGGGCCAGTCCCACAATTATAGGGATCCCAACTCCCCTTCCTCCATCTATAAAAGCTTGCCCATTTCCATTGCAAGCTAGTCTTGAAGTGCCCAAGTCTTGAATCTCCAAGTTCTCAAATTCCCAAGAGCCTTAATGCTGCAAGAGCCCTCATTATTCCCTTAAGGCCAAACTCAAGCAAGGAGACTATCGTCGAGAGACTCTAAGAGAGGCTTGTCCCATCCCTGGCAGGCTTTGCGAGACGTGTAATACTGGATACCCCTCCGAAGGAGACCTCAGCGTCAGAACATTAGTTGTACTCTCTTTCGATTGCTTATTAATGAATGACTACTAGTTATGGTTCCACTCTGTTTTTCACTTATGATAATGATGAGTTATATCCTTTCTGACTGATATATAGTTGCGTATTCTGGATTTTATGCTTGTATTCATATTGTTTCTTGCATGTGCAGGTGTCCATTCACGGAGATTGTGGGGATCGTGATCTGCCGAGGCTGAGGAACGGGAACACTATCTCTTCTACGAATCATAGCGTTGGAATCCAGGTAGGCCTCCATCGTTGTTCTGTTTATTCGCAATTAGGAACTTGCGCTGTAGCATTTGATGATTGTTGCTAGACCCGTTCTGGGCTAGTAGGGATCGCCTCTGTCCGCAGAGGGGATTTACCTCTTCAACAGACATAAAATTTAAATTGCAAATTTCATCAAACCATCAAGTTTTCAAATACATATCAATTTGGTATAAATTTTTTTGGTTCTTTAGTTGTATTGAAGGCTTGATTCTATTGCAAGTGTTTTCTGATGCTTACAAGGTTGAAGCTCAAAAGAGGAGAAGGAAAGCTTGTGGGAAAAATTCCTCAAGCTAGTTCAAGGAGAGCACATTTTCCACAATATTCAACTCAAGTGTCACCAAAGGCCTCACCAATTATGGCACATGAAGGAGAGTTTGACAATATGGATGAGGATGAGAAGGATTTCAGAAAAAACATTCTTTGAAATGACTTATATGGTGAAATTTCTTTATGAGGAAAGGAACTCAAGGTTGAATGGTGAGAGCTCAAATCCTCCATAGGGAAATGGAGGAAATGGATACAAGCCTCCAAAATGGAATGGTGGAAATGGTGATAAACCACCTCTACCTACACCTTTCTCCTCACCTTCATATTCACCATCATCATCTTCTACATCAAACCCTTCACAAACACCTCCACATTCTCCAAAGGGACATGGTAAAATTCCATTTTTAAAAATTTACATAAATTTTGAATTGCCTATGTATAATGGAGATGTAAATTCTGAGAAATTAAATAATTGGGTTTGTCAGCTTGAAGTGTATTGTAGGATACAAAGGATCAAAGATGATGAAGCCAATATTTAGCTTTCTTCATTAAGTTTGGAGAGTGAAACACTAATTTGGCAAGAAGCCAAAACTCAAGAGGATGCCAATAAAATAGGTAAGATCATAACTTCTTGCAATGATTTTGTGGCTGCATTAAGAAGACAATTTTATCCTTTAGCATACATTCAAAAAGCTATCATGGATTCACAAAAATTTAGGAAATTAAAGGGTCAAATTGTGCAAAGTTATATCCAAGAGTTTAGAAGGAGAGCATTGATTTTGGGTGTATATTTACCCTCTAAAGGAACTTTACTCAAATACATTGGAGGTTTACATAGCTACTTGATACACACAATTCACATGTTTAACCCTACAAATCTAGATGAAGTTTGTGTACAGGAAACAAATCTAGAAGCATTGAAATAAAGAATCATTTCAACACCCATACTTTCACTCCTAGACTTGAGACAATAATTTGAGATACAAACTGATGCAAGTGACTATTCCATGGGCACAGTCTTGATGCAGCATGGTAAGCCCATTTTTTTTCATTCAGAAAATTTTAATGGTGCGGTGATTAAATATCCTACATATGAGAAGGAATTGTATGCATTGGTGCAAAGTGTGGAAAAGTAGAAACATTACTTGATGGTTAAGGAAACAATCATTCACATTGATCATCAACCATTCCAATACTTGCAATAACAAACCAAGCTCAAGCAAGCGAGGCACTTCAAATGGATGGTTTTCTTAAAACAATTCCACTTGGTGATTAGGTATAAGAAAGGTATCTATAAATGGGTTGTTGATATGCTTTCTAGACCAATTGTTAGTGCATCCATTATTCTTAAGCACAATTCTATCATGTATGAGAGCTATGTTGAGATATGTTTTAGGCAATGATTTTAAGGATGTATATGTGATTTTGTGTCAAGGTAACCAAGTAGAGGAATTAGACTATCATGTGCATGATAACTTGTTGTATCATCTTGGTAAGTTATGTATTCCACAGGGAGAGATAGTCAACATCATAAGGGAAGCACATAATTATCTTATTGCTGGTCATTTCGGTGTAGATAAGAGAGTGGCACAATTACAGAGGTATTTTTACTGGCCTCGTATGCTTGAAAGTGTATCATGATTTGTAAGAGGATTTTCTTTATGTGATGTCAGTAAGCCTAGTAATATAAATTTGGGATTGTATACTCCACTTCCAGTACCTTCCCATCCATGGGAAAGTGTTTCTATGGATTAAGCTCTACCTATGTCTAGTCGAGGTCATGACTATATCTATTTAGTTGTGGGTAGGTTCAAAAAAGTGTGCATTTTAATGCCTTGTAAAAAGCAGGTTACGGCTGAACAGACTGCATAGTTGTTCTTTCAGAATGTATGAGTACATTTTGGGTTGCCCACATGCATTGTTAGTGATCGATATTCTCACTTTCTCGGGAAATTTTGGTCAAGCTTGTGGGGACCCATGTACACCAAATTGAAAAAGAGCACAACATTCCATCCACAAATAGATGGCCAAACAGAATTGGTGAACATAATAGTGATACATCTTCTTCATAGTTATTGTGGCAAGCATCCTAAGTTGTGGGATGAGCATGTGCACTATATTCAACTCTTACAACCAGTCCAAGCGTTCATCGACTCAAACATCGCCATTTGAGGCATGCTTGGGATAGTTACCAAAATCTCCTTTAAATTTTATCTTTGGGAATTATATTTCTATTTATGTACATAGTGACATAGATAAGGCCAAAATATTCATTGAAAAAGTTTAATTGGTGCATCAAATAGTTTAAGAACAGTTGGAAAAGAGTCAAGCCAAGTACAAGACAAGACATGATGAACATCGTGTGGATCATAGTTTCCAAGTGGGAAATGACATTTGGTTTCACATTAGAAAATAAAGACTCCAAGGAGAAGGTAAAAAACTGAAACTAATTTGATATGGTCCATTCAAGATTTTGGAAAAGATTGGTAATAATGCCTTCAGGTTAGATTTTCCTTCATATATGAAAATCTATGCAATTGTTAATGTTGAGAATTTGAGATTATATGAGCCTCCTTTGATTGAATTTCATGGAGATAATGTTCATATTCCTTCAATTGAATATTTATCTCCTAAATATCTTGAAATTGCAGCAAGACACCATTCTTGACACGAAAACAAGGACTTCAAAACAAGGGAACGTGGAGTACCTTCGTGTGGGGATCAAAAGGAAAAATCTTAGCAAATCCAAATGGATTGAGATTGGAAGGGTGAGGGAAATGTACCCTAATATATTTATTGAATGAAAATGATATTTTGGAGGTCCAAAAGATTCCAGTGGGGAGGAATGATCCAAGGGATCATAAGTGCTCAAAATTAAAAGTGTTCAAAAGTGCATGAAACAGGTGCCAAAACGAATATCTCTTCTCCTTTAATCCAATATAACTCAAATCACTCAAAACCGATATCGTATGCTCCTGATATTACGTTTTGATCATTTTCCTAAACAGTTAAAAAATTTGCAAGTTGGTCAGGTACGCTGACTGGGAAATTGATTGTGTTTTATTTGGGCCAATGACATCTCGCCAAGTGTCCTAGTCATACTGGATGAGTTTACACTTCATTTTTATTGGTTGTTGGTATTTTGAAGTGGTACAATGGTGGAGAGCCACGTGGGCCAATAGTTGGCTACCACGTGGCCTCCTAACTGTATAGTAAAATTATGGTTTGGGTCGAACGAGCTTCCCAACGATTCGAACCCGCGACCTATGGTGGAGCAATGCTGATTCTTACCACTCTGACTATGGTGTTAATTAATAGTTATTGTGGCGCATTACTATATAAATTTTATGTGGTTTAACGTTGGGGGACGGGGTAGGGGTTAACCCCTGGCCCTCGGTCACCCATACTCACGAGACCATAAGGTTTGGGTGCCAAGGGCGCGAGGTTAACCCTAGCCCAAGCCACGATACAACTAAATCCAAACCACAGTAACAGATCGAGATGAAGTTTAAAGTCTTGGCCTGTAGATTCAAATGTAGTCGGAGGTAACTTGAAACTTCACCACAATTCAACAACCAGTTTGGAGCACAGTGATGGTTTGGCGCACAGGTGGAAACTTGACCATGGTACACGGGAACCATACCATGGTTCCAAACACAGTTGATTATGATAACCCGATCACAACACAAACTACAGTTTGGTTGGGGTTCCATTGGCATTGAATTTTGAAAACCCAACCACAGTTCCACCAAACTAACCACGGTGTGAGCTTGGTCCAAACAATTGGCGGGATATTTTGAAACAACCCCAAATCTACAACAGAAAATGCGCAACGTGGCTCCTGTTTATATGCTGATGGGGTCATTGTGCAATTAAATAAGGTGACAATTTGCACCCAATCCGACGTGAATCTTGTTGGCACGAGGAAATTTTTTCTCTTTGTGGTTTTGAAAATGTTGGAATTTGTAGGGTGGTTTACAGGTGGGTGCGGTTTATAGATCAGTTAGCAGCATAACTTCACTAGATCTTAACTTCTTTAGTTTCTGGCCAAATTGAGTGTAGAAAGAGCCCAACTAGTGGTCTTTGACTAATCTGGAGCCATTGGAGACATTATTTTTGCATTATGAGCACTGCAAAGCCACGTAAACACATATTTTAGCACATAATGAAAGTTTCCCAACATTGGAATCTGGACTAGGAGATGTATCCCAGGAGGGGTGAACTCCTTCACCATTTTTTTATCATGTGTTTCTATTTAAGGTATTATTGTATTTGTTTTTATACTGCAAAACTGATTTTAAACATTTAATTAATGTGTTATTGTAACTTGCCTAATTGCATAAAAGACATAAAATTTAACTTGTAAATTTCATCAAACCTTCCATTTTTCAAATACATATCATATATTTTCTCAAATTTTATCTCGATGGCTCAACGAAAAGCTCCAGACACTCCTTAGGATCAAATGTGAGTAAGTTTACGAACTTGGACTAGAGAGTATACATACATTTCCTTAGTTGGATACCAGAGGCTCTTATAATGCCCTAGTGGGGTCTCATTGATTACACATATCTTAAATATGTTGTTTATATTTGGATCTACATTGTGGGGTGAGTAGTTGTATTCTACAATAGTCCTCTATTTTTTTTCTAAATAAAAAGAATCAATGAAGCCTAGTTTACATCAATTTCTACTTTTCTATTGTCTATATTCAACCCACATTGATCAGGGTTATAATTACAAGACTTACCATAGAAGTTTTAATGCACTGAAAGGATGTTGTGCACTTTTCTGTGTACTATGAATTATGCCACATTCAGTTTACATGTCACAATGTCTATAGAACTAGATGCGATAAAAATTTTGGTTTAAACTAATGCATCGACCTCAAGGAAGGCATGATGTTCATCCCTTGCATGTTAGACAATTAGGATTGCAATCTGTGGTTTGTGCTTGGATATTTTGGGGCAAAATTATATACAACATAAAATTAGGGGTGAATAGTAGCCTTAGCTACCCCACCCCTAAGAAAAGCCTCACTCCAATACCTTACCTTATTCTCTCTCCATTCTTCTCTCCATTTTGGTAAACGAAACACCCCTTCCTACCACTCTTGTTTGGTTATTATGCACTTGTTAACAAAAAAAAAACTCATTTCCATTTTTTAGTCTAAATATAAGAAACTATCTATGGGAAAATGGTGCTAGTCAGTCTTATAATATACCATCGTTGGCCTGGCTTTTCAAGTGTCTACTTATGCATAGAAAGAAATTAGTGGATTTCTGATTAATCAATATCCCCATCATCCATTTGTCCAATTTCAGTTCGAGAACCAAGAGGGGATCTGGTTTATTCTATAAAACAAGTAGTCCTAGGCATTGATTCAAGGACATGGGTAGATTCCGTAGATCCAATTCCATATTCAAATCATCCAATTGAAGAACTAGCTTCGTTCCTTTTAATTACAAGAAAGGTGGGAACATGGAAGGAAAAGGAAGGGGATCTAATTTTAGGCAGAGTGTGATTTGTGGCAAGAATGCTTAGGTGACTTAGGTTGGAAATGCTAGAAGGAAGGTGACAAAAAAAAAAAAACAAGCAACCAATGTTAAACCATTGGCAAATGAAATTCCATTGAACCACATCAATTACCCATGGTACTTCTATTGTAAGTACTTCTACTTGGTAGAGATAAACTAGTTGAAAATGAAATGAGGTATTTTGTGTGTCAACAATTTGGTCTTCAAAAACTATTATGCTAATCATTGATTACTTTGTACTTACTCAAACACAACTCATTTCTCTACTCATAATATTTCTCCACTAGTAATAGTTCCCACTAACACAAACACTAAAAAAACTATATAAGAAATATATAACATAAGTAAAATTTGCAATCTCAATACTGCTAATGTATTTTGCTTCAGGTTCAACATTATTTTCAAATTTTCTTCCATTTCAAGTTTCTATTGCATAGGGTTAGCATTATCTACAATTTTGCTTCCAATTTCCAGTTTCTATTGTGCAAGTGATAACTAGAGCATAGGCCCCACGAGTCTTTACTTTAGCTCTAGGTAAGCTATCTACTTAAATTTTGGTTCACTTGCCCATAGGACTTTACTTCAACAATAGGTACGCAATCTACTTGGATGTCAATTCACTTGCCCTGAATGAGTAAAACAAGTAAGTAATAGAAGCAAGTTCTGATATAGTGAGGCAATTTTTTACACAATTGAAGCAGATGGTTGAAGGAGGCAATGAGATGTGTCTAGTGGGAAAAAGTGAAGGGAAGCCGACTAAAGGAGGTGGTGGCTAGAGGTGTTTGACACAAATGACACAGTGACAAGGTGGGTGGCAGACGTTTTCTTCATAAAAAAAATATATGATAACTTAACCTATTGTAAAGAAAAAAACATATGAAATGTTGTTGCATTTCTAAGACTTAGGTTATTCTTTCGCACTAGAAAAACTTAGATTATTTCATTTTTTTTCCAAAAAAAAAATTGCTTTAAAAAATGTAAAGCACACAATAAGACCTCGAATATTATTTCCCAATCAAATTTATAATAATATTTTTTTTCTTTATTATATAATAATATAGAATAAAAAAATATTGTTTATTTGGGTTAAACATTGGTGAATATATATATAGTTAAACCACGAAATTATATGTAGTCAACATTCCATCCTCCGCAGCCTATGCGTGGTAAATGATCCATCCATCGTTATAGTCTCTCCATAGCCTACACCAACGACTAATAAAGGTTGGATGCTTTAGGCTTTTTAGTTGAATAGGGTAAGTGCATATATTTAACTATATTAGAGTTTCAATATCCCTTTTAATTTCTTTTAATATTTAGAAATGGTAATTTTGTTTTTTTATTTAATTATTTTTTATTAAACTTTTTTTTAAAGGAGACAACTTTGTTGTTCATCTGGTTTATTTATGAAAAGTGATGATGGTTAACTTATTAATTTTTAGTAATTTAAAAAAATAAAAATATAGTAATAATATAACATATATACTATTTTTATATTATTATTTAGTCATGTTTATTAAAGATTTATATTCAAATTTTATCCATAAAGTCTGTTTTTTTCATAATCTTCATTTATGAGAAGTATTTTGATTTTCTGGATGTATATAAGTTAAATGTTTAAATATATGTATAAGTATCTATCAAATTTAATTTAATTTGGATGATCGAAAAAAATATCGCTTTTTATTTATATTTAATTTCCTTTTTAAAAAAATTATTCTTAATTCACTAATTGCAATAATGTCACCTATAACTTAAATATATATTTCTCTTTGACAATGAAAAGCCTTTATTATTATAACAAATTTATGATGTATAAGTAAATTAGTAATATAGAAATTGATTCATGTGCCAAGTTTTTCTTCATGATTAGTTTAATCCTTTAAACCACACAAAAATGAAGATGAAATTTGTAGTATGGATTCATTTTTTCTTCATAGGATGGAAAAATTTAGAAGTGTCATATCTATTAGCTTTGTTTCCGTTGATACAATATTAAAGTTTACATCATCACGTGTAAATATAAGTTGACCACTTGACATAATTGGTTTGAGGTAGGGAAAGGAGTAAACTTGAACTCTAGCTAAATGTATTTAATCATAGGACATTTACATGTTTCTCTTTATATATATGGAAAATTATCACTTAGTTAAGCAATGTAATTTCAGATCGCATCCAAAAATTAAAAGCAAATTTTAATTAATCACTAATATCTAATAGATACTTAATATTGTATCTAGTCATTTTTAAAATTATTAAACAAAAAACAATAACTATATAATATTCATAAGTGCATAGCCTTTAACACCATACATAAACCATTATACTAAAACCTAAATAATTTTAATCTCATAAAACAACATTCAAACATTCAATTATATTTTTATCTTTGTGTGGAGAGTGCTCTCCAATACAATATGGAAGAGATGTTGTCATGTCATGTAAACATTAGGCTTTCGGAGGCTGGATTTTGACAACCCATGGTTTTCCCCATGGTATGCTTCTCTAACATAACTTATTTAAAGACATAAAGTTCCAATGAATTTTAAAGAATTTTTTTATAAAATATTTAAAACATTTTTTAATATATCAATATATATTTAAAAAAATAATAATTTAAAATTCTTTTAAATATAAAATGGAGAGAAATTTATGCACACATATCAATAATTGCGTGAAGAGGCGCTCTCTAGCCAATATGGTAGAGATGTAGCAATGTAATGTAATGTAATATCTTGTAACATTTTCACTTCATCAAAATAAAATAAAAATAAAATTTAAAATAAACCTACATTAAACATTCCCCCCCCCCCCCCCCCGAAGGGGGTGAGGAACGAGGGTGAGGAGTTCTCGTGGGAATGTGGGTATTCATATGGATAGCACGTGGAGGATACTAGTAAGGTTGGCAGCATGGCCCACCCACATCACCTGGTGTATGATACTCATTAATGTTGAGCGTGAGAGATTTTATTTCGTATTGGGGAGAGAGGAGGGTGGCAGAGTCTCGAACGATATGGAGGGTGGCACGGGGAAGCATGGATCATTACGCAGTGGAGAGAGCTTGGGAGCTGGTGAGGTGAATGTTGTGAAAGGAGGTGAGTTGAGCAGGAGCTATCCGGGCCGAAAGAATGGTCGGCGTAGACGTAGGCGCTTATGCCTTTGAGGTGGGTCTGGGGTGACGCTGTTTGGCGAATTGTGCTGGGGAGGAGAAACACTACCAAGAGGGTGGTGTATGTGGAGCTTACGGGGCCAGTCTATGGATGTTTTTAGACTACTGGAGGTGGTTTCAGACTTGGGTGGCATATTATTAATATTTTGTGGAAAGGAAACATTGAAATTTGCCTCCCCTGTTTGAGTATAGGGTTTAGGGGTGAAGGGTGGTGTCTTTGGGTTGCCAAGAGTGGCTTCAATTGGTTTTAGGTGGGTAATTGCTTCAAGAAAGGGGGGAAAGTGGCTCCGGTGGAGGAGGTCTCAACCCCTATGTGCTATGCGAGGAAAATTTGGAACGGGTGGAATGCAGCGCAACTCTATGGTGTCTAATTCTTCACAATGAAACTGACTTTGTGTGTTGGAAGGTCTTTTGGCGTGGTGTCGCCAAACTCTGGGGGGTCGGGTGCGGGTAAGTCTCAAGATTGAATCACACTGGTATTTGGTATGGGCAACGGTAGTCCAAAGAAGGGGAGCATCGAGGTATCATGTTGTGAGGTCCCTGGTGGTAGAGGAGGTGGTGCACACGGGGGGAGAAGCATGAGATACACTTCTCGAGGAGGGAGAAGATGAGGTTTTGCTGGAAGTAGGGGTCATCACACTGTTACTAGTCATGCGAGAGGGGGCTCGACTTGTTGCGAAGGTGTCAGGTGTTAACTGTCAGTGCGTCAGGGTGTTCGTGGTCTGCAAAAAAAATGTTGTATGGGACAATTCCGTGAGGTACTCCAATTAGTGTTGGATCGTCTCTAGAATTCGAAATGGGTTCGTCAAGAGGAGCATGTAGAGTTGATATCTACACTGAAAAAGATGCATTACTTTCAATTCCATACCTAGGAGTGCATCATAGTGGTCTAGCGAGGCCATATTTTACTTTTAAAAAAGGTTGAGAAACTGGAGAGCTGGATGGCACACTTTGAGGAGCATGTGCAATGTTCCTTCCACCATCTGTTACCTCCTGGTACTACTCTGGTGAAACCAACCTCCATCACCTCTGACGACTAGCAATGGTTATAGGTGTTTAATGTCTTATGTCTGTTTACTGGGTCCTATGGCCTTTAAATTTTGGATTGTGTGTCTCTTTATCTTTTTGTTTCACTGTCATATGCTATTAGCAATAGTCAACAAACCTGGTCGGGGTGAGACTACTTGCGTTTTTGCCTAGATGTACTATATTTTGACTCTATGAATAGAAATTTGACTTACCTAAAAAAACCCTACATTAAACATTTTTATTCAATCAAAACAAAATTAAAATGAAAATAAAAAATAAGCTAAGTTAAATATTTTTACCACGTTAAAATTAAAATAACTTCATGGCATTGATACATGGTACGAGAACCCATGATATTGAGATTCAAAAATCTTTTAGAATGAAAAGATATTTGATCTATCTTGGTGCTTGGTAGATCAAAAGCTAAGATGGATCTAGACTAGTATTTAACCAACCTAGATCCATAGTAACTCTGGATCTACCAACAATGGAGAGAGATCAAATATATTTTCACTCTAAAAAAGGTTTACACCTCAAAAGTTTTGATCCCTCTCAGTGTTTGATAATTCTGGAACTAAGATGGATCAATATTAGTAATAAATATTCACATATGTTAATATATATAAATATATATATATACAATTTAATCTCACACTTCCCCGCTCGGGGTGCGAGCTCGATCGCAGTCTCATCATAACACTTCAATGAAGGTCACCTTGAAGTACAAGCCCATCACCCTCCACATCCTCAGAGAGGAAGTCGTGGTGGTTGAGTGCATGCAAGTGGTAAATACCACCACTGGAGGTGGCAGAGGTATTACGTCTCAGCATCATAATTTGGATGACTGCATGCTACCTGAAATTGGTAAGTGCTTGGGTCTTGGTAGCAGAGAATGGGTGGACAGTGCAAGGTGTCGCAATTAGTCAAGGAAACCAATGAATGAGTGTTTTCGATAGCTCTTAGTGATGGATAACTGGTATGTGAACTTTCATTCCTCCCTTTCTTCTATGCAACAGATTTCCTGGTTAAGGGAATTGGGTAAGCTTGGTTTGGAATTACTGGGGTCTGAGGATATGAATTTTGTTCTGGTGTTGCATGTGTTTGTTTGTCTATTAAACCAAGTTAAAATGCTTTGGATTTTTTATGTATCCATTTTTTTTGGTGTTATCCTATATAGAATGGGGCTATATTAGGTTTCTACGTCTTTAATCAATCTCACGGTCAATATTATGGCCTGTCATGATACGGCATGGACTTGGGGAAGGTTGGTTCGATCATTTGTTTATGGGTTATGTGTCTCTGAACCCTGTCGGGATGGGTTTATGTTTAATATTTTTGTGTAGTTGGGCGTAACTGCTCCCGGGCTGCTCCTTTTTGGGTTCCAGAGACTTCATCCCCTCAGTCACCCTCCTTGGTGTTTGGTCGTGTCTCGTTTGTGGTTTGTGAACATGGTATTTCATGTTGATAGGAACTCCAGTCAGCTCTTTTTTCAAACTCCAGTTTGTGATGCTTGTCAGTTTTACAAATGTTGATGGGCTCTCTGTTTGGATCGGGTGATGTCGTACATAAACAATGGCAAGAAAGGAAGGAAGCCTAGGTCTGTTGTCAAGAATTATGTTTTCCTATTGCTATTATGATAGGTGGGAAGGAAAGTAGCGACATCTGGACGTCGAGCAGTTATTGGCTCGGCCTACCAACTATGAGGAATAATTTTGTAATGACTCCCATATCTGTAGGCTGTAAGTTTACAATCATGGCTCGGGTGATGGTAGCTAGGACCAAAAGCCATGCCTTGAGGGGCTATGGCATGAAAAGAAGGGGCACCATGTCGGAAGAGAAGCCCATCTCTTCTAGAGGAAAACTGAGGGGTAGAAAGCATGTAGAAAAATGATGCAACTACTGCATACCATGAGGGAAATGCTAAGGAAATCGGGAAGCTAATTGAGGAAAGGGAAGAAGATTTGAACCATTAGGTGGACACAATTGAAATCGATGCATAGGATTTGTGGACTCTAGTGTTAGGTCTCGGCCATACCCATGGTCGAGTCACTCAGTTCAAGCATGCCCTTTTCTTGTATTGGTCAATGAAAAGCATATTTGGCAAGGCCTTGGAGTAGATTTATGTGAACATGGTAGAAATAATGCAGGACTTTCTTGACTACAAACATGACTTCCAAAAGCTCCAGTTTCAATTGCAGAAATAGGATGGGCGCCTCCAATGGATTGAAAATCATCTACCTTGCATCCTCCCCCATACAGAACTCCTGGGATCCACTGCTAAGGACCCGACTTCAGTGGAATCTGTGTCTGTTGGTGGAGCATAATAGTTTGCTACTTGGTCTCTCTGTGTAGTTTTTTGTTTTCTCTTTAAAAGTATGCAGGAAGCTTTTAAATTTTAGTATATTAATTTTCTTTACAATAGGTAGATAATTTTTAGGAAATGCAAATACATTCACTCATATATCACTAGTACATATGGTCAATTTTACGACACTTTAGTTTCGACAGTTTTGACATATTGTCAGAAAGTTCCCAATTTTTTCTCAATTTTTTTAATCCTGTCAAAATGAATCCCTCTTGTGACACTACCCAAAAAGTGCCAGAAAAGTGACACTACCCAAAAAGCATCGGAATAGCGACATCGTCAAAAGACATCTTCAAAATAGCGACACAACCCAAAAAATGCCGCGCTTACAATACTACCCAAAGCGTCGGAATAGCTACGATACCCAAAAAGCATTGAAATAATGACATCCTTGGGTTGGGTCGTTCTGTGTGAGGGTCAGGTTGGGTCGTGTCAGGTCGAGTTGCGTCAGAGTGCCCAAGGATACACAATCGGGCAAGTTGAGTCATGTCATGTGAGGGCACCCGAGGAAACGAATTTGGGCGGGTTGGGTTAGGTCAGGTTGTGTGAGGGTGCTGAAGGAAACGCATTCGGGCGAGCCGAGACGGGTCAGTTCGGGTCGGGTCGTCTGAGGACGCCTAAGGAAACGCGTTCGTGCAGGTCGGGTTGAGTCGTGTGAGGGCACCTAAGGAAACGCATTCGGGTGGGTCAAGTCAGGTTGTGATGTGTGAGGGAGCCCAAGGAAACACGTTCAGGTGGGTCGAGGCGGATCGAGTTGGGTCATGTGAGGGCGCCCAGGGAAATGCATTCGGGTGGGTCGGGTCAGGTCGGGTCGTGTGAGGGTGCCCATGGAAACGCTTTTGGGTGGGTCAAGGTCAGGTCGGGTTGTGTGAGGGTGGCTGTATAAAAAAATGCTAAGCTATGAATGCCTGCGTTCCATGAGAATTTTTGTGCGATCTTTTTTCCATTTTCTCCCTCGTGCCTTCGCTCGGGCGGGTCGATTCGTGCTGTGTAATATCCCAACATTGGGACTACTAGCAAGGCATGCCTAAAAAATGCATTTTTTAGGAATGGCTGCTACAGCTCTTGAAATCATCCCTTGGATCCTTTAGATCTGAGTATCTAAGTCCTAAATCCAAGAGGAGATCAGAAATAAATCTTTCTAGGTGGATTAAACAGATCTCCCACATCTAAGAAGGCTTTACATCCCTCTTTACTTTTGTGTCTTTGGTTTAACCACATTTATTCATCAGTATTTTACTCCCATGAAAATACATATTGGTTCTTCAGAAGGCAGAGCACAGGCTGTGCTAATAAAGAGGCTCAGATACCACTGTAATATCCCAAAATTGGGACTACTAGCAAGGCATGCCTGAAAAACGAATTTTTCAGGAATAGATGCTACATATCTTGAAATTAGCCCTTGGATCCCTCAGATATGAGTATTTAATTCCTAAATCCAAGAGGAGATCAAAAATCAATCTTTCTAGGTGGGTTAAACAGATCTCCCACACCTAGGAAGGCTTGAAAACTGCCCAAAGAAGGGACTGCAACAATACAAAAGAACACTGCTCAGAAAATAACGCAGTTTTAGAAAACAGTAGCAAGAGGCCAATATGACAGCTCAAAAATAGCTTATACAATGATAAATCAGATTTACAGTATAGCCCAATCAATGTCCAGGAGAAAGAAAGAGACTTTATGGAGAAAAACCCTCTGAAAGAGGTGCTGCAACAATGTATTTCACTGCAAAGCCTTGAAAGCGTTATTTTTATGAGTAAAAAAAAGTTGTAGGTTACAAATCATATCTAGGACAGATCTGTGTACAAAATATTAGATCTATATCAGATCTTTACACTAGACTGTCTCTATTTTACATCCCCCTTGGGGTTTTCAGCAAAACATGAAGCATAGAGAGTAGATCTGAGATCTACTGCAGTAGATCTGCAGAATGATTCAGAATTTTTGAAGCAGATGGATATGTGAATAAATGAGATCTGAAACATAAATGGATTAGTTGGCTAATCCATGGATCACCATAGTGTAAGGAAGACTCCTTTACACCAGAGATCTCTCCTCCAAATAGTTTCCAAACACCGTGCAACTCTTCTCTTGCAAAATAACGCAGATCTGGGGTAGAAACTGCGCTGTAGGCTTGATGTAGACTTTGGCCTGATGCCAAGGTATGGATCTAGAGCTTCAATTATCTAGGACACTCTTGCCAATGGGATAGAAGACTTTCCTTGTGAAAAGAGGGGCTAGATGTGCATAGATTTGAAGAGATCTATCTCCCACTTGATGTTGCTCACAAGAACAACCAAACCCTCAATGGGATCTGAATTTTAGTTGGAAGAAGAAGCTTGGCCAAATTCCTGATAGTGGACCAAGAAAAGCAAGACTCTTCCAAGAGGCCTCTAAGGAAAGAGGTGGGATTCCTGACCAGGAAAATCCATGTGCTAAACAACACTATTCTCAGCTAAACAACCAGAGAATGAGAAGTGTCTAAACAGACAAATCCTTTCAATACAATATGTTCAACAACCCCTCCCATGCTGCTCTCCTCTTTCATTTATAGGATGAAAGCCTTGCAAAACCCTAAACCACCTCAAAAGGTTTAGCTCCTTTCACATTTGAAACACCCATCTAGAACTGCGTTGTTCCTCTAGGTTCATTGCATCTGTACAACGCTATAGATTTGGTCTTGTTGACCCAATCAATTGTCACAATCCCTTTTCACACATGAGGGAATTTTATAAAAGGAAACCCAGATTTAGCCTTGTTTACATGGGAATTGATTTATTTTGTTGTTTAAGGAGTTTAATTTGTCCTCCTTTACAATTTTATTCTTGAACAAGAAAATGAAAACAAAATTGAATATTCCTATTAGCTTGGGCTAATTAGGAATATTATAGTCCTCCCCTCCAAAATTTTGCTTGTCCTCAAGCAACTGATAAGGTGAGTGTTGCAACTCATCTCCTCCTCCATTGGTGTCACAAACAAAGGATAAGCTTCTCTCATAAGCTAGGTGATCACTAAACCATCCATCCATGATTTTTCCCAACAATGTCCCCATGAAATGAAAATAACTCCTCTCATAAGGAAACAATGAATCACATGAAACAACCATGGTTTGCCCAATTCCCTCCCTGAAATACAAGATAGAAAGTACCGAGAGTGTAGTCATCCCATAGGGCACATGCATGCCTTCCCTCCTTCCTCCATTCATCCCCATGAAAAGTACAAGAACATCATCAATATAGGGGATCAAAACAATGTACAAACAAATAGAAATGTGTGCACATGGAGGTGTATCATAGTCCCACATGTGGAACCAGCGTAGAGCATCCCTAGCTTGCATCAAACCAAGATGTGGTAAGTGGTTTTCCCACCACTTACTTGCTGCCCAAGGCATCTCACTATTACAGAAAATGTGAGATATATTTGGTGCCTTTGGAAAGCACCCATCATAAAAACAAATCTCCCTTTGCACATCAAGGGAGTGGCTAAATTCAGAATTTTTGGTGGCCCAACAATTGCCATGAGATTTAAAAAATATATTACTTCTCCTTGGAGTCATGGCCTGCAATAACATGCTATAAGAATGCATGAAATCATAAAATAAAACACATGTACTATGAACATGTTCTCAACCAACAATCCTCTTCATATCAATGGAGTGGTGCATATATCTACTCTCTTCTTCAAGGGAAGAAGGAGAGGAATGATTTAACTCTTCCTTAGAGTCATGTTGCTGCTCCAACTCCACCAGGTCCATGCATCTTTGAAAATGTTGATATAGCTCTCTTTAAAAGCCCTCCCAATAATAGATCCTCAAGATGATATTTTTGAGCTTCACAGAATAGGTGTGGCTGAAATTAAACTCTTCATAAGCCCTCTGTAGTAACTTCTCCTTGAGCTTGGAAGCTCTAGACAAGAAGATCCTACCATGATTATAGATGACTCCATCAAGGATTGAATAGCTTCCTTCATGCAACCAGTCATCAAGAATCATGCAAGTATGAAGATGCTTGGAATATTCCACCAGCAGTTGGGATTTCTAATAGGGATCTAATGTGCCCAACAATGATAGCGTTGATAGTGTGTCATATGAAGTATCTGCCATGTTGTTTTTCTCCTCCTTGACATCTCCCATGCCAAAGGTACAAGGTGGAAGGTTTCCAGTCCTCCCTTGCCACCCTCCTTGCTCATGCACATGCTCAAAAGAAGAGGGAAGCTCTTGGAAGTTAGTCTCCCATGGGAGGCTATCATCTTCCCAAGACTTCTCTATTTTTTCCAAAGCATGCATGTGATACCACCATCCCTCTTCATGTATGGAAGAGTGTTCTTCAAGAAAGTTTG
The DNA here is from genome assembly GCA_034641835.2 of Pinus albicaulis. Lineage (NCBI taxonomy): Eukaryota > Viridiplantae > Streptophyta > Pinopsida > Pinales > Pinaceae > Pinus > Pinus albicaulis. Next base: position 172,439,038 of record CM076573.1, read on the forward strand.
TCTTCTAATTCAAGTATTGCCTCCCTTGCTTCATGATGGTGTCATTCTTTCTCCTTTCAGCATATCTTCTCAATGCAATCTGAGAGGTGAGAATAGATAATGATGTCAAAGGAAAAATTCTTTCCCTTTCTTTGTACCTTCCCCATACTCTTAGTGCTGTATCATGGTCTTCTAGTGCTCCCTCCTCCTTTGGATCTAATAAAGGAGCATCACTGTATAAAACATCTTTCATCAAATGTGAATCAGGTGGTATTCCATATGGCATACCATAGGATACTGATGTCTCATGGCTCATTCCCATGTGAACAACAGATTGGAACATATCATGACTGCTTCCACTGCGCAAATCCATCTCTGATTGCTGTGTGGAAGTACCATGAAACTTGGAGACCCCTCTTAATGGTGTAAGAGTGCCTCTGATTGGAGCCCTTGCCTCATCTTCTGATAGTGGATCAGCTGTGTGACCCCTCCTTTGTTCTGTCTCATTGTCTTCTAGCAAAGACACATGTTTCTCATTTCCTCCATATGGAAGAGCCTTTGGAATTCTTTGCAAAGGTGCAAGAATCCCTCTAATGGAAGCCATTGCTTCATCTCCATATCCAAATTAAAATAGATCTCCTCCTGCTTGCACAGCACTGGAGGATCATCTATGCTTTCTCTCTCCCTTCTCCTCATCAGTGGAGAATGCTTCATCATCAAGAGATCCTGTTTCTTGATCTCTTAGTGAGGAAGGAATCCTCATGTCTTCTCTTTGAGAAAATAGACCTTGCTGAAATGGGGCCCTTGCCTCTTGAAAAAAGTGCAACAAATCTTCAACCCCTTCAACAATGTTTAGGACTGTAGTTGGCTCTAAGGAATCTTCCAACTTATGCAGAGATTCAGATTTCTTGGGCTTGATCTTCTCCCCCTGAAGTCTCAAAATGTCTCTCATCAAATCTTTTCACTAGTCTCCTAGTGAATCTTGCATAAGAAGAGATGTTTCTCCCTTTCAAGGAAGAGGACTCAAATAGCCACCAAGCATAAGCCTTCCCTTGACGATGCAGCGCTGCTACTCTCAAGGTTTCTTCTTCTGATACTTGATGCAGCTGAAAGTATGTGTCAAGCTTCTTTACCCAAGACTTGGTTGAGTCTTTAGGTGATCCATCAAATGTAGGTAGAGAGAATATACCCAAAGTGTGTTGCATGCACCCTTTCCTTCTACTATAGCTACTGGATATTTCTTCTTTAAGTTGATATAAATCTGGGAAAATGAGATGCTCTTTGAATATCCCTGATTGAGATTCATATTCCTGGAGATAATCACCAAGAGATTCCTCCTTTGGTGTTCCACCCTTTCCTCCTTTCTTTGACAAGAAAGTAGGCAAGCTCCAACGTTGCAGATCAAGTTGTGTGGTTGACTGCTCACACACATGGTAGGAAGTACTGGGGATTTTTGGATGTAAGAATCCTCCTGAAGGATCTGCATGTATCCCCCTCTTCATCCCCCAGATTTCCTCCTTCAGTTCATGCATAGCTTTAGAAAGAGTTTTTGAGAACTCTTCTCTCTGCAAACTTCCAGAGAAAGGGTTTGGACCCTTTACTTATGTGTCTTCGGTGTAACCAAATTTCTTCATCAATATTTTCCTCCCATGAAAATACATATTTTTTCTTCAGAAGGCATAGCACAGGCTGTGCTAAGAAAGAGGCTCCGATACCACTACCAAAATAGGGACTACTAGCAAGGCATGCCTGAAAAACGCATTTTTCAGGAATAGCTGCTACATCTCTTGAAATCAGCCCTTGGATCCCTCAGATATGAGTATCTAAGTCCTAAATCCAAGAGGAGATAAAAAATAAATTTTTCTAGGTGGGTTAAACGGATCTCCCACACCTAGGAAGGCTTGAAAACTGCCCAAAGAAGGGACTGCAGCAATACAAAAGAAAATTGCTCAGAAAATAATGCAGTTTTAGAAAAAAGTAGCAAGAGGCCAATATGACATCTCAAAAATATCTTATACAATGATAAATAATATTTACAGTATAGCCCAATCAATGTACAAGAGAAAGAAATAGACTTTATGGAGAAAAACCCTCTTAAAGAGGTGCTACAACAATGTATTTCACTGCAAAGCCTTGAAAGCATTATTTTTATGACTAAACAAAAGCTGTAGGTTACAAATCATATCTAGGACAAATATGTGTACAAAATATTAGATCTATATCAGATATTTACACTAGACTGTCTCTATTTTACATCCCCCTTGGGGTTTTCAGCAAAACATGAAGCACAAAGAGTAGATCTGAGCTCTACTGTAGCAAATCTGCAGAATGATTCAAAATTTCTGAAGCAGATGGATCTGTAAATAAATAAGATCTGAAACATACATGGATTAGTTGGCTAATCCATGGATCACCATAGTGTAAGGAAGACTCCTTTACACCAGAGATCTCTCCTCCAAATAGTTTCCAAACACCCTGCAACTCTTCTCTTGCAAAATAACACAGATATGGGGTAGAAAATACACTATAGGCTTGATGTAGACTTTGGCCTAATGCCAAGGTATGGATCTGGAGCTCCAATGATCTAGGACACTCTTGCCAATGGGATAAAAGACTTTCCTAGTGAAAAGAGGGGCTAGATGTGCATAGATCTGAAGAGATCTATCTCCCACTTTCTGCTGCTCACAAGAGCAATCAAACCCTCAACAGGATCTAAATTTTAGTTGGAAGAAGAAGCTTGGCCAAATTCCTGATAGTGGACCAAGAAAATCAAGACTCTTCCAAGAGGCCTCTCAAGGAAAGAGGTGGGATTCCCAACCAAGAACACCAAAGTGATAAACAACACTATTCTCAGCTAAACAGCTAGAGAATGAGAAAATTCTAAACATACAAATCCTTTCAATACAATATGTTCAACTACCCCTCCCATGCTTCTCTCCTCTTTCATTTATAGGATGAAAGCCTTGCAAAACCCTAAACCACCTCAAAAGTTTTAGCTCCTTTCACATTTGAAACCTCCAACTAGAACTGTGCTATTCCTCTAGGTTCATTGCATCTGGACAGCGCTGTATATTTGGTCCTATTAACGTAGTCAATTGTCACAATCCCTTTTCACACATGAGGGAATTTTTATTAAGGCAGCCCAGATTCAGCCTTGTTCACATAGGCATAAATTTATTTTGTTGTTTAAGGAGTTTAATTTGTCCTCCTTTACAATTTTATTCTTGAACAAGAAAACGAAAACAAAATTGAATATTCCTATTAGCTTTGGCTAATTAGGAATATTACATGTTGTGTGAGGGTGCTACAGGGAACGCATTCAGGTCGGATCATGTGAGGAAGGTCGTATCAAAAACGCTAAGTTGTAACTGCTCGTGTGCCTTGTGCATGTTCGTGTGACCCATTTTCAATTTTCTCCCTCGTGCCTTCGGCGTTCATGTGGGTCAGGTCGGGTCCTATGAGGGTGCTCAAGTAATGCGTCCTAGTCGGGTCGTGTGAGTGTGCCCAAGGAAACGTGTTAGGGTGGGTCAGGTTAGGTCCGGTCAAGTCGTGATGTGTGAGGGAACCCAAGGAAATGTGTTCGAGCAGGTCGGGTCGGGTAGTGTCGTGTGAGGGCGCCCAAGGAAACATCTTCGGGCAGGTCAGGTTGGGTCGTGTCATGTCATGTGAGGGTGCCCAGGAAAATGCGTTTGGGAGAGTCGGCTCGAGTCGGCTCGGGTCGTGTCATGTGAGGACGCTCGACGAAACGCGTTCGAGCGGGTCGGGTTGAGTCAAGTCATGTGAGGGCACCTAAGGAAACGTGTTCAGGCGGGTTGGGTCAGTTCAGGTTGGGTCATGTGAGGATGCCCAAGGAAACACGTTCGTAAGGTTCGGGTCAGGTCGTGTGAGGGCATCTAAGGAAACATGTTCAGGCGGGTCAAGTTGGTCGTGCCATGTGAGGGCGCCCAAGGAAACACATTCAGGTAGGTTGGGGTGGGTCAGGTTGGGTTGTGTGAGGGTGCCTAGGGAAACACATTCGGGCAGGTCAGGTCAGGTCGAGTCGTGTGAGGGCGCCCAGGGAAACACGTTCAGGTGGGTCGGGCTGGGTCGGGTCGTGTGAGGGTGGCTGTATCAAAAGTGATAAGTTATGACTGCTCGTGTGCCTTGTGCATGCTTGTGCGATCTGTTTTTCGTTTGCTCCATTGTGCCTTCATTCGGGTGGGTTAGGTTGTGCTATGTGAGGGTGCCACCGGAAACTTGTTTGGATCGGATCATGTGAGGGAGGCCATATCAAAAATGCTAATTTGTGACCACCCGTGTGCCTTATGCACGTTCGTGCAACCTGTTTGTCGTTTTCTCCCTCATGCCTTCCACGTTCGGTGTGTTGGGCCTACTCGAGTCATGTGGTGACGCCCAAGGAAGAGCATTCGGGTCGTGTTGGGTTGTGACGTACTGTGAGGGCACCCAAGGAAATGCTTTCGAGCAAGTAGGGTCAGGTCATGTCATGTGAGGGAGCCCAAGGAATGTGTGTGGGTTGGGTCGTGTGAGAGTGCTCAAGGAAACGTTTTCGGGCAGGTCCACTTGTGTCGTGTCGTGTGAGGCCGCCCAAGGAAACAGGTTTGGGTGAGTCAGGTTGGGTTGTGTCGTGTGAGGGCACCCAAGGAAACATGTTTGGGCGAGTCAGGTCGGGTTGGTTCGTGTGAACGTGCCCAAGGAAACGTGTTCGTGCGGGTCGGGTCGGGTCATGTGAGGGCACCTAAGGAAACACGTTCGGGCGAGTCAGGTCAGTCGTGCCATGTGAGGGCACCCAAGGAAACGTATTTGGGTAGGTCAGAGTGGGTCAGGTCGGGTTGTGTGAGGGCACCCAGGGAAACTCGTTTGGGCAGGTTGGGTCGGGTTAGGTCGTGTGCGAGCACCCAGGGTAACGTGTTCAGGGGGGTCGGGTCGAGTCGGGTTAGGTCGTGTGAGGGTGGCCCTATCAAAAATGCAAACTTGTGACTGCTTGTGTGCCTTGTGCATGTTTGTGTGATCTCTTTTCTGTTTTCTCCCTCGTGCCTTTGTTTGGGCTATTTGAGTCGTGTCGTGTGAGGGCACCACAGGAAACGCGTTCTGGTTGAATCGTATGAGGGAGGCCATATAAAAAATGCTAAGTTGTGACCATTTGTGTGCCTTTTGCAAATCCATGCGACCTGTTTTCTATTTTCTCCCTCGTGCCTTCGACGTTCGGGCAGGTCGGGTTAGGTCGGGTCGTGTGATGGTGTCGAAGGAAACGTGTTCAGGTCGGGTTGGGTCGAGTTATGTCGTACTATAAGGGCGCCTAATGAAATGCATTTGAGCAGGTCGAGTCGGGTCAGGTTGTATGAGGGCGCCCAAGGAACGTGTTTGGGTCGAGTCGTGTCAGGTCATGTGAGGGTGCCCAAGGAAACACATTTGGGTGGGTTGGGTCAGGTTGGGTTAGGTTGTTCCGTGGGAGGCCGCCCAAGGAAATGCGTTCGAGCAGGTCAGGTCAGGTCGTGTCATGTGACGGTGCCCAAGGAAACATGTTCGGGCGGGTCGGGTCGAGTCGGTTCATGTGAGGGTGCCCAAGGAAACGCGTTTGTGCAGGTCGGGTTGGGTCGTGTGAGGGAACCTAAGGAAACGCGTTTGGGTGATTCAAGTCGAGTCGTTCCGTGTGAAGGCGCACAAGGAAACACATTCGGGCAGGTCAGGGTAGGTCATGTCGAGTCGTGTGAGGGTTCCCAGGGAAACGCGTTCGAGCGAGTTAGGTCGGGTTAGGTCAGGTCGAGTCGTCTAAGGTTGGACGTATAAAAAATGCTAAGTTGTGAACACTCGTGTTCCTTGTGCACATTTGTGCGATCTGTTTTCTTTTTTCTCCCTCATGCCTTCATTCGGGCGGGTCAGGTCATGTCGTGTGAGGGCGCCACAGGAAACGTGTTCGAGTTGGATCCTATGAGGGAGGCCATATAAAAAATGCTAAGTTGGGACCGCCTGTGTGCCTTGTGCACTTTCGTGCGACCCGTTTGTCATTTTCTCCCTCGTGCCTTCGACGTTCGGGCGGGTTGGGTCAAGTCAGGTCGTGTGATGGTGCCCAAGGAAACGTGTTTAGGTCGGGTCAAGTCGAGTTGTGCCATGTGAGGGCACCCAAGGAAACACGTTCGGGCAGGTTGAGTCGGGTCAGGTCATGTGAGGGCGCCCAATGAACGTGTCCGGGTCAGTTCGTGTCGAGTCATGTGAGGGCACCCAAGGAAACACGTTTGAGCGGTCGGGTCAGGTTAGGTCCTGTCTTGTCGTGTGAGGCCACCCAAGGAAATGCATTCGGGCGGGTCAAATGGGGTCGTTTCGTCACCCAAGGAGACACATTTGGAGTTGGATCTAGTACAAGGTTGTGGTTTAGCCAATGGTGAATTTCTAGTACATAAGTGTGTGATTTCAAATTTATCAAGCATGCACAAGCTTGTAAAATTAAGGTATGGTAGACATTTTGTCTAGTGGACAGAATTAGAGTTTGGTTGGATTTTTCTTGATTACAAAGAATGGTAAACAACCTGCATCAATGTTGTTTTCCTTTTTGAAACAACCAACATCAACGCCTTCCAAAAACAACTCAAAATAGAAGCAAACAAGTCACCCATTCTTATCAAGTCATGTTGGGGCACTCGGTAGCTTAATATAATCTATAAAAGAAAACACCTCCAACATTTCAAAACGAAGTATGAACAAAATGAACCATTACTTAGACTTCATTGTAAGCCAAGAAACCAAATTTATCAATGCAAGGATCTACAATCCTATTTTTGTGCAATCTTCTCCATCTAATATTATAAGCATACTGGCCATTTACAAATGGACTACGTTGACATAAATTGAAGATTCCTTGATGTGAGTTCATGATCTGGAAATTTAGTACAACAAAAATGGGAATATGGCAGACTCAAGGTCATCTCTGTAATGACATCTTTTAACTTCTTTTTAATCTATTGATGGCAAGTTTTTGTCGTGCATTAATTTTTTTTTCTTTTAAATAAATTTTTCCTAATTGGTATCTTGAGGACTCCTCTAGAGCTACTTTATAGGTTGGTGGGTAGCAGGCTCTAGTATTATTATTATATCTACTTTATAAATGATAAGCACTCTTTTGTGGGCTAGCTTCTTATGGGCACCTCATATCCCTCTCAATTTATCGAAACCAGAATTTTCATGGGTGAACTATATTTGAGCCTCCCTATTATTCTAAGGCTCCATTTAATAGCCATACTTCTTTTTCCCTCTATCCCCAAATATTCCTTTTGAGGATTTTCCACAATTAGTCTTAATTTTTAATCAATAGATTTTTTTCTTCCACTTTGTGTTCACTTCCCTCCACCTTTCAAGATGAACTACTGCTACAAATACAACTTTTGAATCCTATATCCAATGGGGTTTGTCTATTAGGAAAGGTATTTTAGAAAATTCTTCCAAACCATTAAGGTTTTTGATGACTTTAGATTTTCCATGGACCTTGAATCCTTAGCCACAATTCCCAACCCCTAACCCATTTAACCCCCTAAAACTCTAAACCCTAACCCATTTAACCCCTAAACCCTAAACCTCTAAACCCTTAACCCCTAACCCCTAAACCATTAACCCATAACCCATTTAACCCCCTAAACCCTTAAACCCCTAACCCATTTAACCCCATAAACTCTAAACCTCGAAACCCTTAACCCCTAACCCCTTAAACCCTAATTCCCTACCCCAACCCATTTAACCCCTTAAACCCCTAAAATCCTAACCCATTTAACCCCCTAAACGCCTAAAATCCTAACCCATTTAATCCCCTAAACCCTAACCCCATTAACCCCTAACCCCTAACCCCTCGAAGGCACAGGGGAGAAAATGGCAAACAAGTCGCACGAACGTGCACAAGGCACATGAGCAGTCACAACTTAACATTTTTTATACAACCTCCCTCACATGACCCAACATGAACTCGTTTCCTTGGGTGCCCTCACACAACCCGACCCAATCCGACCCACCCGATCGAAGCCACAAGGTAGAAAATGGAAAACAGGTTGCACGAACGTGCACAAGGGACACGGGTGGTCACAATTTAGCATATTTATACGGTCACCCTCACATGACTCGACCCGACCCAACCCGAACGTGTTTCCTTGGTCACCCTCACACGCACTGACCTGACCCAACCCGCTCGAATGAAGGCACAAGGGAGAAAATGGAAAATGGGTTGCACGAACGTCCACACGGTACACGAGCGGTCACAACTTAGCATTTTTGATATGGCCTCCCTCACATGACCTGACCCGACCCGAACATGTTTCCTTGGGTGCCCTCACACGGCACGACACGACCCGACCTGAACCACCCGAACATGTTTCCCTAGGCATTGTCACATGAATCGACCCACCCAAATGCGTTTCCTTGAACCCTGACACGACACGACCCAACCCAACCCGCCCAAACGTCTTTCCTTGGATGCCCTCACATGACACTACCCAACCCGACCCGACCCGACCCACCCAAACATGTTTCCTTGGGCGCCCTCACACGTCCCAACCCGAACGTGTTTCCTTGGGTGCCCTCACACGACCCGACCCGACCTGACCCACTAGTACACATTTCCTTGGGTGCCTTAACACAACACGAACCGACTCGGCCCAACCCGACCCGACCCACCCAAACGCGTTTCCTTGGGCGCCCTCGCACGACTCGACCCAACCTGAACTGAAAGCCTTTCCTTGGGTGCCCTCACATGACCTGACTGGCCCGAACCTGTTTCCTTGGGCAGCCTCACAGGGTACGACCCGACCCGACTCGACTTTCCCAAACAAAGGCACGAGGGAGCAAATGAAAAACGAGTTGCACAAAAATGCACAAGGCACAAGGGTGGTCACAACTTAGAATTTTTGATACGACCTCCCTCACACGACCTGACCCGACCTGACCTGACCTGAACATGCTTCCTTGGGCACCCTTGCACGACATGACACAAGGACATGGGTTGAACTACCATGTGCCACAAAACCACTAAAAGTGAAAACCATGTCCAAAAAACTACAAAAAGTAGATGCAAAAAACCACCCTTTTTTTAGGGAGTTGTGCCACTGTTGCAACCCCCCCAGGAAAGGGTGGATGCCACCCCTTCTATTACTTCCCTTTCTACATTATATTCATATAAATCTCATGTAAATAATATAAAAATGACATGGAAAAAGGAATATGGATGTTATGGAGGATAGTCTATTCATCAACTTCTTAGGGACACATATTTTGCACACAATTAACCTTGTACAATTAATTGCTGCAAACATATCCTCGATTAAAAAAATGAAATGGCACACACACATTAAACAGAAATATTTTACCCAAGAAATTCATACTAGGAAAACTAGAAAGATTTTTCAGTAAAACCATGGGTTGAACTATCATGCACATGGTGTGAAAAAATTCCTAATGTAATTGATATCCCATATATTTATATGATTATTTAGAGAGGATCTATGTGGTTGTTCGATGCCAAATTGATGGCCCTTGAGCATCAGAAGCTTCATTTTAAAAATAAAAGACTTTTTGACCTTCCCTCATACTAATTATTATCATGCAAAGAATAATAATGGTGCCCATATTCCTAGGCTACGACCATTTTCATGTCCATTGGTAAAGGCCTTGAGAGTTATTCCTCGTGTGCAAAATGTGGTAATGTTGTGCAAATATTAGTAAAGATAAAAACCTCAATAGTAATTCCTCCATTGGTCATAACCTCTCATAATGCTAAATCTACATTTGGCCTCATTGTGATAGGTGGAATCTTAGTTAAAAAAAACAATAATTTTCAAACTTTAGGAGGGGAAATGTTATCATACCTTTTTATGTCTATATTAAAACAAGAAAAAAACACATAATTTTAATTTTGAGTCTTTTAATTTTTATCAATACATGAGAAAAGATAACCACATAAAAAACTAAAAAAAAAAATTATTATGATCTTGACGCACATAAATATCACTTCATAAAAATACTAATTATATTTGTAAGCTTTACATATTAAATAATTTATATACAACTTAATATCTTATTGAATTTTTAATTTAATAGTATATATAATTTTTTGTTTTAAATATTATTATTAACATTTAATTTTTATTTTAGATTAATTTAATTCCCGCTCCCAATTTGGCTTTAACAAGCAGTGCAATATAGAGAATTTTAATTTTTTTTTACCTATTATGTTGTTTATGTCTCTCATTTTCAGATTATTGTGGTCTTCACCTCAGGAAATGACATAGTTCAGGAAGAAGACTCTTCCTTTTAGATCCACGAGAAGAGGAGGTTGTGTTAATTTTCAAAGGAAATGCGAGACACTATACGTGATGGTGTTTGTTTCATTTCTTCGATGAATCAATACCTAAGCAGACCCTAGGTTCATCATCCATATGATTCGGTAAAACCTTCTTGGTAGGGATGGGTGCACTGCATTCAAGGCCTGGTAAAATGGTTGGTGAGAGTGGGATTTTTTGAGGCAACTCATATTCATTGAGTCCCGGGATTTCTTCATGTCCAAACAGGTAATTACTCACATCACGACATTTTTAGATTCATAGCTTTGGGGTTAGGTTAGCTTAGGTCATTGGATAATTTGGGTAATTGGATTTTTAATGCAAGATCTGAGTTACAAATCCATTGGGAAATTCTTGGTAATTTTGGGGTTTTTATGTTTTTTCATTTTCAGTTGGTATTTAGATATGTTTTTAACTGTGTTGCAATTTTGAGGAAATGGAAAGCACTGATGTTGCTGCAACATAGGTGAAGGCACAGAAAACCCAAGCAGAGGAGCCGGCTAAGGTTGTTCGCCATCAAGAAGTGGGCCACAAAATTCTCTTGCAGAGTGATGCCCTCTATCAGGTTTCTCTTAACCCTTTGACCTTTAAATTTTTTCAGTAAGTTCAGAAGCGCAAGTAATTGATGAGGTTAATGTTTTCCTGGTGAATTGATTCTAATTTCTATGTGATTATTATAGTATATATTGGAAAAGATCGTGTACCTTTGTGAGCCCAAGCTAGTGAAAGAGCTCCACGAAGTGATTGCCAAACATCCATGGTAAGCCCCTCAACCTATCAATCTATATCCATTTCTCCTGAATTCTCAAATAAGTGGGTTTTTAGAAGCTTTCATAGGCATTTTTCATGGTGTGAGGAAATAGAGGATTGATTGTATGTATTTTGACAGGAACCTCATGACTATGTTTGCTGATGAGGGTCAATTTCTGGGCCTCCTATTGAATCTCATTAATGCAAATAACACCATGGATATTGGGGTGGACATTGGATACTCGCTTCTCAGCACAACCCTTACATTTCCCGATGATGGAAAGGTATTAAGTGATCTCTAGATTCACTGTTCAACAAATTCCCAGAATATTTTGAATCCTAGTGGATTGGAATTAATGGTGGGTTAATGTTTGGGTTAATGGTGGGAAGATGGCTCAAGCCATGGTGAGAACGTGGGTGTCTGATAAGTGCAAAGTTATCTAAGCTAAAGGTAGAAGGATTTCCTTTAATCAATGGAATATTGAAATAAAAGTTTCAAAAAGAAACTTGATATTTATGTGGAAACAACACACTAGATATCATTGATACGGTGCCATGTAAGAATACAATGTGTTAATATGTAGAGACTAAAATAGGTTCAAGGGAAATTTTGAATCATATTACGATAATCAGTTAATGAAAAATAATGACTCGTAAAGGTTCACATTTGTTAAGGGTTTTGAACATCTATCATTAATTATAAGAATTGTTTCAGGATCCCTATTTGCTACCCTTTTTTCAGTTTCTACTTGAAAGTCTAGTCCCAGTACTACCAAGCCTTGTCATGACATTTTCATTATGTGAATATGTTTATCTGATACATGTTTTAATAGGCTTATAAAAGTCTTGCATGACAATATTGTAGCCTTAAAAGTCCACTTGTTACTTCCCCCATTTATAGAACCGAAATTTTAAATGGAAATGTGAAGGAAATAATACCTTGGTGCAAGCATTCGTATTGCATAGCAAGAAACTTCATTGTTACGAATCAATACATATTTTTAAGCAGAATGAAGAATGGCATTGGCTCTGGTTTCTCTCTCTATTTATGATTCTACCAAGGGAACACACACTATATTTGTGTGCCATATACTCTCAGCTTAGATTTGGAGATTTTTTTGGAATCGGTATTGCACTCTAATCCTTCCCATCAATAGTGGCAACATATCGCAAAGGGTTTAGAATCCTGAAGTTGTTTGTGTGATGATGACATCAGTGAAGACACACATTCATGCCAATATGGTACTTTGGATTTGAACTAGCACTAAAGCTCACTATAGTTCTACTTCCATCTTCATAGTCTAATTTCTAAGAAGAAAATATTCTCTAGTAATGGAGGTTCTCTTTATGGGCTTGCAGAGAGTCAAAGCATCTTGATTCTATGTGATCCCGAATGACACCATAACTAAAGGAATTTTTTTAGCCTGGGTTGGTAAGCCTTTTTTTAGGTTCTCATTGTGCATGGAACTCATGAGTTCATTATTGTTGTAGTTGTTTTATTAGAAAAAGGTTCAAACTATTGGGTATGATACAAAAGAAACACTTAAACAATCTGCTATAAAATCACATTTTGGTTCCTCTGTCTCTGGAGTTCTCCTTAGAGGATTGGAGCATGTACATATTGTGTGTAATTGGGCACATCCATCCATAGTTACTGAATAGGTTATGCATTCAACATTTGAAGGAGGAAAATTACAAGTGCCCTCCCAAATTTTACAATTGGCATAGGAAAAAATGGTACACACTCAACTGACTGTAGATAGGTTGGATTCATTGGTAGTGTACATGGAATTCATGGATTTAGTATTATGGCATGGCGGGGGTAGATACCTTGTAGTATTTAAATTACTGATATTTTCAAGCAGGCCCTACCATGCCTACAAGGGGAGAAGCCCACATATGTGTTTTAGCCTATATAGAACAGGAAAATTTATAAGGAAGGAAATGGTTCATTACCCTTATTTTTTACAGGTCTGCCAATTTGAAAACACTAGCAAGGGATTATAATTCCTTTTATTGCTAACCTAACTTTTGATTGTCGGAAGGAAGTCCTGGAACCACCACTTTGATTTACCCAACCTTTTGTGGCTAATTAGTTCCACCCTACCCCATTCAGGGCAGGGATCAAGCATCTTTCACGAAGCTAAACATAATTTAAGAATTTGTTTTTTGGTCTACCTGCTTGAAGCGTCAGAATAGCGACACTACCAAGTGTCGAAATAGCTACGCTACCTTAAAAAGGTCATAGTAATGATGCTACCTTAAAAACTTCAGAAAAATGTTGGAATAGAGTCGCTATCTTAAAATCGTCACACTTGTGACACGACCTTAAAAACGTATCTCTTGCGACACTACCCAAAAACGTCAGAATAGTGACACTACCCAAAAAGCATCGGAATAGCAACAATAAATAGTGCAATTATAAGATTTACTAAATGAAGACATGTGTCGTACCGACAGTTATTAGAAGTGTTGGAATTGAGACAAGACATGAAATGACATTTTTCCCTACCTCAAAGTGTCGCTCTTGGGACACCTATGTGTTGCAAGAGCGACATTTTGGTCGTCAGAAATTGGGCCAAATGTGCTAGTTTATATATATCTTGGATAGAAAGACTTAGAACATTTTGTTTTTGGATGGCATACCATGCTATTAAGTGGCCAACAGACTTGGTTTCCCACAGGGAAAGTTGAGGTCACCTAACCATCTCTAAATTGGTTGTAACTTGCTGATTTATTAATGAAAAAGGAAGGCACTACCAAGCTTACAAAAAAATATAAAAAAATTCACATCTAACATTCAAAACGTTCAATTATATTTTAATCTTAAATAAATATTACAATATTCTTAAAAATATATATAATATATTCAAAATATTCTAACAATTGTTCATTCCATCCATTCCTAACTTAAATCTAATAATGAAACATAGAAAAAAAACAAATATAAGAACATATGGTAGTTTTAAAATATTCTAAATCACACTTTTAGGTCAATCCACCACATTTTCATTTATACAAATACTTAGGTTTGAAAGTGAAAAGAAAATGTTTAAAATATATATCACTCTGGTGTTTTTTTTTTATTCTTCAGTGTGGTGTTACGTTTATGGAAACTATCTGAGTAGACCCATCGGCTCATTAGAAAAGCCTAACACCAAGAGTGTCGAGGGCCCTACAAACTATCTGAGTAGACCCGTCGGCTCATTAGCAGAGCCTAACCCCAAGAGTGTCAAGTAGAATTGACCCTGTTACCTCCCATTGGCTAGGTGCTTTAACAACGAGAACTCAACCAATTGAGCTAACCCTTGGGGCTAACCACTTTGTTGTATATTAAATATTCAAGGTATTTTTTATTCTATTTCTAAGTTATATACAATAAATTGTTGTATTCATATAAATTAAATGATTAGTAAATGTGAATAAGCATCAAAACACTTACGACATGATACATCTATCATTGTCAATAATTAAAAAAATCATAAAATTTAACTAAATTATAGTTTTATTTAAAAGTATTATTATTATGATTTGTTATAAAAAGATTTTAATATAGAAATAAAAAATATATACATTTAAAAAATCATGTGACAAGTTTTTTGTCGTGACAAACACTCTATAACACAGTATAACAACAATATAGTAAACGTTATCGAATCTAATGTAACATTTTTTTTTTGTAAGTGACCTAGGGAAAATTTTAGGGGCTAATATTCGCAGGTGGGCTAATTTTCCATGCTTTTTCAAAAAAAAAGATTTGTGGATTTCCAAATTTTTAGAATATGATTCGCCCAAATTTTATAGTATAAGGATTTGTTACCTTAGAAATTGCAAAAATTTTATAGGGACTATAAAAAATCATTAGAAATGTGAATATTTTTACAAACATATTGCCAAGTCTTTTACAATTTTCATATTAGGGACTAGTAATCTATGCCAAGATTTCTAAACTTTAAGATAAATTTCTATCCTTAAAATTTTCACTATGTAAGTCTATCGATTTATTAATCCATCAATAATGAATTACATCACAACACAGTACATCAATCTTCCCATAATCATGCTACATACTACACAACATTATGTTTTTCTTTCTTCGACTTAGGCTCTAGGATTATACGTTAGCTTGTCTCTCTTGCCTTTCCTTTCTCGAACATCTATCCAACCTAAGGGATTATTTGAGACAACCACCTCATTTTCTTGAGATGTTTCCATTGTTGAGTGCTCCGACATATTTGTTGTATGTTTATCACTATCTAAATGGTTTGATTCGTGGGTATGTTTTTTCCCACTCTTTTGAAGATGCCAAAATTATGGTTGGATTTGGTGCCGTATTAATTGACAGTTGAGATTCCCCCCCTAATGGTTGATATGGAATACCATGAGTTAGATTTGGGTCTACTAGATTAGTGTTGACATCAAGAGTCTTCAAATCCTTAGAATTACCTGACTCATGCACCCTAGTGGATTTAGAATCATTGGGTCCTTTTGGATATTTCCATCCACAACTTTTCTTATTTTCTTGAGGGTGTGACGAGGTGTATTGTGAATATGGGAAAACATTTTTTAGGTGTCAGTGTTGTCGATAAGATATATAATGAAAAGCCATATTTTCATAATCCACTATTTGGGAATAAATTGTATTCCCCATTTAATGAGTATTTTATCTGACAAACCTTTATTGAGGTCTAATTAAAGACAAATGCGAATGAATGTGTGAATTTTTCAAAATTGTTTCGGAAACAATGTTGATGAACAAACCTAAAAAAATTCCCAAATCTTCTAAGACAGTTGGATGTGTCAAATGAATGGGAAAATTGGGAAATCTCACCCATACTAGAGTTTCCAGATTTGACATAGTTAGAGGATTAAAATTTAGAAACCAGGGTTGAAGGGAGAGTCCATATCAATTCCAAAACTGGGGTCCCTAATCAAAAACCTTTTTTCAATCCTCTATCTTCTGAAAAATAACAATGAAAAATCCTTTTGAGAAAAAATGTACCGCAACATCTAGAGACCACTTATGGTGAACTGACTATTCGAGAGCTGATGAAGAAGGCCAAAAACCATTGAAATGGAAGATAATAAATTTATGTTCATAATTTGTAGCTATGAAATCAGTTGCAATATTTTTCACCTCAAGAGAGGGGGTTTCAACTAACTACTCCACCACAAATGTAGATCCAAATATATCTTTAATTTTTTTCAAAGGAGGCCCTAGTTTTAGAGCATCTTTAAATAATCTTGGTAGGTTTGAGGTGGATGCACCTCCCATTTTTGATCCACCTCAAATTATTTCTACCGTTTAAATCATGACATCCTTGGAAATGTTGTATTGATTGAGGAGCTTTGCACTCAAATATACCATGAGACCCATGAGTTGATTTTCAATCTCGTGATTGATATCCTGAGCCAAAAAAATTAATGTCTCTTGATGATCCTAAATTCTTCATCCTTCATGAATGATTCAAAAGTATTCATGAGGAATGTGCATCTTCTCTTTTACCCTTTTTACAAGTGAGAAAACAAGATCCGAGTTTGAAAGTTGCAAACATAAGTATTCCCCTCAGATTGGTTTCTCCAGGATTAGGAAACTCTCCAAATCTAAGCTTTGGATCGTTGCAAAACCCTTAATTTAAAAATCCTTACACATTGGTCATTCTTAAAACCCTAACAAAGCTTGAGAAAAGAAAGTAAGAAAATGCTCAAATCTAATATAATGTTATGTTGAGTTAGTTGAATGATTTAAAATCATTAATTAATAATTGGCATAATTATCCAAATCTATTTCTTTTATGATATTATTAAAATGTTGCTTTACATAATAGTTTACGATTTGTGAGAAAATTTTATATATTTCAGATATATTTAAAAATGACATAGTATAACTTATAGACAGAATAACCTTTTTCAATGGAATTCAGTGATAAAATTTCAAGCAAGATTTTGATTTTTTATTGTTTAAAATACATATTTGAATGCATAAATAGAGTAGCACCTTGAAAAACCCTGAGGCACTTGCATTATATATATATATATATATTAACGAAATGATTATTTTATTTTATAAAGCTTGGATTACATGGCCAGAACCATTTACATCAGGAAAAACAAATCATAATTATGAGATTTCAATAGTTTCAATGTTCCAATAGAGCCATAGAAGGGTCTTGGTGCCTCTAAGGGCTTTATATACTAGGATTATACACTGATATCATCCATATAATCTACAAAATTGACCCAATAGAAAAATGAACTTGCAGTACATAAAAACTAAAACTTATGTTGGGTTGGAATGTCCAGCTTCATCCTCGTCCATTTAAAAGACATTTTTTTCTTTTCCCATCCCTCTGACTATTGTTCCCGCTCAATTCATGATTTTCATCTCCTTAGTGTCGAGAGAAGACTTTCTTGCCAAGAGCTCATTGAATTATACAAACATACCATTTTTTACTAGCTCAGAGCTTCGAGAGATCAATTCCGCCTCTAATTTTATGAAATTCCTCTCCATAGTCACCTATAGGAACTCAAATTTCACTGCCCTATCACTCTCCATCACATCTAACTAGTGAGACAAGAATTATATGTGCCCCATCAATAAATTGAAAAGGAACTATGTCGCCATATTCCATCTTGCAACTTCCTCCTCCAAAGGCTGAGGACCTTCTGACACCATTGCTTCACAGTTTATCAATGAACCAGAATTCAAAGAACACCTACAGAATCTAAGAGTGACTGAAAAAATTCCTAAAGGGGTGGCCATATATAAGCCTCCGACAACCAAACAATCCCTATCTCTCATCAATATTGGTATTAAACGTGGATCTTTGCTAATCTCCATGACTGGCTCTATAACATTCCTAAAATTCAACTTTTAGCTAAATGGAATATTATAGATTATTTTGTCACTAGGTATGTGAATAAATGGGTGGGGAGGCCCATAAATCTCCTTAGCAGTAATAAAAACACTTCAAGTGTGAAAGGAGACCTGCTAAGCAGTTAACTAAAGCACCTTTGAGTATGAACAGGGGTTGGATCATCTTGAATATGTCAACTTTGACCAAATCAATAGCATTTTTATGGAGGAGTGGACATTAAATGAGGAATAATTCAGTTTTGGAGGGAGATTGATTGCATGGAGGAAATGACCTAATTGAGTGGGGCCAAGGGAAAGGAAGCTCATAACCTATATAAGGAAGAGGATGGCAGCCATATGGGGTTATGTTTTGGATTATTATTTTGTATGTGGTATGTTTAGACTTCTTGCATTCTTTAGTTGTTTAGTTGAGATTACTGTGTTGTTTAGCACCAGGTGTTCCCGAGCGGGAATCCCACCTCTTTCCTTGAGAGGCCTCTTGGAGGAGTACTACACTTCATTTCCACACTCAGTCTTAGGGCCAAGCTTCATATTTCTTCATCAGCATAGTTTTTGCATAATATTGTGCTGTGTTGTAGGGTGTAGCAGTGGAGAATTAGATTGGGTGTCTTCAAAGCTAGTTTTTCATTGGATGAAGGTTTCCATCCATTGGGAAGCATGTAAAGAATCCCCTTGATCTTTATTGACACATTTAGTAGTAGGATAAGGAGTATTTATCCCCTACAGCACAGTTTCAACCCAGATCTGCGTTATTTTAGGGAGGAGTTGCAGGGGTAGTGGCAATGGTTGTTTTGGGAGGTGATTTCTTCAGTGGAGGAGCCATTCTTTCATCCAGAGGATCTATTTGAGAAGAGTTGTAGGTTTCTACATCAGCTTCAGCCATATCTTCTCATTTATGTTGTTGCAACATACCTTCAGCCCTAGGGCTGCAGCTTACGTTGGCACATTAAGTGCATTTTCTGGAAACCCTCTTGGGTTGTCTTGGAAAGCTGATCTAGTGCCCAGATCTATATGTCTAGACTCTATTAGGGCCTATATCAATATTTTTCTATCATTTTATCATCTCCAGCTGTAGTTATGCTTCATATTACTGCGTTTTAGTTTCTCTCCCGCATTTTGTATTGTAACAACAGCTCATATTTGGGAGTGATTGCTTATGGGAGGATTGTTTTCTCATTGTATATGATTTATTCCACACTATTTTGTATTGATTTGATGCTCTAATACATAATTTTATGACTCCATATTTATCTCATGGTTTCATGTGTTAAATATTTTCTGTTGCTTTCATTTTATGAGCTATATTGCTACTTTCCCCATTTGGGGATATTACAGGCTCAAACCTACCCTTCCCAAGGCTCCAAACTAACATTCCCTACAACGAATAAATGTGAATCGAGGGAGAAAATAATTTTCTTCCCATCAACATTAATCTCAGCCTGTGGGAACTCGCGTCATCGAGATACTGTGAAATGATCTAGACTTGGTGCATCTGGGGATTAGAGCAGAATGTCCCGACCTACCACGTATTTTCAAGAAGGCTTGATGTGTACCCTCATTAACTCTTGTGTCAGTACAGTATGCATGTAGGAAATGAATTCCAGTTGATTTTTCTCACGCATGCCACCAACCTTAAGGTATATTTGATACATTGTCAAGACTTATGGAATATGGATATAACCTTTGTATGATTAATTAATTTCCATTACCCAACCATTAATTTTTCTCCTTGATAAGAGAAACCATCGGCCACCCTATTTAGATGATTAAAGATATGGAAAAAGGATATTTTTTCAAGAAAATTCAAAAGGAGACTTATTCTTCTCACTACAGGAGGAAGCATAGAATAATCCAAAGGAAGAGACTTAGATAGCATTCTAATTACTACCATATAATCTTCCAGAATATTGAGCTTTTGAATATTTTAGTTCTTGGTGAGATACATGTCTTTCCCCAGAGCTAAGAATTCAACTTTGTTGTTTGTCGTTGTGCCTAATCCCCAAGCATACCTGATCACTTTATTTTCTTTGGAGCAAGAAATCACCCCACCCGCTCCTGCCTCCCAACTCAGATTCTACATATTAAACAACTTAAAATCAAGTTTTAAAAAATCTCTACTGGCTTTTGCTTAAAATTAACCTGAAAAAAATGCACTTAAAAAGGCCATTTTGTCTATAAGTTAGACTACGCCTTTAAAAATTTCAAAATAATTTGACAAACAAAATCAATTAATAAAATAAAGTAAATAATTATAAATCATTTAAAAAATTAATTTAACTTCCAATTTATTAAATTTTAAATAAATGTAAAAAAATATAAACATAGACATTTTGATAATTAAAAAATTAAAATTAAAATAATTTTATAATAATACGTTTATATATAACATAATCCATGATATATTTATGCACATAGACGTTGTAATGTCTGTAAATGAGTGTAAACATTTTAATGTTGGGTTAATAAAAAATAAATATAGGGGAGATCTATATGAAAATTCTTTAATTAGAGCCAACATACCGCGAAGGAAAAAGGTTCTTATTTCTCAATTAAGAACCAACTCGCATCAACTTCGGTGTGAAACAAGACAGTGGAAAAGGCATAAAGAAGCTAGGGAAGAACGGATGTGTACATTTTTCATGCCTAGGACAGTGGAATTGGAAAAAAAAAATCATTTTGGAATGTGATGTGTTCAAAGACATTAGAGAAAGTTATGGGAATATGTTAGCATCGGGTTCTTGGCATTGTCTTTTTAGTGAAGGGACTGTTGGAAGGTTGGGCCAGCTCATCATCAATTTGAATAAGAAAATGATTGAAATGAAAAAGGAGAAAAGTAGGGAACTGGTGGTCCCATTGATTATTTTTAGTCTCGTAGATGTTAAAATATCATTTCATTTCATACTTATATCATATGGATTAATAGAAAATGCATGCATGGACTAAGATCAGGAATAATGATTTCATTAGACCAGAGGTATGGCAGGAATGGAGTTACCCTATCTGATTGCGAGTATGAACTGAGGAATAATTGATCCAGGTGGATATTGGTGGCCACCCACCTATTCCATTTGGACCTGCACCATCAGTTATTTCGGTTTTTGACTTTCAGTACAACTTACTATTTTTTGCAGGTTCTCGAGTCCTGAACTTCCGGAGCCGTTTGGAGGCCCTAATGATCCAAGCAGATATTGGTGGCCACCCAAATATTCCATTTGAACTCCCACCATATTTTCTTTCAGTTTTGTCACAACTTACTATTTTTAGCAGTTTTTCGTATCCTGAACTTCTGGAGCCGTTTTTGAGGCCCTAAACGATGTTTTTTTGGAAACCCGGGAGCAACATGGGTCCATGGATTACTTTTTCTCACATAAAAATTTGTATTCCTCTGATATATCTTTATAACGAGGTATGGTGCATGTCAAACGGAGATCGTATGCCAAAGTTACGTCCCCAGGAAGTTGAAACACCAATTTACCCAAACGGGGCCCATAGTTTTGGCGTTTCATCTCCTAGGGATAGGTTTTTGGATTTTTAGGGTTTTCCATTGTTTCTCAATAATAAATAGGCCCTCAAACCTCATTGTAACAAAGTTCAGAGGCCTGTAGCCGCCACATCTCTTCTCAGAGATACCCTACCAGCGCCCTAGCTAGTTTATTTCCATTATGTTTGTAAGCATATTTTTGTTATTTGATATTAATGAAATGAAATATTATTTCCACTAGATCTCAATGTTTATGTTTATTTCTGTGTATTATTGTATTCCTACATAAATCCAGATTATTGCTATCAAAGTGTTCTTCTCTTTCTCTATTTTTATTTTCATGTCCCCAACGAGGTCAAGGTATAAGGAGTTAGGGCTCGACCTAGTTGAACCCTTGCAAGATCAGCCTCACAAACCTCGATGACTTGAAACACCAATTTACCCAAACGAGGCCCATATTTTTGGCGCTTCATCTCCTAGGGTTAGGTTTTTGGATGTTTAGGGTTTTCTATTGTTTCTCAATAATAAATAGGCCCTCAAGCCTCATTTTAACACAGTTCAGAGGCTTGTAGCCGCCACATCTCTTCTCAGAGATATGCTACCAACACCCTAGCTAGTTTAGTTCCATTATGTCTATAAGCATATTTATGTTATTTGATATTAATGAAACGAAATATTATTTCAGCTGCATCTATGTGTTTATGTTTTTTTCTGTGTATTATTGCGTTCCTACATAAATCCGGATAAAAAACAGATTTGTATCAGTAGAATAGTTAGAAATTCATCATGGGGGATTCAATGGCAGAACCTGATGGTCAAAAATTCACCTTAGTTTTCATTAGCTCAGTGCTCAGTGTTCGTTGTCGTAATTTTTTAGTGAAGTTGTACAAACGAAGTAGAAAAAAACGGAGGGTTTGCAGCTTTTGAAGAAGATGAAGCAACATTGTCGTATTTTAAATTATGTTTCTAGAGCGTTTGACAGTGAAATCGTACTAGATTAGTGTTTGCGTGGGAAGAGCTAGGAGCTAGTTTTGATCAAGGCTTATTCATTCGACTAGCTACATGCAGTCGCAATATTTAAGGGTAAAAACTACAGACTCTGTTAAGTTTTCTACAATAAAGACGTCTGGAATCCGAAAAAAATACCACGAGTCTGAGACAAAGCTTGAAACTAGAAGTTACCAAGATATTGTGTTGGATTTCAGAAGGAACCACGAGCACGGAAAAGGGCGGTTATCATGTTGGATCGCTAAGGGAACAACGAGGCTGCTAATTGCAGTGGGGCCCGCGGTTATTAAGGTAGACAAGGGGGTAGTAGATCAGCTTTGTTCCATCGGTAGGAGATTGAACATCTCAACATGGATCTTCTCATCTTAAAATGGAAAGAAAACCAATAGAAAATGTTAAAAATGGCAAGGAAACATCAGGTTCTGTGGAAACTAATTATTTAGGTCAAGTCAAAACTATTTCAATAGAAAAACCATGAAAGTGGATTTGGGTAAATGCAAAGCAATATCGGGGAATTTTAAAGCATAGTGTTGCTCGCCTCAAATGGGAACAAGGACAAAGACAAAGAAAAAGAAAACATTGCCAGAGAAAGAAAATAAATAAGAGCAGCAAAAATAAAAAAGAGTCAACCATTTACAGTCCCACATCCAAACCTCTTACTTGGTCATCAGATCTCTATGTCGAAGAACTGATGAGGGACAGAACAAGGCTGGATATTTTGGAAGCCAAAGAACAGGAAAGGGACCGCAAAATTTCAAAGATCACATTTTCAATTTAGTGTTTAATGAAAGGTAATAGAATTTTAAAATAACAGGTAACAATGTTACAAGAGGTTCTACAGATGGGAAAACAAGAATGGAAAAGTATTAAGACAACGTGGAAAACCATGATAGGATCAGGGGCAACAAACAAGGGTGTGATAATTTCTAAAGCCACTCAGGTATATACACAAGTATGTCAACAAACAGTCTTTCAAAAGAGAAGACAAAAAAGAACAATAGGGAAGATGGCCCAAAATAAATCAAAGATAGAGTTGAAAACACTAATGGTTACATAAGGCTAGAGGAAGAAGAATATGCAAGTCCTCATAAAGCACAGGAAAGAGAACACAAGAAATAAAAGATAGGGAAACAAACTTTATTATCAGGGGAATAAGAGATTACGGGAGGAATGAAAGTACTCTCAATTTGACAAGGGACTTTCTAAAAGAGACACTACATTGGAAAGGGAAAATTTGACAAGCATGGAGGGTGGGGAAGATATGTGAAGAGAGGCCTCGTCCCATAAAAGTCACCATGGAAACCACGCAAGACAAACACCATCTCTTGAGCAAAAATAAACTCTTGAAAGGCTCACACTTCTTCCTATATGAAGATTTAACTAGAAAACAACAAGAAGATAGAAGGGAAGAAGTGAATAAAATTAGGGTAGCAAGAAATGAACAGAAAAGGGCATGGTTGTACAATGGTAAAGAAGTTATTGCAGTGTTTGGGACTCGGGACAAAACAGGGTAGCAAGCTAGCAATAAATAAAAAATAGAGAATTCGATAATAGGAAGGAAAACAACAAGAGAACATGGATCGAAAGGGGCGAAGACTCAAAGTTGAGTCTTATGTGTCAAATTGTGTAGCAGTCAAATCCTACCTAGGTCTGCCTAATTTTAGTTTGTTGGAATTGTAGAGGATACCCTTAGAGGAGGGGACCTGGGTTAAGACCTATTGTGGAAGGTAGAGACATAATTTGTCGCACGGAAATTAATGAACATGATCGTTGCAAAACTCCTTTGTTTGATGGTTATTTGAAGTTAGCAGTTTGGAACTTGGTAGAAAAAAATGGAAAAGGGTGTGGGGGAATACTAGCTTTAGTGAAAGAAAAGGAAGGTCGTCACATTCAGTTGATGAAAGAATATGAAAATAAACAATATTTATGGTTCAAAATATCAGAGAATGAGAATCGCATAAGAATTGTAGCATGTTATTTTTCCCCTGAAGTCTCAAAAGCTTACAAAAATAAGGAGCTAGACAACAAGGATCCATATGCATATTTAAAGCAAGATATTTATGTGTACTATCAGCAGGGATAAGTGATTTTACTAGGAAATTTTAATGCTAGAACAAAAAATCAGCAAGCTAGTATTCCTTGTTGCCAAGAGGATCATAATGTTATTTGGCTCACTGAAGAGGAAAATCCCCAATGGGTGAGATGCTAGGAAGATGACAAAGTTAGAAATCATTTTGTAGAGGAATTTCTTATACTGTGTGGGCCTTTCAACTTTATTATTTGCAATGGTCTGGACAAATGGAAAAGGTCTGGGAACTTCACTTGAAACACATGAAATGGTGAAACTATCGTTGATTATGCGATTTGTTCACAAATATTGATAGAAAAGATAGACAAAGTTAAGATTGGAGAGAATAATTGGGACTTAAAATCATACCATAACCCAATTTATATAAATTTATCATGGGTAGAATAAAGGCAGCATAAGGGAAAAACCCAATGCTCTCTGCAATCACTACCAAGGGGAAAAATTATTCTAACACAAGAAAATGGTAGTATCTTCAAGACAATGTTGGAGAGATTAATTCAGAAAGAGAAAATTGGTTTCCAAAGCTTCAACATTCATG
This sequence comes from Pinus albicaulis, assembly GCA_034641835.2. Lineage (NCBI taxonomy): Eukaryota > Viridiplantae > Streptophyta > Pinopsida > Pinales > Pinaceae > Pinus > Pinus albicaulis. Next base: position 172,464,073 of record CM076573.1, read on the forward strand.
AGTTAACAAATATAATTCAAAGGGCACTTGAGAAGTGTAAAGAAGCATAAAATAGGAAATCAGAATCAAATTGTTTTCCTGTAAATGCTTGGTTTCATGAGGAATGCAAAATGGCAAGGAGAACCTTGAAAAAGACAGGCAAGGAGAAGATGAATGTAAAGTTATATAAGTAGATACTAAAAATGAAAACAGACGAGTTTATGCAAACAGGGCGAGAAGAGTTAATATATCTAGAAAATAATAACCCAAAGCTTTTGTGGCAAGAACCTCAACCAAGGAAGAAGAAAATCGAAAATAATATTACAGCCAATCAATGGTTTGAATATGCAATACAAATCTATGAGAAGAATCAGAGGTCGAGCCTCCCCTGGGGCTCAACACAACTACAAAGCTCTTCACATTATAGGAGGTGGAGATTTGAATTAAGAAGCTGAAAATAGGAAAGGAAAAATACTTGGTTGAACTTCAGGTAGAGTATCTAAAATGGGGAATGAACACTCTTGCACCGCACATCATGGAAATATTCAAAAACATCATTCAACAAGGATTCCCAAGAGACTGGGCAACTAGCCTAACAATAACCCTTTTTAAAAGTGGAGACATTAATAATCCTTCCAATTATAGAACCATTATGATCAATCCTTTGTTTGCAAAGCTTTTCGGTAGCATGGTAGAAAATAGAATCAGTAAGTGGGAAGAAGTAAAATAAAAAAGGGCAAAAGGACAAGCAGGTTTTAGGTCGAAGAATTCTACAGTGGATCACAACATCACTTTGAGACACATTATTGAAAAGGTTTTGGGGGGGTAAAGAAGAAGTATTTTGTTTTTTTGTTGACTTCAAAAAGGAATTTGACACAGTCCCTAGAGATAAGTTGTGGCATAGAATGGACGAACTTGAAATTCCTTTGCATTATAGATCTGTTGTCCAAAGAATTTATGAAGAGGTGTGTTATCACCCAAAAAATGAAGCATCATTTGACAAAGTTAAATAGGTTCATATGTCAATGGTAGGGTTGTAGGATTCATTTTTTATATTCTTGGTCAAGGGAAATTTTAATTTTTTCTTGTTTAAGCTCACCCTAAGGTCTAAACCCACTCACTTTCAAATCCCCTCATGTCACATCACTCATAATTTTCTGACAGATTTCAATTCCCAAGGTTTTTGTACCGAAAATGTCATTTTAGCCAAGAAACCACAATTTCGTAGTGAAATACACTGAGAAATGTCACTTTTCGCTACGAAACTGCTTATATTTTTGTAGAGAAAACACCCAGATTTACACTAGATACGCTACGAAAGCGTGGTTTCCTATCTGTCTTATTAGATTAGTTATTAGGTGTCAGAATATCATTGGGAAAGGGTAAGTTAGATACCATTCGAGTCATAGAGGGATAAGATCAAGGTACATGGTCAGGTCTGAAGTCATCATCACAAATTTAGGCATGTATGAGTCATCATTGTGTCATGAGAATACATCAAACTTCAAAATATTTCCTAATTCATTAATTTCTCATTCCTCATTCCTTATTTGCATGATATCAAGCTCTGGAGAGCTATTGCATTAAGCCAAAAGTTTTGGCTGGTGTTTTCAAAGGTTTACATTGAGAACTATCAAGCGAGGCTGCAAAATATCAAGCAAGGCTGCAAACTATCAAGCGAGGTTGTGAAGACATTGAAGAAACCATGGAAGAAAAAAGAAGGACAAATAAGGGTGGCTAGTGTCTGAGATATGAACTAACTAATATGAATTTGATCAATGAAGACCCAACAACTGTGGAAGTCTTCAGAAGGACAGGTTGCTTACAGTTTTGTGAAATATTACGAGGCTGCCATGTATAGGTTTCCAAAGATTTTGCTTTAAACTTCAGTGGAACAGCCACCAAAGTGGGAATGCTTAATATTTCCATCACACTAGAGGTTATTGCTGCAGCTACAGGGATTCCAAGAGGACAAGAGAAGTGGTTCAAAGGTTTGAATTTCAACATGGAGCAGTGCAAAGAGTTTATGAAGCCTGAAAATAGTGAAATGAATCTCACTAATGCCATTCCAAGGATTGACATGAAGGAAAACTACTCAAAATTGCTACTCATCATCCAAAATTATTTTACTTGTGAAGAAAGATACCATAAAGTCTACTCATATCATTTCAAGTTACTCCTACACTTTACTGGTAAGATTTCCGTTTATTTGCCTTTCTATTTACATAGAAGCTTGTAAAAAATGGTAGATAAGGTCCAAGAAAAATCTGAAGGAAGTCAGACTTCATTGTTTCATCATGGTTTAATGAAATTGTTGGTTTTAAATGAACTCTAAAGACTAGGCAGAGACTGGACTTCATTTTTATTTGTTAGTGGTTTTGAGTTGGATTCTCTTACTCCTTCAAGAACTCCTAAACCTAGGAGAATTCCATCACCCTTAAGAGTAGAATGGAGTGAACCATTGGTGGAAGAACCATGTGAACCAGCAAGAGTAGAACCAAGTGAACCAATCATGATGGAAACAGAGCAATTGCAGAGTTTTGATACACCAAATGTCCCACCTACAAAACATAAGTCAAAAGTGGTCAAACCTGCAAAACAAAAACAAGCTATGAGTAAACAAGGAACTAAAAGGATGACAAGGAGCCAAACAGTGGCCTTAGAAGAGAAAACAGTGGTTGTATAATACAAAGAAATAGCTAAAGTAAATCTAGAAGACATATTACATGCTATTGACATAGAAGAAACTCCTATAGTCCAGGCTGAGGACATAGAGGAAGGTGGACATAAGCTAAAAAGGGATAAATCTGCAAAGAAATTAGAATTTGAAGGAGAAGATGCAATTTTTATGTTTCAAGCAAGAAAGCATATGACAAGGCAAGCTATAAATTTATTTGAGAGCAGTAAAGAGGTTCATCCACCTACTGACACATTCCAGCCACCACAAGATATCATTGACCTTTCATCACCTGTAGAGAAAGATACAGTTAGAAAATCAAAGAAAGGAAAAGAGAAGGTGATTGAAAAAATAGAGTTTCAACTCCTTGAAGAACAATTGAATTTGGACAACCATTAAATTTCTATTATGAATAAATAAGCAAGGAAATGCAATGTATAGAAGGTTCAGTTTGAAAATATGAAGGAAATTTGGGAAGAGAAAGTTGACAGTGTCTCCAAGACTCTAGATAATACACAACAACTTATCAAATGGACCATTCCGTTGAGGAAAGAGGTCAAACATGTCAGGAAAATGAACATACATTTGAAAGCCACCAACAGAAAGTTGAAAGATCAGGTTAAGGACCTCCAGGAACAGCTTGAACTCATCCATGAGGAGTTGGAGAAAAAAGGACTTAAAATGACAGTAGTTGAGGAGCCAATTACTCAACTCATCATAAATGAGGAAGAAACCCCTCAACAAACATAATGAGAGCTAGTTTATGATTTTGAAGGCCAATGGCATATTAGAAACTACGTTTTTGTACTTAGAAGGTAGATGTTTGAAGCTACACAAATTTCTGGAATTTTGACTATTTTTAGTAGTTTCATAGCGTGTCTAGGCTTGAAGAACAACAAAACGCTACGAAACTACTATAGCTTTCTTTTTTGAATTTTGAACTGGTTTTTGGAGCTCCCAAGGGATGAAAATGATATGGAAGATGCATTAAAGTATAATTAACATCATGTCGGAGGAAATAACCAAAAAATATTGATGGAAAAAGGCATTTTTGCAACGCTACGAAAGTACGCTACGAAACTGTCTTACTTTCGTAGCATACTTTTTTGGAGCTTTATAAGCAGGTTTTTGGGCATCTTTGGACAGCTGGATAATATAAAAGTGTTAAAGGACCATGACAGCAGTTATTCAAGACTTAAATACCACAAAATGAAGACAAACTACCAGCTATGCATTCATTGAAGATGAAGACCAATTTTCCTAAAAAATAGGGTGTATTTCCAGTTTTAGAGGAGGTAAATTAAAAGGTCATGTAGTGATGAGTCCCATCACACCCTATTTGAACATGTGAAAGCATAGTTGTCAAGATATAATTTCTTATAGGAGATAAGGTTGCTATTGTAATAATGAACAGTTTGAGTCCTATTAGGAAAAGGACTGTCAAGTAGAATAGCTGTCATTTTCTCATTAAATAGATGTTTTATGGTTATGCAAGGTGTCATTAGGAAAAAATTTGATGAATTTAGCCAGGAGGCAAATCATTTCATGGTGTAACAAGTCTATTAAAGGGCAGAGAGTCGAATTTGTCAAGAGTTGGAGATTTTTTGGCAAAACTGCAGCTTTATGTAAATAGAATGTTTTCAGTAATACAATGACTTGTTTCTTGACCAACCTGAGATTCTGATTTAGTTTTTAGTGCCTATATTATCTATATCTTTGATGTGTACTATTTTCAGTGGTTTTCATATTTAATACTTAAAATTCATTCATGTAATGCTCTGACTTCCTTTATAGATGAATTGACTGTGTGATTTAATGTTTCATGTGTGTGTGTACTTCTGCTAAAAACTCTTACCTGCCTCATCTTCCATGTCAAGTGAACTTACTACTGAATCACTAAAATTGTTGACTCCATAAGCCCAATGTTTGTAGACTGATACTATTTTCAACCTATACTCATCACAAGAAAGTTGTTTTCCAAGTAGAGTTAGCCATATAAATACATCTTTATTCAATATCATTAACTATTTGAGAGAGCCCTCTCAGACTGAAGATGCTAAGATTCAGTCACAAGATTGGTTTGAAACAATTACATGAGATTGTCTGATTAGCAGCCTATCAGGTGAAAATTTTTGATAACAAGGTGAAAGTCAAAATTAGAACCTCAGTGGGTATTTCCGAAATCTTTAGATGTGACATTGGAGTCAAGAAATGTTGCCCTCTATCCCCTACTCTTTTTGGTTCTATATTGATAAACTGGAAGAGTGGATAAATTTTCAAGGTGGGGATGGTGTTCAATTGGGGGAGCTTGTGATAAAGCTTCTTTTATATGTTTATGGTCTTGTATTGATCTCTAAATCGACCCATGGATTGCAGATGCACCTATATGCCCTTGAGCATTTTTGTAGAGCAGTGGGGATTCAAGTCAATATCAACAAGACGAAGATATTGATTTTCTCTAATAAATGGAAGAAGAGTTAGCATACATTATTTTTTGAAGGAAACATTATTGAAGAATTAAATGAGTACAAATACCTCGAGATTGATTTCAACAAAAAACTTAATTAGGAGGACTACAGAAAGAAAATAATATTAGGAGGGTGAAAATCATTATATGCTCTTCCAAACAGATGTAGAGAGGCAAATTTATGGGATTAGAAAATGATTAAAGTGATTTTCGGACTCCTAGTTTGTCCAGTGATGCTATATGGGTGTGAATTGTGGGCTAGAAGCACCCCTTTCTCAAAATGGAAGCAAATTGAGAAAATCCAAAAACATTTGATCATGAGCAAGTTCAAAATAAAAAATTTGGTACCTTATGAGATAATGTTGAGTGAAACAAGAGCAAATCCCATCGAAGCAATTGCTATGGTGCGGCTCATAAGATATCTAAAAATAATTGAGCAAATGGGAGTAGGTAGATGGCCTAATGTTATCTTCAAAGAAGGCATGAGTGAAAGAAACAAAACATGGATGATACAAAACTACACATGGATGCAAAGATGGAATATCTACCTCAATGTTTGTCCTAAAAATAGCAAGATGCTAAGGAGTTTTGTTATGGATAAGTTTCATAAATAGGTATGGGGCAAAGATTTGGGTAGAAAGAATAAGTATTGCTTTGAAGAATTGGGCTGTGTTCATTGAAGTATTGCATTGAAGTATTAGGCTGTGTGCAAGGAATCTGTTGTTGTGAGTGCAGACGAAATGGATTGTACTGAATTGAGTATCCATTAATAAAGAAGAAGTTTTGGAGAACTTTGTTGCATTGTGATTCCTACATTTATGCATGAATGTGTCGGTTTAATTATCTATTGATTACTGCAAGTTATAGATTTGTTCATGTTTGAATGCACATTTATCTGAGTTAAGTATATGTGAAAGATATTTGTGTTCACATAAGGATTTCATTTGCGTTAAGGTTTTTACAGAAGAACTATCTATGTGATTGCGCAAGTGTTATTTCCGCTATGATAAGCTAGATCTGAATGAAGCATAATAACTTGTTTACGCATATCTGTTAAGGGTTTATTTGCGATTACATCTGGGTTTCTATGAATTATCGCATAGGACGATAAGCATTAGATCTTATAATTAGGGTTAAGGACCACATAATACACTCCCTCAGGGTACGGAAACTTGGCTCCAGCACCCCCACATACTGATTTGGGTGAGACTTTGATCTGTGCAAGCAGATCACTGCCCAAAGGGCCAGTAGTTGGAGGGTTTTGTTGGTTGCGCAAAACACTCTGAACCTGGATCAGGACCCCTCAAACCAACAAATGGTTTTTTTTCTAGGACATGGATCTGTTTGAGGGATATGTGATGTTGTGGAATCTGATGAAGAATGAAATGCAATATTGGCTTGATAAGAAGGTGCTTTAATTTTCAATCCAAGAAAACTGCAACCCTAAGTTGTCTGCTGAATATTGGAAGCAAAGGTATATCTAAACAAAGATCCAAGAAATTTTAATTTATTCCTTTGCGACTGAGTTACAAGAGTGGTTATCTCATCTTGCTGAGTTTCTGACCTAGGCAAAGGACAATGCGATCACCAGGTAGACTCCTGAGCTGGTCCAGCAGTTGGAGAAATCTAGCAATAAAATTACTTGTCAATAGATTATTGGATTGATAGCATTCTGAGTGGGTTTGTGACTGAATTTTCTATTGATAATTTTCTATCGTATTCTAAATCTGAAAGGATAGTTTTAAAAGGCATTAGAGGTAAGTTTCTACGCTCATTAAAACTATGGATTAAAATAATTTTATGTGAAAAGGGTACTCTGTGAAACCACATTGAGTGAATGTCTCGAAGAGGCCCGTCTAGCTCCACGCGCAGAAGTTCTGGTAGTACTATGCGTAGTGGGAAAACTAACAAAGTAGAAGTAGAAGGAGATTTTATCTATAGCCCTCTCAAAGGTAAATCGGACATCGACGAGGAATCTGAAACAAGTAGATCTAGTGAATCTGCGCACTCAGAAGAAGAGAAATTGATCATAGTTCAGATCCTGTCCACTCCACTTCCAAATTCATATCACACTAACAAGTCATCCAATCCACCTCCACCCCCACCACCAGAATTTGATATGGCTACTTCCATAAAGTTGCAAAATTTCAAGGGTGTTGGGAATGAAGATGTTGACCAATTATGGCTCATCACAGATGTTGTGTGGACATCCCAGCAGATCAGTAATGATAATGTTAAGAAATCGTAGCTTGCTATTGCATTTCAAGAACGTGCACTCAATTGGTACATGAGGTATATGGAAAAAAACCCTAATGAAACAATTGATGAGCTTAAATCCGCACTAAAGGAGTAGTTCAAAAAGCCAAAAGCATATGCTCAATGCTTGACTAAATTAAAGGAGATCCACCAAGAAGTGAATGAATCTATATGGGAGGCATATCAACGGTTGAAGTGCACCATCATGGATGGAGGATTTACTATCGATGATACATAAAATAAAGAATGGTTCATTGCCATGTTGATGCCACATCTACGCTAATCCTTAAACCAATAGAAGATTGTGACACAAGTTGAAGTTGTGGAGATCACCATGAAGTTATAAGCATCGCCTGTACCAGCTACACAGGTTGGGGCTCAAAAAATCCAAATCTAGTTAGCTACATGAGATACAATCTCTGTGAAAAGAGAAAGAAAAGGATGTGTGTGTAGGATTATGGTGCACACGTTGTAAAAATGAAGGGAATCACAAGGATCAGTGTTATGTGTATAATAAAGATCTGGTAGTTGGAAGACCAATTCTAAATAAGAGTAGGGCAGGGCCTAGTGAAGTTCCCACTGTATGGTGCATGATTTGTCAAGAAAATGGAGTGGACAAGACAGAATTATGCCCTAGGATTAGTAAATATTTTTCAGAACTCAAGCAACCTTACTGCACATTTTTTAAATCTGTGGGACACGACGAGAAGAACTGTCGTAGCTTTGATATGATGATTGAGTATATTGCTTCGTATAGATTGCAAGTCGAAGGTAGAGGACCAGATTCACCTGCATCACCATCTGGGCAAGGTGGATTTCAGGGTAGGGGACGAGGAAGAGTAGGATGAGGAGCTAGTCGAGGAAGGGGACATATCATTTGTTATAACTATGGAGAGGTTGGCCGTTATGCGCGCGACTTTCTGAACCCAACACAACAATCTTGCAGGTATTGTAGACAATTTGATCATGTTTTTGAATATTTCCCTGTGTTGTCTGCAAAAATGTAGGAAAAGAAACCGCAGACGCCCACACATAATTTTCAAATGATGAGAGTAGAACTGCGCGCTGAATAACCTAGCGTGAATATTATGATCAAAAGTGGTGTAGAAATTGGTGAAGATAAAGTAGAAGGTAAGAAGCCTATTACCCATGTTTGGGTCCAGAGAGCTCTTGAGAAAAGGGAGGGGTTTAACTTATAAAGGGAGAAGGAAACCTTTGTCGAAGCAAAGAAGGACTTCACAGATCCTGGTACATCTAAAGTATCGAGTAAGCTTGCCATGCATACCGTCAAAGGGGTCGAGCATGCAAAAATGAAACCTTTTTTGTGGGCTTGTATCAAGCTTCTGTGCAATAAGAAGGAAGTTGAGAATATTCAAGATTTGATTAATAGATGCGCCTAGAAAGAGAAACCTCATATGGAGAAAAAGGTTGTCAATAAAATTTACAAGAACAAGGGAAGAACTTGCCGAGAGATGCACCTGACTGCTCAGATAGGTGAGTTGGAAATGGACCAAGTCATTTTGGAACTGGGCTTTGATGCAAATGTACTACCAAAGTAGACTTGGCACAAGATGGGAGAACCTAAGTTAGGATGGTCTACAATTCAGCTGCGCATGGAAAATCAATGGAATATTATCCCAATAGGTATAATTTGTGGAGTGATAGTTGATATCGAAGGAATTAAGGAACTAGCTGATTTTGAAGTTATTCAAATTCTTGATGATTTAGATCTGTACCCTCCATTGTTGGGTCCATATTGGGCTATTGACATGGATGTTATCGTCAACCTCAAGCGTAGAAGTATGGTGCTTGAAAACAATGGAACCATGGTCGTGGTCCCTCTGGAACCAGCAAAACGAGAGAGATACACAAAACTGGTGTGCACAGAAGAGGATGTTGATCATATATACAAGCTAACTATGAGGGATGAGGATTGGATCAATCCTATAGCAGATGGTAGGCTTAGCTAGAATAGGAATTGTTGGGTGTCATTTTTGTACTCATTCCTTACGTTTTCTTCCCTCATTTCTACCTTTTTGACCTCCAACCTTGGGACTACCTTTGCCTTTTTCCTTTTCCTTATCGTAAAACAGTGCAACTTCTCTGTGCTTCATTATCTTTCCATTCTCATTAATTATTATGATGTATTTTTTCCTTTTTGTGGCTAAATAGGATGAATATTGGAGGAAGTTCTTTGGTATTTTTCCTACTCTTTTAGATATCACTTTACGCACAAGGGACCTAGAATATACAGGCACATAGAACTAGTTGGAAGCATGTTGCTACAATGTGTTGTTAAATGGCGCTGATACCACATGAAGAGTCAACACCTCCGCTGTCATGACCTTTGATGTTACATCGTGATGCTGTTACACCGCAACACTTTTACAGATCTGTTGCTACAGGTTGTTTTTACAGTCGCGTTGTTGATTGTGTACTATCAACTTCCAGATGTTGATATGTCTTCAAAAGATGTTACGCTATAGCTGTTGCATTCCAACGACAGCTGCAGGAGTCATCATATATTTTCATTTAGAATAACAACTTTAGACAGTTTTGATTGAAATTGATATTTTCCCAGTCAAGAATCTTGTTGAGGGAATCGGTTTTAACTATATTTACTTTATTTTGATCATCATGAGAATCATAATATTCTCATGACTGATCCGTTCCTCATTTTCTGGGTATCAAACAATTATATAAGAACCCGGACCTTTAAGTTCGGGGGGTTAGCACAGAAAAGTATCGCCATTTTGACTCTGTAATTTTGATCACCATAATACAAAATATCATATTGTTTTTGTTATATGTGTTGACATATTTAATCCTTATTTAGTTTTCATCTTCTCTTGCGCCTCGTTAGGGAGGAATGGCCCTCCTCTTTAGTAGGGATTGCAGTGATAAAGTAGTTTTAGTATATCTCATATTTTCTTATGCATATTTGTGGAGTGCTATTGTTGTTGTGTCGGTTGTAAGTAGATATGCTTTAGTTTCAGGTATTTATTATGCTGTTACACAGATTCAATTAGAAATACTAGTCGGTGTAGTTGTCATGTGGCGCATTGGATACTGTTTTATCTAAAGTGCTATTAAATTCTTGTAGATCCTTGTTTTATTCCTACATGAGTGTTAATTTTTAGCAATTGGTTCAGCAACAATTCCTTATTGTTTTATTCCTTCTTCTGGTATGATGTATCGGCACAGACAGTGCAACTGTCATTGAAATAAAATACATCCCTGGATGATAACTTATGTGTACCATCTTATTCATTTTATAGTAATTAAAACCCAACATTTTTGCATCGTTTCCGGGGAAGGCAGTGACGACACAACCATCCAGAATTGTTTATTTGATGGTAGGGCATTCCTAGTCAGAAATTGTTGGGCAGTAAGACGAGAGGTAAGAACTTGTGCATCACTCTAACATGCTTGAGCAGGATCATCGTTGCTACACTGGGGCACTTAGAAGTGTGAGTTTTGGGTGTTTTTTTCTAGAACTTGCTTTTAGCTATATAGTTGTTGGGCAGTAAGACGAGAGGTAAGAATCTGTGCATCACTCTAACATACCTGAGTGGGCTCACCACTGTAGAATTGATGTACTCATAATAAATATTGATACACATAGGGTCCATGTGTGCATTTAGGATAGTAGAGAAACCAAAACACCCCCACTCTAACTAAATACAGGAAAGACATGTCATAAAAAGGAAAAGAAAAGTGTATATTTGGGAAGGAAGATATTCTTTGGGGATCTGATTTCAAAAGAAGAGAAAGAACAATCCACTTCATATAGGGACACTAGGAAGACAAGACCACAGAAAGGTGGCACTATATCAAGGCCGAAGGCATCTGCACCTTCATTATTTGGACCTCATCATCCTTCACATAGCATATCCACCCCTGAAATTAAGACCCCAGATCAAAAACATTTTGGAAAATTTTTGATCAAAATTTAAGAATTGAAGGACAAGAGGAAACCAGCGAGGGGAAGCTAAGGCCTGAATTGGAACAAAGATTACTTGATTATCATCATAGGGATTCGGGTAGTGCAGTGAAGCAACCGATCCGGAACAACCTGATCCCTTATCCATCTGTCAATCCCCTGAACATTCTAAGGTCAGTTCATCTCGTCAGGAAGGATCAACAATGGGGGATGAAAATAGTAGAACACGTGGTATTATTACTTTTGAATTCCCAATACCGGAAACAAGAGATGAAGCTCCTATGAAAAATATACCCTTATCGTCTCTTCCATCCTTTCAAGGGATGGCCATCGAATATCCTGATACCTTTATGTTCAAGTTCGATGTCTTGTGTAGAAGTTACGACTACACTATGGACACCTAGAAGTTGAAACTGTTTCCTGCTACTTTGAAACGAGTAGCGTTGAGATGGTTCATGAGACTGGGTGTTGGCTCGATCCGAACCTGGAGTGACATGAAGGAGGAATTCCTCTCTAAGTATCAAGATTACTGTCAAACTAGGGATTTGAAGGAATAAATCTTTAGAATTACACAGAAGGAAGAGGAAAGGTTGGAAGACTACATGTAACGATTCCATTATAATTTACAAAGGTATAATTTTGGTGAATTAGCCTCGGAAATATTGAAAAAAAATATTTCTAAGAGGTATGAGAGATGATTTTATGGAGAACTTAAATCTGTTAGGAAAGGGAGACATATCACAGGAATCCCTTGAACAAATAATGAAGCTTTGTCTGCGGAGTTCAAGAGGATCGGCCAAGGGAAGGAGTTGTTTGGGACCCTTAGGTCTGGATACATAAGTCCACAAGTGGAGCAGTAACTAGAGCAGAGATTGGGAATCTATTTGAGGATTTTAAAACCAACCTCCTTGGAACTCTATCTGCCCAGATTACCATAGTACAAGTCAAGAAAGCATAAGCATGAGTTGAAGTAGCTTTGGAAATATTCTGTCCTCGATGCAAAAAGAAAAATATACAAAGGGAATGTGAATTGAACATCATTATCTTGTGCAACATTTTTGAGTTAGCGCATTCCACTGGTTAATGCCCAGAACTCCCATACTAAAATCAGTGCTTAAGGAATCAAGCGAGGAGGTCCAGTCTTCCTACTTCATCGGATCAAAGAGACCATGGCAGCCGTGACTTACAGGTATGCCTCTGGATTTTTCCTCTTTTAATCCTTGGAATAATTCTTATAATGGTCAGAAATTTGCATGGCCTTATCCTACTCCTTCCTTAACACAATTTCTTTCACCCTAGAACTAGTGGCATTCCCATGCACCAATGCAATATCCTCCATCATAATTTTATCCTTGGAGCCGGAATTGGAGAGGTAATGGCCAAGGTCCAGCCCCCTCTGCACTACTGATGCAACATCAATTACAACTACCTCCTCTCCAAACTCCTACACCTCATGTCCGACCCCAATTACCTATGCAACCTAACCCCAATCTGAATAACAAGGCATCCCATATCATAGATACCCCAACTAATTTCCAGACTTACCTTATTACTTTTATTGGGCTCAATGAGATTCAACTTCGATCGGGAAAAGTAATCAGACCTGGACATACTTCTATCATTACCAAGGAAGAAAGTGAGTCACCTAGAAAGGGTATAGTCAATTTTGAAATGGTTGTTAAACCTGTAACAGTCGATACATCACCAACCATTACACCTGTAACAAATAGCTCGGAAATGCTTACTGTTCCTAAAACAACCAACTTGACTAGGGCTAGTGTATATGTGACAACTGACTTAGCTATTAGATCTGAGGATCCTCCATACCCTCAACGATTAATTGAAACTGGGCCAGCCTCACAAACTGAATCAAAGTTTCTCAAGGAATTACAGAATATGTATGTACCGATTCCATTGTTACAAGCTCTCAAGGAAGTACCTATTTATGCCAAAACAATGAGAGATCTATGTGTCAAAAATATTGGAAGGAAGCTGAAGGACCCTGCTACTATCGATGTTATAGTGAGACTGTCCAAACTAATGATTGATCAACCTTTGTTAACTAAATATAATGACCCAGGAAATCCTAGAGTTACTGTTCATATTGATGGCCAGTCCATAACTAATGCTCTTATTGATTTGGGGGTAGCCATTAATGTAATGACCAAGGATATTTTTATCTCCCTAGGACTTCATGGACTTAGACCTACACCTACAATGCTTGAATTAGTAGGTAGGTACCGTGTCAAACCTGAAGGGGTGATAGAAGATGTGGTGATTATTGTAGCTTCTTGGAGATATCTAACTGATTTTCTCATTTTGCAAACCAAATCCAACCGCAGGGGTCATCCTTTAATTTTGGGGAGACCATGGCTAGCAACTGCAGACGCATTTATCGGATGTAGATCCAGATCTATGATGATCTCATATAGGAAAGCCACTAAGAATATGAACCTTTACTCGCTAGTGAAACCACACATGGATTTGACTAGTCCCTGGTGGGACAAATTTGAACCTGAATATGATTTTTCCCTACCTCTCCTCACACTTGGAAAAGCACAATATATTAAGGATGAAACATAGGATGACATTATTAACAGTTTTATTAGCAATTCCCTCTCTGTTTCTTCCATTATAGATCCAGGGGAGGAAGATGAGGTAGATGATGTAAATATTGAACATATGAGAAACACTATGCATATTGATATCAGTCCCATTGAAATTGAGCCAAGAAAATATTTAAACCTTAATCCTAAATTGACTACAGAACAGAACAGATTGTTGATATAGCTGTTACAGAAGTATAAAAAGGAATTTTCATGGGATTACACTAACATGAAAGGAATCCATCCTAGCTTGTGCACTTACCACTTTTACCTTAAAGATGGCTGCGAACTAGTTAGGCAACCACACTTCTGAATGAATCCATCACTTAAGGAGACAGTGAAAGAGAAATTACATAAAATCCTTAATGCTAACTTCATCTATTCCATATCTGACAGTTAGTGGGTGTCTTTTCTCGTCATTGCTACGAAAAAGAATGACAAGTGGAAAGTCTGTGTATATTATAGAGAACTTAACATATCCACCCCAAAGGACCATTTTCCTTTACCATTTATAGACCAGGTCCTGGATACTCTTTCTAGAAAAAAGTTTTTTTCATTCCTAGATGGATTCAGTGGCTATAACCAAATACAGATTGCCCCAGAATACCAAGACAAGACAACCTTTACTTGCCCATGGGGTATTTTTTCATACAGAGTCCTTCCTTTTGGCCTCTGCAATGTGCCTGCAACCTTTTGAAGGGAAATATTGGGTATCTTTTTAGATCTGTTGAATCACTGCCTTGAAATTTTCATGGATGATTTTACACCTTACGGAGATGCCTTTGAAACAACATTAGTTAATTTGGAAAAATTTCCGGAACGTTGAGTACAAACTAATGTTTCTTTGAGCACTAAGAAGTGCCACATGATGATGACTGAGGGGATTGTGCTAGGACATTTCATTTCAACAGATGGAATCAAGGTAGACCCTACAAAAATTGAGGTAATCTCGAAAATCCCAACTCCCAGGACTCTTCTGTTTTATTTTCTTATGAAAGATGTGGAATTTGTGTGGATAGGGAAGTGTGAGCAAGCCTTTTTGAAGCTGAAGCACTGTGTAAAAACAACACTTTTTTTACGAGGACCAAACTAGAAACTGCCATTCCATATTTCTATAGATGCATCTGACATAGTTGTAGGTGATGTTTTGGGTCAGCTGGAGGAAAAGAAGCCTTACACAATCTATTATATCATCAATAATTTAACTCCAGAAGAGCTCAATTACACAGTGACCGAGAAGGAATTCCTAGCAATAGTGCATGCTATCAATACGTTTCGGCATTACATCACCGGGTATCAAGTATTTGTACACACTGACCACTCTGCCATCCGATTTCTAAGGAATAAGCCTATATCTAATGGTAGAGTTACATGATGGTTATTGTTGTTACAGGAATTTGACATCACTATCCGAGATAATATAGGAAAGATAATGTAGTTGTTAATCTTCTTTCTAGGCTAACCATAGGTGATAATTGCTCTCCTATTGAGGATTCTTTCCTGGATGAGTATATTTTTGCCATATCTACTCCCTCACCGTCGTATGTAGATATAGCCAACTATCTTGTTGTAGGTAAATTCGCACACTATTTTTCTTCCAGAAGAAAAAAGAAGATCATACAGTAGAGTGCCACTTACTCCTAGATAGAGGGAAATCTCTATCACACTGGACCAGACTTTCAGATTTGTTGTTGTGTTAGAGAAGACGATATTTTTGATATCTTGAAGGCTTTCCATGAGGATCCATATGGAGGGTACTTCGCGGGAAAGAGGATGGGGTACAAAGTACTCTCAACACAGTACTACTGGCCAACTATATTCCTGGATGCTAAGAAGTTTGTGAATGGGTGTGATAGTTTCCAAAGGATGGGCCAACCTCTGTAATCAGATGAGATGTCGTTACAGCCTCAAGTAGTGATAGAGACATTTGAGAAGTGGGCCCTGGATTTTGTAGGGCTAATTAATCCTTCATCACATCATAGATCATATATATTGGTATGCATAGACTACGTCACAAATTGGGTCTAAGCGAAGGCATTAACTAGAGCTACAGAGCAGGTTGTTTCAAACTTCCTGTTCAAAGATATTTTTGTTCGTTTCGAGATACCCAGGGAGATAGTGACGGATGGCATATCTCATTTGATTTAGAAACTGGTTGAGAAGTATGTATTTCATCACAATGTCACCTCACCTTATGATCCACAAGAAAATGGTCAAGTGGAGAGCACCAACAAAGTTATTGAGGGAATTTTGACAAAGACATTAGCCAGCCACCGAAGGAATTGGACTGAAAATTTTCCAAAGGTACTGTGGGCTTAAAGAAAAACATGGAGGAATACTACGGGCTTCTCACCATACGAATTGGTGTATGGTAAGAATCCCTTATTCCCCATAGAGTTTGAAATAAAAACATTGAGAACGGAATTACAAGTCAATCTGGATTTAAGTACAGCACAAAGACAAAGGTTGAATCAGCTCAATGAGTTGGAAGAGAAATGACTGGCTGCCATTCAGTAGACAGAGATCATTCAATAGGAAAGAGATAGGTGGCATGAGATGTTCATTAAGAAGAAGAAATTTCATAAAGGAGATTGGGCTCTCTTGTAAGATTCAAGATTCAAGGATTTCAAAGGCAAGTTCTACATCAGATGGTTAGGTCGTTACAAAGTAGACACAGTCTTTGACAATGGTATTGTAAAATTGGTTACTATTGATATTGCTAAGACACCATTATTGGTTAATGGGCACCTTCTAAGGTTATATCATCAGCCTGCTTCGAAGGATTCATTTATTAACATTGTCGCAGACTCTAATCTTCATGTTATAGCAGTAAGGGGATGTTCCCCTATGCAGCCTGAACTTTGACTTTTCAATAAGTGTAACTAAGTTGAAAACCACTCTTGAGGCGGTTGTTACACCCGTTTACATAATAATAATAATAATAATATAAAAATATGACTATGAAAACCTCTTTTGGGGCACAGTTAGACGATTGGTAGTAGTTGAAAACCACTTTCATGGCAGCTTCTACACCTATTTTTTTCCAGAATATCATACTTTATTTGCTGCATTTTCTAAAAATATGATGTTACCCATTTGTTTTCATTATTTATTTTTCCAAACCATAATGTTTTATGAAGGATAGCGTAGTGGTTGTCTTGTCTATTACATATGTAACAACCGACAGTTGTGAATAGTGTTTTTAATCTTAGCCGCCATCCTGACATGCAACAATTATTACGATATTTAAAGGAGACTGCCATGACCACTGGATAAATTGCGCCATTATATCAATTTCCTCCTTCACATGTTCTCAGGTATGTCACTGAAAAGGTAACATCACCATCCTCTAATAATTCAATGATTATGGCAAGATTAAATAAAATTCCTTTTGACAGTCATGGACTGTCATCATCATTAAAACTGGGGGGGATAAATCTTGTCATGATTACAAGAAATTCATTAGCCTTAAAGCCGACATTAATCCCACAAGCATTGAATTGAATACTATGACAACCAATCATGATCAGATCTTGCCGAAAAGGGGATTTGTACTTGAAGCACATCACTCTTCATAATTGGACATTAATAGAAGGTATGTGCGACTATGAAACAGTGATTTAAAATCCTTTCACCTCTCACCATGACATTCCATCATCTCCCTCAGCCGAAAGTTCTTGCACCCTTAGTCGAAATTCTTAATCCAAGATAACAGAGCAGGTTTCTAGAAGATAGCAAGTGGCATGTCGATATCTTAGCTAGTTGAGCTTAAGGATTAATTAAGGTTAAGAGAAAGATGGGAGGATCAAAAGTGAGACATGAGCCGAATTCCATTGAAGATTTACAGAGTTGTCCAGAAGCATATCATATATTTAGGGATGCTAGTTGGCTTGAGTACTTTAAGAGTTTGAAGGGCTCAAATGAAACAATTGTGATGGAATTCGCCAGGAATTTGAACGACCACCAAACCCAAGTCAGGGGTTTGTTGATCGAAGTTACAAAAGAAGTTGTTTCCCGAGTAACCACATTTCTGGTTGAAGGCAGAAGATGGTTTAGTAGGAAGGTTAATGATCCTTCTCTGAAGGAGGATTTCCTTGTAGGAGAAGAAAAGCTGGAGAAGAAAGGAATAGGGGTTGATAGACTATCACTTCCCCAACCTTTGGCAGATGTTTCCCTGAATTTGATAAAGTTTATTACCTATGAGGGAAGGTATACAATTGTCTTCAATTATCACTTTCCTTTATTGAACCATCTTCAGCACTAGTAGAAGATCAATCTTCCATATTTCCTACTAGGAAATATCAAGCATATGGCTGCAGCAGTAAAAATGGCAACACACCCTGAAGCTTGGGTTACCAACCATGGTCTTGTCAAGTTGATTTTTTTCATTGCCTTAAACCAACAAGGAAAGACTAGGAGGATTTCAAACGGAAAATACCCAGGATGAGCCGAGGGAAATAAGCTGAGACTTTAGGAGAAAGTCATGAAGAGGCTGTAGTCCAAACCCGGTCCACCGAGGCCAGAATTGAGAAAAGGCCCTTTGATAAGTTGATTGAAGACAAATGACCAAAAAAAAGGGTGAAAGTTAATATTCCAACGAAACCGTCGCCTATAGCTAAGAAGCAGGAGAAGGAAGAAGAGCTAGAAGAAGAAGAAAAAGAACCATCCTCGCCAGGTAAGAACGAAATTCATACTCTGCTTTCAAAAATTGAAAATTTAAAGAAAGAAAATGAACAGTTAAAGAAGAGATTAGCCGAAGCTAGGAAATTGGAAGCCTCAGGGCTACATACCCTAGCTAAAGTTGTCAAAAAATCTGGGGGGGAGAAAAATCTAGGATCTGTATGTGCGACATGTTCCCAAGAGTTAGCAGTAGCAGGGTATAGAGTTTGTCGGGTAAGCACCTGCTCAAGGGAGACTAAAACAGAACCTGGGGAGGCTACTCCACAAGAACCTACTAAAGATTCTGTTGTTACACAAGAACCAACAGTTAAAGCAGAGCCTCCCATGGTAATCAACTTGGAAGCTGACACACAAGAACCTGTAGAGGCCACTTCTGCTATAGAGGAACCAGCAGTGGATATAGAGGTTGACCAAGGTGAAATGAATAAGACTTCTATGCAAGAACCCACCTATGATGTTATTTTTACAGAAGAACCATCAGTTGAGGTGAATCAGTCCCACCCTAGAGAGGTTGTCACACCCACCATTGATATTGCATGTAGTGGAACACTAGGTCCCACTGTGGGATGGAGTTTCAAGAAGATTTTATTGATATTTGAGTTGCATAAATGGAAATAGGAGGCACTTTCCCTGCTGGAGGTAATGATCTCACTAAAATAATATCATAAGAAAATGAGTGCCCTACAGAAGAGAAATGGATAAAGGAAGAATTGAAGAGAAGCTGGGAGGAATGGAAACAAAAGGAAGTTGCAAATAAACAAAAGGAACAATTACTACTATTACAACAACAGGTTTAGGATTTGACTAATGATAAATGAAGCTTCATGATCTTGCCCTCAACTTGTTGGGTTGCAGGCGACCTTCCTCGTCCTATCCTATTTTTCTATGGGAACGTTACTATTTGTTTCAGTTAAAATCTCTTATGGAATATAGGCCCTATGTGGGTACTTCTACCTGCACCTTTTTAGATGTTTTTCGTGCTTCTGATTTTGATGAACATAACTTGTTGTGTGAGTTGTTATTGCACAACATTATTTATGAGTACGCTAGTATACAGATGGCAGAAACTATATTCTCATATATGGGATACTTGCAGTTACATGTTTTCGTTTCATTTATGAGAGATAAGATCGAGTGGCATTTGTCCACAGAATTAATGGAGACTAATGAAGAGAAGACAGTGTTATGGATTCGAGCTGAACTAGGAAGGGTCGTTTAACTGAGGCGGGGATTTAGAAAGATTTTAAGTACTCCTGGGATAAGGGAACCAACTGTTGCTTACAGGATAATAATTGTGGATTTCTGTCTCAATCATTTTGCACATATGAAGAGTCGAGTGCTGACAGGATGCCTCAAGCGCACTGAAGCTAGTAGTGTTGAGTTGTTGGAAGGATATCATTTTGCATTTCAAAGTTTCATAGTGTCTATTACACATGTACCAGCATACACCCAGGTAATAAAGTCCCTTGGCGCTTCCTGGATTGGACTGAAATTCAAATTTCCTTTGATATGGATGCCAATAGAGGAATACCAAGAACACTATGCGCTAAGTGATTATGAAGAAGAGTCCTAGCCAAGATAGTTGGTGGCTAATCAGGGGTACAGGTTTCCAGATGAAGACACAGTCGGCACCTATGACTTGACTGATCTACATAGGAGATATTATCAAGGAAGCTGAGATTTTTTCATGAGGAAATGCAAGTACTTTAGTTGGAAGGAGATGTTTGGTGTCATTTTTGTACTCATTCCTGACGTTTTCTTCCCTCATTTCTACCTTTTTGACCTCCAACCTTGGGACTACCTTTGGCTTTTTCCTTTTCCTTATCATAAAACAATGCAACTTTACCGTGTTTCATTATCTTTCCATTCTCATTAATTATAATGATGCATTGTTTTCTTTTTGTGGATAACTGGGATGAATATTGGAGGAAGTTCTTTGGTATTTTTGCTACTCTTTCAGATATCACTGTAAGCACAAGGGACCTAGAACATATAGACGCATAGAACCAGTTGGAAGCATGTTGTTACAATGTGTTGTTACATGGTGCTACTACCACACGAAGATTCAACACCTCTACTGTCATGACCTCTGTTGTTACAGCGCGATGCTGTTACACCTCGACGTTGTTACAGATCCATTGCTGCAAACTGTTGTTACAGTCACGTTGTTGATTGTGTACTTTCAAATTTCAGATGCTGATCTATCTTCAAATTTTTTTATGCTACAATTGTTGCTTTCCAACGATAGCTATAGGAGTCATCATATATTTTCATTTAGAATAACAACTTTAGGCAGTTTTGATTGAAATCAATATTTTCCCAGTCAAGACTCTTGTTGAGGGAATCGGTTGTAACTATATTTATTTTATTTTGATCAACATGAGAATCATAAGATTCTCATGACTGATCTGTTCCTCATTTTATGGGTATCTAACTGTTATATAAGCACTCGAACCTTTAAGGTCAGAGGGTTATCACATAATAGTATCACCATTTTGACTCTGTAAGTTTGATCACGATAATACAAAATATCGTATTATTGTTGTTATATGTGTTGACGGATTTAATTCTTATTTAGTTTTAAAATTCTCCAGCGCCCTGTTAGGGAGGAAGGGCCCTCCTCTTAGTAGGGACTACAGTGATAACGTAGTTATATTATATCTCATATTTTCTTCTGTGTATTTCTGGAGTGTTATTGTTGATGTGTCGGTTGTAAGTAGATTTGCCTCAATTTCATGTATTTATTATGTTGTTACACAGATTCAATTAGAAATACCAACTGGTGTAGTTATCATGTGGCGCGCTAGATACCGGTTTATCTGAAGTGTGATCACATTCTTGTAGATCCTTGTTTTATTCCTACATCAGTGTTAATTTTCAGCCATTGGTTCAACAACGATTCCTTCTTGTTTTATTCCTGCTTCCGGTATGATGTATCGGCACAGACAGTGCAACTGTCATTGAAATAAAAGATGTCCATGGATTTATAATTTATGTGTACCGTCTTATTCATTTAATAGTGATTAAAATATTCCAACAGGGATAGTTCATGCCACTCAAACTCATATGAGGATTTGGATAATTGGTAGAATTGTTTGCATTGAGTTTCTACACTGTGTTGCAACAGAGTAACCAGATATCTATGATGTATATCCTTTTATTTTCGTGAATTACCCTACTATGATGGTGTAGGCAATGTCAATGATTTTTAGAAGAACTTGAAAAGGTTGTCCCAGAGGCACAATGGTTCCATGTGCTTTACTTTGTTTTGCGCTCAAACCCAATGTGCTGGTGGGAAACACACAATGAATTTTTTTTTGATTGGGAAGAATGTACCCACATGATGCAACTGTGATTCAGACAATCCGATACCCAATTGGAAGGAACCTATGTAGGCAAAGAATATCGACGCATGCATTTAGCGAGGTGGACTGCAACTTGGGGAGAAGAGTCACAACCAGGATGGGTGCATACATTCATTCATACTTTAAGTAGGATACCCATGAAATGGTCTTTGTAGGTTGAGTTGTGATGTGGCACGACAGAATGAACTACCCTAAGGGAAAGCTTTGTTTTAACTTTTATTTTTGAGAGCTGATTCCCATGCATCAATATTGCCTTACACACGAATCAAGAGGTGGTCTTTTACATGCCATAGAAATCAAAAGAACGATCCTTACCTACATGGGATACATAGATGAAGGATATAGTTGAATGCATGAATGGCTATTGAAGATAATGAGGAGGACCCAAGAAAAATTAATATCCCTGAGTCGGAAGGTCAGCGCACAATTGTGGGGCCTATGCTTGAATTTCTAGATGTGACTGGACCTATGAAGATTAGGTAAGTCAATATTGGAACAGAAGAGAAACCTAATATTTCAAAAATAAGGGATTACTGGGATGAAGATACATTAGCTAAGGTTGTGGAGCTTCTCGTTAAATATAAAGACTTGTTTCCCACAAATTTTTCAGAGTTAAAAGGGATTGTGGGGGATATTGGTTTCATAAATATAACTTTGAAACCATATGTTAGGCTTGACAAGCAGCACCATTACAGGTTGAATCCCAAGTATAATCAAAAGGTTAAGGAGGAGCTGGAGAAAATGGCTGCTGCAGGGATCATTGAACCAATAGACGAATTAGATTGGGTAAACCCCGCGGTGGTATAGGAAAAGAATACCAAAGGAGAAATAAGGAGTTATGTGGTTCTGCGCAAATTAAAGGATGCGTGTGTGCATGACCCTTTTCCAAATTCGTTTTTTTGATGAAGTATTGGACAATGTGGGTGGGCAGGATGCCTACTCATTCACTGATGGATTTTTTGGATACCACCAGATAAGAATCGTGTCTGAAGACAGAAGTAAGACAACCTTTGCGGTAGAATGGGGATCATTCCAATACATAGTAATTCCATTTAGTCTGAAGAATGCGCCAACTATATTCTTGCATGTGGTGGTAACTACTTTTAAGGAGTACATAGATAAATCCTTAGGATTATATTTTGATGACTCAACTATATTTGGCTTATTGAAGAAGCATGTTTCAAGTATGTGCTTCATGTTGGATACTTGTTGGAAGCATCATATCTCACTAAATCTAAAGAAGTGTATATTTTGTGTCCCTTTTGGGATTTTACTATGTCATATTGTCTGTCAATAGGGATTGATGGTTGATCTAGCTAAGATTTCTATTATCGTTAACCTGGAGTATCCAGCAAATGTGAAGCAATTGTGCTCAATTTTGTACAGGAAATTTATTCCAGGCTACGTGCTGATTACTACACTGATGGAGAAGTTTTTGAATAAGAACGCTTATTTTTGTTGGGACGAGGACTACTAGAAGGGTTTAGAGATGCTTAAGGATAAAATGGTGACTACGCCTATATCGGTATTCCTGGACTAGACAAAATAATTCCATGTGCACGTTGATGTGTCATGTATCGCGTTAGGAGCTATACTAGCACAACGATGAGCTGGATATATTTATCACCCAATTGCATTTGCAAGCATACAATTTTCAAGTGTCGAGCTTAATTACTTGAAAATGGAGAGAGAACGATTAGCTATGGTCTATGCGTTGTAGAAGTTTCATCACTTTTTGCTGGGAGGTCGTTTTAAGATTTTCACTGATCACTCTGCTTTGAAGTACCTGGTCCACAAGTCTATGTTGGGGGGGGATATTTGTAGATGGCTCCTATTGTTTCAAGAGTATGATTTTGAGGTGATTGTAAAGCCAGGAAGATTGAACACAAGTCCAGACCATGTGTCACACATTGAAAGTGGAGCCAACTAGTTTGGAGGAAGGATTAGCACGCTCGCAGTTGTTTTCCATTAAAGTAGTTGATGACCACTTTGTAGATATTATCCACTTCCTGAACACTGGAAGTGCGCCTGCAGAGTATACAATTAGGTAGAAGAAAGAGTTGGTCTTGCGCGCAACAAACTTTACTTTGATTATTGAATAAATCTCCATAGTTTCCACAGTGTTATAAAACAATTGTCGATGTTTCAAATCCCAACGAGGATCCATATTCAGGACGAGATTTGAAGATGGATCCCCATTGGGATTCGAAACGTCGACAATTGTTTTATAACACTGTGGAAAATCTAGATATTTCTTCAATAAGCGATAACCACTGAAGCTTGAAAACCACTTTATTTTGATTGCTGGCTAGTTATATAAGATGGGAGCTGATGAGGTATTGAGGCACTAGGTGTCAGAGTTCGAAAGTAAGAGCATACTAATAGAAGCACGTGTAGGGGTTCCAGGAGGTCACTATGCAAGTAAACCAACTACGCAGAATATTTTGAGGGCTGGTTTATGGTGGCCTACGGTGCATAGTGATGTAAAAGCATATTGTTGTGCTTATGATGTGTGTCTAAGAACATGGAAACCCTCGCACAGAGATGAAATTCCACTACAATGTCAAGTGCCTTTGCAGGCTTTTGATAAATGGGCCATTGAATTTGTAGGACTGATCAACCCTCCATGGAAGAAGACTAGTGCGTGCTATATCATCATTGCGACAAACTATTTGACCAGATGGGCAGAGGATAATCCCGTGAAGGATTGCAGTGAAGACACATTTGTGCACTTCATTTTTTAGAATATCTTAACAAGGTTTGGGTGTCCTAATATTTGGATGAGTGACCAAGGTACACATTTAGTGAATGAGACAATTCAAGATTTAACGATGGAGTATAAGATGAACCATCAGAAAATTAAACCATATCATCCAAAAGAAAATGTTATGGTAGAAGCCATTAATAAGATTTTGGAGAATGCACTCACAAAGATATGCAATGTTAATCATAACAATTGGGATGTGCGCGTACCTGTGATTCTGTGGGCATAAAAGACTACATGCAAGAAATTGACAGGACAGACTCCTTACAGGTTGGTGTATGGACAAGAGGTTGTTATGTCGATGGAGTATATTTTCCCTAGTATATTCATTGTAGCAGTGAATAACATGGCTTATCTAGACATTATGGAAGAGAAACTGTCACAACTAGTTGTGGTGGAGGAGGAAAAATTCGTACAAAAGGCATGTGAAAATGCTTGGCATGACAGGCACATCAGGATAAATATTTTTAAGGAGGATGATTTGGTGTTTCTATATGAGAACAAGTTTTCACATCATCCAGGAAAGTTCAAAATGCATTGTCTTGGACTGTATATTGTCAAGGATATCACAAAAGGAGGTGCAGTACATCTAGCTACCTTAAGTGGTGAAGTCCTTCCTAAGCATGTGAATGGAAGTCAGTTGAATCCATACAAGGATGATCCCATCCATACGTGCCCTAAATAACTATATGATTGGAGAAGTGTCCTAGTGCCATGGACAGTTGTGAGAGGGCATAGGACATTAAAGAAGGTTTTCAAGCATTGGAGAAGTGTGTCTGTGTCACGAAGATTGAGGAAGCGTAGGCATCTGCGACAATCGCGTCGTGGGGGTTGCGCCAGGAGGTTGAAACAGTCGTAGATGCAGCTTAATATAGCTATTGGAATAGTTAATCTGGATAAGACAACTTTATTACCATTTGGATGAGCGTGCAACCTCCTTTATGGTGGACATTATGCCATATTTGGAGCCATTTTAGCATTTATGAGGTTGCATAAATGGATATCAGGTCATTTAGACTGCTCCATCACTATAAATATAACAGGAAGGGTCATATTAGCTCCCTTTTCTTTCCAAGATATTTGTGTCCATTGTTGTCATCGTGCTAGTTTGAGTTTATGTTTGAGCACTCAGAAAACTTCTTCAAGACGTTGCACCAAATATGGTTAGGTCATTTAATCCCTACAAGTATGACTACTACAAAGTCTACCCCCTCTGAGACGGCCGCTACCGAGACACCTACGTTAGATCCTCAACCTCAGAAGGCGAAGAAATGATAGACATTGAAGACCCAAAAGTCTATGCGCAAGAAGATCTTGAAGCCTAAGTCGACCTAGGTAGAATGAAAAAAGAGACCAATGGCCGAAGAACCAAAAGTGATCATAGAGGATTATATTGTCAAGGAAATAGACCCAATGTCGTGGGTGCCCAAGTACATGGTGCTACACAAGCCATCAGTTGAAGTCGCGAGGGACTTGGATAAGGTAAAGTCCCATATCAACACACTACTACTCCTAGAGAATGTGCCTTTTGAAGGGGACATGTTTGCCAAAGTGCCTCTGCTAAAGTTGGAATATTGGGACCTGACTGATTGCATGAATTTCCTCGAACTTGCGCCCTTGGAATACGTGGATCAGGTGCTCAATGATAGAGGAGTCTTCAAGGTTGAAACTAAGACATGGGAATTGGGATTATAGCAGTCTGGGCTGCTAAACATTCTGAACATTATGCACTTTGGACCCAACACAATAAATTATATTTTTCTACAGAAGCTACTCACCCTAGTTCATGATAATTGTCTATGGCTAAGGGAGCCCATCTCGATAGATGACATGCTAATTCGTCGAATCACCAAGTTGCCTTAACAAGCAGCCTTCGGAGGGAAGGGGTAGGAGATAAATGTCGTCGATGAGGTTAAGAAGACATATGGGGTGAATAGGAATACCAGAGGCTTTGTATTCCAAGATATCAATTCTTCGACAGTTAAATTTTCTACCCTGATCCTCACATGAAAAATGATGAGGAAGTGTTGCACAACAGAAGTACTTGCGTATGTGGTTAAACTAGTTGGGCAGTGCGTGAAAGGGGTGTAGTAAAACTGGGTGAAGTACCTCTTCACTGAGTTTTTAGAGAATGTTTGAGAAGCGCAAGAAGATGGAAATAATTTTACTATGCTTGGTTGGTGCTATTGGTCGCGCTAATTGGTTGGAAATTTTCGTCATAGTCCTAGTTACCAGATATTGAGCCGAATCTCTGTGAAGCCTCCAAGTACGCATCATTGTGGAAATCAAAGCTTTCATCCAGGGTGACATAAAATAAGATATTTGGGGTTCTATTTAATACAAAGATATTTCAAGTGGTGTAGTCCAAGCCACGACTATAACCTACTATGTATGAGAAGTATAAATACATTTCGAACTTCAAGGCCACCTTTCACAATGTGCATGCCCGCTCAAAGAGGGACATGGTAGGCATCTAGTATGAGCTGCCATACATAATTACGGAGGATGACCTTGCGCGCACTGTGAGTAAGTGCCCCCCCTTATGGTTAGAAGCAAGTACATTTGGTGGTGTGTCATCCTCAACACCACCTAAGACTCCTACAAAGTTGCGCACACCAACATACCAACCAAAGGATGCACAGAAGGACCAGGAGCCAACCACTATGATGAAGATAGTTGATTTGCGTGTAAATGAGGATATGGAAGAAAAGAATGGAGATAGTGTCGATGAACTGTCGACACAGACAGACATGCGACGAGGGACCAAGAGAGGGTCTCAGACCACACTGGGGTCATGCACAAAAAAGAAAGCATCTAAGAAGATTGGGATTGACCCAATGACGCTGACAGAGGAAGATTTTGACAAGATCGGTGATACAGTCTAGGAAGTGATTGAATATGTCTGGAAAAGTAGAGTCCCAATATAAATTAGTCCTTGATGATGTGTAACAAGCACTCTAACAACTCAGAGTGCAAGCGAGAATGATACAAGAGAGTGTGCAACAAGCAAGCTCGAGACAAGCAAGCGAGTTGGCCATTCAACACCCATTAAGTTCATAAAGTCGTGTGTTTCAAGTTTCAGGTGAAACAGTTCAAATTGATAATCTATTGCGGTCATTCCTGAAGGATCTGGGGTCAGGATCGATTTGGCCATTTTCCCCAATGGAAAACTACATGCAATGCATTCCATGATTGCAGATGAGCTGCAGTATCAGGAGTAGAAGGCATTGTAGGACACCTTTGAGGCTCAGAAGCAGGTTGAGACAATATATAAGGGACAACAGCTAGCAGAGGGCACGTGTCACGCCGCTGAAATCCTGCGCGCTAATTTGGAATCCATGATTAGTTAGCTGTGCTCTAGCCTCCCCAAAATCACAGTGTCAACTACTATAGCGCCCACTGTCAAATTGGAAATTTTGGTAGGCGCACTAAAAGCACCAAGATAAGAAGTAGCAATAGTGCGTGCAGAGCTTGAGCATAATATTGCAAATTTGTAGATGAAGTTGCAGGCCGAGACACCTCTATAATTTGGCGCACAGCACGAAAAAGTAGTATAGGAATCAACTGCTAGCATCACGACTGTTGTGGATTCTTGCAACAAACTGTTAGAGGAGGGTATGTGCATTTGGACCCTTTTCCAGGGTGACACCCTTATATAGAAACTGGAGACAGATCTACAGGCCAAGGAACAACATTTTAACGAGATCCGAGTCATTGTACCAACCCTGGTGCTGGCCAAAATATTGGCCTGATTTCAGGAAATTTGAGCCATTCAGGAAGAAATCGACACACTGTGTCGATGGGAGAATTTGTTCGAAAACATAATGCAACCTTGGGATGAGGAGGCCTTGCAGCTTTCCCAGAGCATTGATAGTGCCCTTAGAGGCCTACAGTAGACCCAAAGAAGTATCAGTCTCGTAGCTGAGGGGCCAACAATAGATAAATTGGTCAAGGAAGCGTAAAACGCCCAACGCAGAGTACATACATCCTTCAGCCATTCCAAGCTTCAGTTCAAGCGCTTAAATACAAGACCAAAGTAACTCAGGATGAGTCACTAGATTGTGTTGGGGGTTTGTTAGGATAAGGTCCCCTTGGGTCAAGTTTTGGGTATAATTTTGGTTAAATTTTGTCAATACGCGTTGCACACAAGATTCAAGGGACTTTGGGGCGGGTCAAAGCTCCTTTATAATTTTAATGGGTGAAAAGGAAACAATGAGTCTCAAACTATGGTTTGAGACCATGGTATGTGCGCATCTGAGTCATATAAATATGTAATATTTAAGTCGAGTAAGGATAATCTCAAGTCATGTTATGTTTATGTGTTATGTTTTGATCAAAGTTTTGGGCTAGTTTGTATTGGGTCTGGGTAGAAAGGGTCCTATTGGTTGTGTGTGTTGAGAACTAGTCCTGAGCTGTGTGCAAGGACTTTGATGTTGTGTGCACTGATGGGAGGGATTGTACTAAATTGAAGATCCATTAATAAAGAAGAAGTTGTGGTGAACTCTGTTGCATTTTGATTTCTGCTTTTATGCATGAATGTGTTGGTTTAATTATCTGTTGATAAATAGAAGTTATAGATATGTTCCTGTTTGAATGCAAATTTATTTGAGTTAAGTATATGTGAAATATATCTATGTTTGCACAATGATTGAATCTATGTTAAGGTTTTTACATAAGAACTATCTATGTGATTGCGCAAGTGTTATTTTCACTCTAATAAACTAGATATGACTAAAGCATAATAATCTGATTACACATATTTGTTAGGGTTTATCTGCAATTAGATCTGGGTTTCTATGAAGTCTGCACAGGACGATAAGCATTATATTTGATAATTAGAGTTAAGGACCACATCATACGCTCTTTCAGGGTGCGGAAACCTGGTTCCATCACCCCCCTATACTGCTTCGGGTGAGACTTTGATCTACCCAAGCAGATCGCTATCGAAAGGGCTAGTAGTTGGAGGATTTTGTTGGTTGCGTAGAACACTCTGAACCTGGGTTAGGACCCCTCAAGCCAACAATAAGCTAGATATATTACATGATATTAATTTAGATATTTTACATCCTATTAAGTTATTTAAGTGATATAAGATTATTGTATGCTTTTAAGATGAAGGTGATGCTTCTTTCATGGAATTCATGAAGAGTTTGTTGGAAATAGACTTCAAAATTATAGAAAAGGAGGTGAAGGTTACCATCGAGGACCCGTTTATACATTTCTATCAACTTTTCCCTTATTGTAACTTGAGATATGGCTACAATCTTAAGTATTTGAATAATATAAAGAGTTTTAATATAATATTGGGTTTAATATATAATAATGTATATTAATGCATTAGGTTAGAGAGATTTAATACAATATAATACAATATTATAATAAAAAATATTAATATTATAATATTATATTATATTATGGGTGGCATGGAGGGGTACTTTATGGCCCCAGAGAAATCAAATTTTGAGAGTATTCATGGGGCATGAGAAGATGAAATATAATCAGGAAGAAGCCTTTAGTTTACTCTAAGGAATTATTCTAACCAAATAATTTCAGGTCTCTTCTCTCATTATCTTGGGTGACTCCCTTTTAATAATCCAGTATTTAGTCAAACGAGCATCCCCTAGAGACAAAGTTCTAGATAGTCTATAGAATTATATTAAGAAGGCATCAAAATACATCTCAAATATGATTTTCAAGAACATTCTAAGGGATAATAAACAAGAATCATATCAATGTGCCAATCAAGGTTGCAATTTAAATTTTGTAGAGTTGATGGTTAAAGGTCAATTAAGACATCCTCCATCCCTTAGTGGATTAAGCATGAATCCTATGTTCATGATACAACATAATGAAAAAATTGCATCTTCCTCCATAGCCATTTACCTATGGTTGGAAGCTAGAGGAAAATTGGATAAACATGAGGAAGAAATCAAACTCTTTCTTCAACAAGTTGAAGGATTGAGATCTCCAGTTATTATTTTTGGTCATAAATATGAAATATTCAGTCGATTCCAATAATCCTTATTTCAAGCATTCATACATAAAAGATCTAGTGGATATAGGGAAATATGTTGTAATCAAGGATTATATTTTTAAGTTGGCTATATGGACTACAATTTTTGTTTAACTTGGGGATCTGTTGAAAGGTATTCACCTCCAAAGACCCGTATATGATTATTATAGATTTTATTCCTCTTCGGAGGATAATTTTAAATCATAAGTATGTAAATGATACTGAAGATGGAAAAAATATAATGTAACTCCCAATGTACATTTGTAATGTAGGTATTGATTTCAATGTAGATGTTGATTTCTAATATTATTTGATTGATTGCACTTGATGCATTGATTTAGTGTAGATTTTTATTTCCAGTCCTAATGCATTGATTCAACATAAACAATGATTTGAAATCCTATTTGATTGTTTTCACTAGATGCATTTATTTCAATGGAGATGTTAATTTTTGATATGATGTAACTACATGAACTATGTGCATTGACTTCAAAGTAATTAGATTAATAGTGTGCATTTTTTGTGTGTAAGGGTTCAACTTTATATTACTGTTCCAAAAAAATACATAGTGTTTTTCTTTGTTCTATGGGATAACCTAATGGGAAATCGACCCAATAACACATATTGAGCTTCTTGAGATTGCACATGTTTTTCTTAACTAGCTTGTCTAGCAAAAAGAAATGATGACTCAGTTCAAAAATACAAAGCTTATGGTTACAAAATTGACAACTCTTCTTCGATGGAACAACTGGACTAAGACAAAAAAATATAACATTTTCCATGACTAGACAACTACATGACAAAAACCAGTAGTAAGACTCGAGACTAACCATGTGCCGTGAGCCATAGGGGAGTTGGTCGTCACTAATTGGAACAATATTTCACTACCTTTGTTCACCTGCCAACCTGAATCTTCTTGCAAATCATTGTCAAAAGTTGACCATTGTGCATTGTGTTCTTGACCAGAAAAGTAGTGCACGAAAACTTGAACCTGCAATTGAATTCCTTGAGAAGGGAAAGTATAGAATTTTAGGTTTCCAAGCAACTAAATTCGCTTTTCCACCCCAAGCGTAGATGTGATCAAGCCACAAGTTGCATGTGGGCACTGACTTATCTCCACAGAGAGGCAAAGTGAAATGAAGTGGAGCCATTCTATGTGAATTGTCATCCCTAAAGACTTATAAACTGTGAATTTGACTTTGTAATGACTGGAAAGGAGATTGTGAATGTTTGTTGGAAGTAAATCCAAAACTGAGGCCACACTTTCATTCCAGGCATAACTAAATATGTGAGGGGGGATAAAATTGTATCGATCCCTAAGAATTTCGTTTTGGGCTAGAACTTGCGAATGATGATGAAATGGAGAAGCCGACTGGAGGGCAAGATGAATGTTGTAATACTAGGGGGGCATTATAGATACCATGACCACCTCGCAATTTTATGAGGTCGGGGATGTCTAAAATCCAATCCAATTGCTATAAATACATTCCAACATCGAGACAACTAGAGAAAAATTAGAAACAATCCAATTGTCATATGGGAAGAGAGAATAAACATTAGAGGCATAATTCCTACACATTAATCCCACCAGACTCATTGCTTCTTGAGACAATTGGTTTGCGCTTGAGTTTGTAGGTATTAAAAGAGGGCTCGGGGAGGTAATTTAGCTCACTTTGACACCATCCCCTTCCTTCATTACTAGAAATCACATTGAACAATAATGAGACACATAATCATCCTGAGAATGAAGATAACCATGGAGTATGAAATCCAAAGGTGAACCAACGTGAGCATCTTATTGAAGTGAGTGTCAGCGTGCCAAGATATTGAATGTTGGACATATGTCTAATAGTCTTCAACGACCTCATACTCTTGCTGACAATCCCGGACGCTATGCACCCGTAGTGGGGGAGATAATAGTGTGCATTTTTTAAGTGTATGCAAAAAGTAATTATTAACAATGTACATTGATTTATGTATTACAATAATCATCAACCTAGATACATATTAAATAGAAATGAACAACAAAGAGAAAGTTGATAAAGGAAGGCACAAGAAATGACAACTAAGGATGCATTTATTTCAGTGTAGATGTTAATTTGTGATATGATGTAAATAGATGGATGATTTGCATTATTTTAAAAGTAATTAAATTAATAATGTGCATTGATTTCAATTTATGAAAAACGTAATTATTAATGGCATACATTAATTTATGTGTTACATTAATCATCATTCTAGATCCATATTAAATAGAAACAAACAAACAAAAATATATATATATATATCCATCTTAATCATCGACCTAGATCCATATTAAATATAAATGAACAACAAAGGGCAATTTGACAGATAAAGGCATAAGAAACAGTAGTTACTAAGGAGTGTCAACAACAACGGGAGAAGCAAAGAGCAGATCGACAACATAGTCACAAAAAATGACAACTGAACAACAAAAAGAACATATGAAGGAAAAAAAGCATATCAAATAGAAAAATAAAGACCATATCAACAAAGAAGGGCACAACAAATGACAATTGAATAGTTTCAAGAGTAAATAATACAAGAAAATGCACATTGAAGAGGAAGTCAACAAAAAAAATGGTGACAATTGAAGAACATGAAAAATAGAGGAAACAAAAAGATGAATAATAAAAAGCATATCGACAAAGAAAAAAATATTCAACCAACTCAGGCATAATACAAGATGAAAAAGAAAATATTATGAAAAAAAATTAAAATATATTTATGCCAAAGTTCAACCTGTAAGTCTCACTAATATGAATATTGCACATCAAAAATTTTGTGCAAGATTTATAGATTAGATTACGTTTAAATATGTCTTTTGTGGGAGGAGTCATATGCTGAAATTTAGGTGTTTGCTATAAATACATGCCTAAGGTGCATGAGATGTAAAAGAGAAGGAACTCATCATATTAATATTAGACATATTTAGAATATTTAAAATGATTAGATTAATCATATGTTATACAATTTTTGTGTGGCTCCACACGATTGAAACTAGCCTAGATCCATTTTAACTATGGCCCTATCAAGCACTAAGAGGGATCAATCTATTGAGGTGAAAACCTCCCCTCAATTTTTTCACTTAGAAAGAAGTTTTCAACTCAATATATTTGATTCCTCTCGACGCTTGATAGATCTAGAGTTAAGATAGAGATAAGAATTTTCTTGTGGAGTTTCTTGTGTTGGTGCATTGATGACCCCAGGTACATCTTGTTGCTCATTTGACTCGATGTCAGAATTTGAGACTATCTAGCGTTCGATGTTGGAAAATAAAGAAACTATGTCATCTAAGTTATACCTGATGTCTCTAAGGATTTTCTTAATGTCTTCTTGACCTGCAAAGAGTTTATAATTGTTCATCTTCTTATCTATTATAACCTTTTTTAGTACAGTTTCCATTTGACAGTGGTGAGTAATGGAGTGTAGGAAGTGGATCCTTTTCCTACTAAACTTCCCTAGATCTGGGATCCATTTGAGATTGATACCTCCAATGTCTGTGTCTGAAAAATAGGCTCGATCACCAAATTATTTTACTTCTAACTAAAAATTTTCTTTATGAACTTGCAAAGGTGTTGCATCAAAAAAATTTGCAATAGATTCCTAACCAAATAACCTTCGGTGACGCGAGGAGGAGGGCCTTGAGGAGCCTCCCCTACAGATAGAGACACATAAACCTTGTGCCATTGAAATACATCTCCTAGAGTACAAGACCCTACTACTTGTGACTAGACGACTCTCTATAGAGTAGCTAGAGGTATAATAGTATAACGAAAAATAATGATGACATGTAAGACAAGAAACACTAAGATGGAATACATGTTGTGTGGTACTATGAATATGAATCACCCATTTAAAACCATATTAAAAGGGTACATGTGTACCAAACTTCTCCAACCAAGACTAGACAATGGAGAGAAATCATGGTTGGGTCCAATTTCTCAGGAGCCACCAAAGAGAGGACTGCAACAAGTTCGAAGGAGGGGCCAAACTCAGAGTTGTGGATAAAGAGTATGGAAAACATTGACCTATCAAAAGGATAGCGACCTTGATATGAGATCCTTTCTGGATTAGAGAATTAACAATTGATAGGAACTCTGCCAACTTATACTGTTGATGTCATCCTAATTGTATAGTGAGAATGTTAGACCAACCGATAAGCAAAAATTTAAAAACTAGCCCTAACGGAAATTACACAAGACACCAAATGTATGAATTGAACAACCAAAAAACTATCATAGAGGAACTATGAAGACACCATGGATAAAATTGGGACCGATTAATTTTCCAAGCAAAACAGAAATTACAAACCGAAGCAGAGCATACCCAAGACCTGGGATGGAAATAAAAATAAATGTCCTCTTCCTCCAAGTGTAATACTTTATCCACTGTATTAGCCACCCAGGACTGTGCATGCTCATAATTACTTCTTTACCAGGAAAAATGTGTCGCTGGGACTAGTTGTCAGAACCAGATGGATGTATGTCATCAGTTCTTATCACCGGAGTCGAAAGGAAGTTGGGTAACGTCGCTAGATATCACCCCATCAGGGAAGGATACATATATTCCCTTAAATAGGGTTTCATTATGAACTAACCACACACCCCAAGAAATTATTGATAGAAAAATTTTAAAATCCTAGAAAACTATATTACAAGTCCATAATCTAAGATTTATTCTCCATACAAAATGATTGGTTACATGTTAAAGCCACCTTTCTTACATGTTAAAGCATTCCATCTCATTTCATACTTTTTTGGAGTAAGGACATGTGATGAGGAGATGATTCATGTTCTCATTATTTTTCCAAAGAACAAATCTACTAAGCTTTTATTTATTCTTCATATATAGGAATTTTTTTGGTCAAAGTCTTGTTTATTCTTTTTTTTTTTCTCTTTAGTATTGTCTTTGAAATTTAACCACATAATCATTTAAGATTTAAGGGTCCTTCTTTTCATATATCCTTCCATCATTTACATATTTTCATATATTTTTCCATCATTAATAATTGTCTTTTGATTTAATAAAAAATATATATATATATAATTTAAGTTTATATTATAAATTCCCATTCATTACTTTTCAATTTTAAAAGATTTTTTTTTAATAAATAATTTTATAATCTAATTTTAAAATATAAATTCTCTAATGGGTTCTTAGATTACATCAATTTAGAGACTATCCCTTAAAATTTGAAGAGCTTTTACATATTTCCATATATCCTTCCATCATTAATAACCCTCTTTAAAAATAAATAAATAATTATCTTAAAAATGGTTTAAATGATATCATTTCATCTTTTAAAATTTTAATTCTTTCACAACTCATCTTAAATTCAAGAATATAAATATTCTATTTAATCCAATCATTACCTTTCAATTCTAAAAGATAAACCTATTTTTTTAATAAATAATTTTAAATCTACTTTTAAATTATAATCTACTTTTAAAATATAAATCGTCAAATGGTTCTTAAATTACATCAATTTGTCTTTTTAAATATTTGGTTCTTTCATAATTCATCTTAAATTCAAGAATATAACTATCATATTTAAGCTAATCATTACCTTTCAATTCTAATAGATAAATTCTATGTAGTGGCCAATTCTATTAATAACTTACATCTAATAGTTGAGCAAAAATTAAATATACATTTCTCTTAGTTGAGCAAGATGTATAGTTAATGGTTAATTCCTTCATGGGTACATAAGTGGTTTGATTTGTTTAACATAAAGCCAATTTTTTATACTAAATTCCAATATATCTAACATTATCCTTCCTTTCCTTTGCAATGCAAGTAGTACATGAAGTTGTGAATATAAATGACTAGATTGATATTTTGGTAAATATTGAATCTTAACAATATCTAGTTCCAAGGAACCACAGTAGTTGAAGCATGGGTTTAGAATTAATATCTTTTCAACTTTCCGATCTTATTATTTCATTGTTTTCCTTAAAATATTTTCATATTGTTTTTCCTCTATTTTAGATATCATATTTTGGTTTGATATGTCTTTATGTATTATATGGTCATACAATAAATCACATAAAATTCAGGAGCAATTATCACTTTCAGCATAGGATTGATTTTGCGAAAAAATAGAGATATTGTATAGAATGGATTTAGATATAGTTTAAAAAAAAATACATTGATTTAGGGAAGTAAAGATATAAAAAAAGGTGTAAGTGTACATTTTTCTCATTCTTTCTTCTTGTTTCTTGTTTCTAAATCTGGAACATTTCAGGGAGGATGAACAATCACATTCTTTATACTCATCGTATGCCTAGACATAAATAAGCATGCACCACATGTGGGCTCTTATATGTTCATAATCAAAACCCATAATTGTGGGCTAGACATCCATACTCATATAGAAAGTGAAAACCAATCATCCCTAAAATTTTCTTATAATAAGTGGATTGAGTTACAATACCACAAAAAGGCCATGTTTTTTTGAACTTAAATAATGAATTGAGTGCTTATTAATTATTCAAGTTTTTACCTTCCACCTCTTGGGTACATACACCTTGAGGTAAGCCCCATAAGTGAAGCTATAACTCATGTTTGAGACTATGAAAAATGGTTGAAAGTACAAAAATCCCTTGATAGGCATCAAGTTCAGCCTTGCATCTAGAAATTTACAATGTGAAAGAGCATTTTTTGTAGTAAGAAAAGTGGCAATTAAAAGATCTTGTAATGGAACACATGTTGAAGACAACGGAGATAGTGATTCAGAGGTAATCATAAAACATCACCCTTCATTTTACTACACTTCCCACCTTAATGGAGGTTCCCACACCTACACCTATAAATTTGCAGATCACTATCACCCTTACTATCATCGTGCCAAATATCTCAAATAATAGGATGGTGAAAGAAGGTTCATTACTCATTCTAAAGATTTTTAGGGTGGTAGAAAGAAAGGTAAACTAAAATGGCTCATGAAACTTCTAATATCCTAAGGACTTGTTAGAATTAATGACAATGATAGGCACATGTAGAGCATGGTCAATTTCTTCACATGTGGAGTGCCACATGTACAAATGTAATCAAACATGCTCCAAGTATACATGG
Source organism: Pinus albicaulis (assembly GCA_034641835.2). Taxonomy (NCBI): domain Eukaryota; kingdom Viridiplantae; phylum Streptophyta; class Pinopsida; order Pinales; family Pinaceae; genus Pinus; species Pinus albicaulis. The sequence goes on from CM076573.1 coordinate 172,501,921, forward strand.
GACATGTATAATAGATAAATTTCAACATGGAGCACTTTAGATTAAATTTATATTGGTTTTGATTAATGTTAAAGAAATCTTAGCATTACTTGACTTCATCCTCTGTAGCATTAAATGCTTTTTGTAACTTATATGTTCTATAAGTTTAAATGTAGGAAATGAGTGGTATAATTTGGCCTCAACTCAGGATGATACTAAATAAGGCTAAAATCTATTTCAATGGAGGATATAAATGTTTGTATATGTTATTAACTGGAAAAATTTGGGTAAATTAGTAATGCATTGTATGATTTGTGTTGAAAATTAAAAAAAAATATGACAAGTTGAGTCATAGAGCCCTACAACTTGAAAGGCATGGAATAATAACACAGATACTTAGTTTGGGGGTTTATAACTCTAAAGACAAACATATAACATGTGAAATCCAATAGGAACTTTTGAGTACGTGGAATATAATAGGAACTTTCAATGGGTAAAATTGACTTTGTCAACCTGAGGAATAAATAGGGCTAAAATTTATGATTGAACTCAAACCTAGGAAGATAATCCCTATAGTCTATGTAGGTAATAGTTATTAGTTGTTTCTTTGAGTGTTATGATGTTTATGTTATTTTGTTTATTATGGCATACATATACAAAATTGATACTTTGAAATAAAAAGGACTATATACTTGTTAAAATAATCAAATGATGTCTTTGAAGACGTTCATGTTGAGAAATCACTAGGGCAGTTAATTAGGGTTGATTTCTCTTACTTGATAATTGCTTGTGAATATATGCTAGCTTCTTATAGTTGTATTAGGTTTTCTTCATCGAACAATTACTAAAACATAAACATGAAGATCACAAGAAGTCAATGAACACAAGATATAGGCTCCAAGCGAGGGAAAAACCCCACAAGGGGGAAAACCTAGTTAACTCTTCTCTTCGTATAGAATCAGATCAAAGTGAGAAATCCAAGACCCAAAATCCAAGACCAAGACCTCCTACAAGACCTAAGTTAGCCCTTCCACAAGACCCAAGTGAAATCCAACCAATTCAACGATATTCGAACCTCTTCAAATCTTAGTCAAACTCTAATTGTTGGTCCATGCAACAGATTTTCAACCCCTACAATAGGTTTGCAATTTTCGGCCCCTACAAATTTTTGAAATTTCACATGTGTGGAATATTATTATTTCTCCTTGACTTTCATTCTCTCTCCCTTGATTTTTAACTCTTCTTCTTAGGCGTCTTCCCTGGTTTTCTCTCTCTTCTTAGCACAAAAATCAAAGTTGCTTGCTTTTCTTTCTCAAATGATGTCAAATTGCACGATATATATACACATCTAGGAGGTTGAATGAGTCCCTTCCAGGGCCGACTTGTCTAAGCAAGGTTGACTTGGTCTTGTGGGCACAAAATTGACTATTTTGACTCAAATAAAATTCTTTTTTTCCTCTTTATTACAAAGGTCCAAATGGGAATTGACTCTAGTACAATGACTTCACTCATGACAAAATATTATTTTGCCTCAATAAACCCTAGAAGCATGAAGCACATGCTTGACTAATGAAATAATAATAATAATAATAATTTCTCTTTTCTTCTTTTTATTTTACATGGAAAATACAATGATATAAGTATAATCATAATAATGAATACCAGCCTAGTTACATTTTCCAAAACTCCCTCTTAACCGCAGAGGTATTCATAATTACATAGTCGAATAAAATGATACTCTCAAATTGAAATATTCTCATAAGAAGAGTTAGATTGATAAGCCATCATCAAAATATCAACATCATAACCAACATTGTCAAATTTCAATATGGCAAGGCATTTACTAACAATCTTTAACTCTCCACTAGATTAGAGCAAAATTTTGGAGGCATACATTTGGACACCAACACTACAACCTCTTCAAGGCACATACCCCATTCATAAGTTCAACCGGTATGTCCTTACATGAATATTCTTATCTTGGAATACCCACAGGGGATTCACTAGGGGGGCAATATCATACCACGTGGGTTCATACTGGGGGATATATTTTGAGGGGAAAATGTCATTATATATTGGGGGATATATATGGGGTAAAGGGTTTTAATATTGGCAAGTATAAAAAATGGAGCTCAAATTTAATGAAAAATATAAAGGGGTATACAAAATGTTAATGAAAAAATGGATACCTACAATATCCAATGAAAGTAGGGGTTTTTTAAATTGGGAAGGTGTATTGGGTTAGTATTGGTAGGGGGTTAAATAATGTGATTTTCAGAGGTATTTTCCAATATGTAGTCAAATTAAGGGTATTGTTTAATATGTCGTGAATGCACGTGATATGTCATAGGTTCATTGAGTGAAGTCCCTGTGGGAATACCAATCCTCAAATAATATCGGTCCTCTTCAACTACTCTTATTTTGGATACCATGTCCTATCCTGAAAGAGTATCGATCCACATGATTACTACCTATAGTGGATTCCAAATCCTCAAGGAGTATTGGTCCCAAATTCTTATCTAATCCTCCATTTTCCCAACAGGTGCCTTCACTAGACTTACGAATGTTAGTCCTAGCCTAGTGCATGACACATGGAGAATATTTTGTCCCTCATCACTCCCTATCAACCAGGGAGAAGATACTTACTCCCTCTCAAACAAGGAGTAGATCCCATACTCCCTCTTAACTAGGGATGCATCATCATAATCCATAGCTTGTTTCAATAATCAACTACTTATTGTTTTGTGGAGATATTAATAGTAGCTACAAGGGATCCTATCTCACATCATCATATTATACCTAAGCTTCGAGCTTCTTGGATGTCATGGAGCCAAATTCTTTCACAACCTATCTTCATGGAAAGGTTCTTGTCATCATCCTTTCAGATCACTTTCCCACAACTATCATTTCTAGTATCTATCATCAAAAATATTTTATAAAATCAATCTATATAGAGCTTATTATAGATCACTTTTTCCAATTGGAAAGAAAAATTATTTTATCAAATCCATCAAACCATCTCATGACTTACTATATCGAATTGTTGTCTTTCCTGCCTTTATGGTGTACACATTTCTACTGTAAACTCTTTAAAAAATTCATACCATATCCAAACAACTTTTCTCAATATCAGAATTTCCAAATCATAGTAGCCTCTAGTCAAGGTGTCAAATTTATCTACTTTCTCCCTCGGAGGTCAACATCCCTTCGCATGATCTATCTTCATATTACACTTGAGTTCTTCTTCATGCTATTCAAATTTCAATCATCAATCAACGTGTTCCCGAACCAATCAACAAGTTTTAATATCGTATCCATTAGGGTCTTTACAACTCCCTCTAAAGTTGTCATTATTGTCTTTCTTATATTCTTCAAGAGACCATATGGAATGTTGATTAATATCACCATGTGTTCTACTCATCTATCATGCTTCAATATATTGAATAACTATATGGAATTTCTCTATATTTTCCAATATAACGTAGACATACCATGCCCATGCTTCTGATTATATTTCTATATCCATCTCATCCTATAATACTTTCTGAAGACATGAATCTAAATTATAAATAAGAGCTCTTTTCTAAATATATTCATACCTCTTCCTTTCACACAACCATATATAAGTACCTTTTGAAAAAATTACATCTTTCTTTGAAGACAATGTTTAAGATGATATTCCTTCTCTAAGATGATAAATGCTCCAATTATGTCTTCATGTTGCAACTTGATTATATTCATACCTTCAAACTTATTAGATTGCTCGAAATTTTCTTCCATGGTCTTCTAGTAGAATATATTCTTGCCATGTTACTATGTTTCTTCCACATACTGAAGAACCTTCTTATAACAATGGTTATGTTATTTTAGAAGATCCTTACGATCCTTTTTTGCTAAATTATTTCTTCTAGATCAACATGATACCAAGTAGTTTTTGCATGAATTGTGAAGTGATAGATGGCCCAAATCCTTATATCCTTGTCTTGCTAGATGACTGCCTCCATTAAAATGAAATTGACTATGTAGACTCTAGTTCTTCCAATTCTATATCCTTCTTTCCATGATGCCATAATTTGAAAAATCTAAGACACTTTTACAGTTGTAATTGCATATAATACTCTAGTCGCCATCTTCTAATAAAAGAGAAAAAAAATTGTTAGTAGACATGCCAGTGGTGGAGTCTTCAATAATATAGGTCCTTTTGATCTTCATTCTTTGACTTCTTTTCAGGTTCTTCATTTTATTCAACAATGTGAGCTCCACTCCTTTCCTTCCTCTTATTTTTGTTCCCATTTTGAGGATCCTTGGGAAATTCCCTTTTAAAGTGTCCATATTCGTTATACCAAAAGCATTGTACTTTGGACCTATCTTGTCTTCCACATGGCTGATTTTTTTTTGTTATTGTTGTACTTTCGATGAGGTTCAAATCTTCCAAACTTTCCATTCTTCTTCTTTGATCTAGCAACAAAATATTGAGACTTTTCGTTGTTAGGTTTAGTGTCATCCTTGGCCTTCAATTTTGTTTCTTCTAGAATACACAAAGCCCACATCTCATAGAATTTTGGAGTGTCATTTCTTGAATAGATTCTAGTCACAAAACTACTCCATTATGAAGGTAAGACATTGAGTACACAAGTAGTTAATTCAGAATCAGAAATGAATTCTCAAAGCCTTTGTAGTTGATCCCTCAAGTGTGGGATTTTTATGAGATGTGAGGCCTATTATTCATCTTTTGATAACCTTGTTTTATAAATTTGATTCCTCAAAAATATTTTATGACCAGTGGTACTGACTGCATATAGTGTTACCATGTTTTCATAGATTGCTTTAGATGTGCCCAAATCTGCAACAAAGGGAATAAGATGATCTTTGATGGATTCAATGAGAATCCTTTGAGCCCTAAATTCTCCTTTATTGTACGTGGACAATTCTTGAGTATTATCCTTCTATTATTTTGTAACATTTCCTAGAACGTGGTCCATGACTTCATTTTCTATGAGCACCAAATCAATTGTCTTCTTCCATGCTTGAAATTTCAATGACCCATCGAGTTTGTTTCCATCCTTACAAAATAAAGTCATTTGATTTGAATGTTGAGAGACACATAGAGAGTAATTTAGTACTTACTTGATGCTCCCAAAATTTTCAAGAGACTTCAAAGAAATCCTAAAATGATGACTTTTAGGACGGTTGGTGCAATAGTAACTTCAAACTGCTTCAAAGATAAATGGTGATGCTTCCAAAAGTGTAAATGATGTTCCAAGATTCTTGATGCTTCTTGAGTGATGAATTTTATAGAGATGCATTCCAAAATGAGTAATGATAAAAATTTTCCAAGAGAGAGATTGATATGAGGATGATATTATACAAAATGATGATGAGTAACCAAGGGCCTTCAGTGAGAGAGAGAGAGAGAGATGGATAGATGATGTAGTAGTCTTCCATAAGATGAATGATGAGTCTTCTTCCTTGATCCCTTCCTCACATCCATCCTTATGTCCTCCAAAGTAGCTCGGATGAATGTATTCGACTTATTATAAAAAGAGTGATCTTCAAGCTTCCTTATCCTCAACTTAGCTTTGATACCATGTTGAGAAATCACTAGGGAAACCAATTAGGGTTGATTTCTCTTAATTGATAATTGCTTGTGTATATATGTTAGATCCTTATTACTTCTCTTATGTTTTCTTCATCAAACAATAAAAAAAACATAAACATGCATTTCACAAGAAGACAATGAACATAAGATGTAGGATCCAAGTTAGGGAAAATTCCCACAAGGGGGAAAACCCAATCAAATATTCTCTTCTTATAGAATCAAATCAAAGTGAGAAATCCAAAAACCAAAAATCCAAGACCAAGGCCTACCACAAGACCCAGGGCAACCCTCCTTCAAACCTTGCTCAACCAAGTCAACAATATTCAAACCTCTTCAAATCTTAGTCAAACTCTGATTTTTTATCCTTGTAACATATTTTCGACCACTACAATAGGTCTAAAACTTTTGGCCCTTGCAACTCTCTAAAATTTTGAAAGTGTGGCAGAATCTAGGGCAGAATTTCACATGTGTGGCAGATTCTTCTTTCTCCTTGACTTTCACTCTCTCTCTCCCTTGATTTCTAGCTCTTCTTCTTAGGCTTCTCTATTGGTTTTCTCTCTCTTCTTGGCACAAAAAATGAAGTTGATTTTTTTCCTCAAATGAGGTTGAATTGCACTATATATATACACTTCTAGGAGGTCGAATGGGTCCCTTCCAAGGCCGACTTGGTCTTGTGGGGACAAAATTGACTACTTTGACTCAAATATTTTTTTCCCATTGTATTTCAAAATCCCAAACAAGACTTAACTCTAGTAAAATGAAGTGTTAGTATTCTTTTATGAACAACATAGTCATCAATATAATTTTTACTACTGTAAGTTTATATAGGATAACACTTAACTACCCAATTGTAATAATTGTCTTCCTTAAATGCCAAACATCTTCTCATTGTTATAAATAAAGGGTTTCCTCTTGTATTTTCCATAGTAGATCTAATAAATATTTTCCTCTCCCTTGGATAATATTTTTTATGTTGTAGAGGGTTCCTGCTTTATGATGTTATTTTGTCAAGATTTATATGGTATCAAAGCTAACCTCTGTAAACTACTTGGTATGATTAGAATTTGATTACATTAATTTGGTGCTAGAAAGAGGGCCTTAGATTGCATGACTAGTAGGATGCCTTGATCATAGAATCCATATATTCCTTCATCTTCTATGTTGAGATTTTTGAAGATGTGCAAAAGCAATAACATAGAATATAATTTTGCCAATTTGACTTGATCAAAGTATGGTATGAGAATGAAATTTTGCATGCCTATTGATTGCATTACCTTGTCAATAACCAACTTGGAATATCCTAGTACCTAGATATATGTGATTCCCTCTTCAACTAATAGTTTTAAAAGGATAGATAATGCCTTCCATTCTGCCGTATCATTTGTACCTATGCTTATTCGATCTTTAAATGAAATATAATGCATTTAATTTAGATAAAATACACTTTCAACCCTGCACAACAAACAAGTACCTTGATAAGCACCATTAGAAAAATCACAATTATAACTTGTATCTATCTAGAGATCACTAGCATGTCTTATCACTTTTACCTTTGGGTTGAGTTTATCACCTTCATAATCGAATTTAATTTGTTGGTGTACATGGAAGGGAGATATCCTTGCATCATTGAAAATGTTAGAGTTCCTTTATAAGAAAATGGCCCTTGAGGAAATTGGAGGCAATGCTCTAAAATGTTGGGGAGATCTATCACCAAATCATTTTCCCATACATATGCTAGTAGATAAGCCTCTTTCCATGAACCTTGTCCTTTATATAAGAGGAATATATCACCCAAACTTCCATTTTATAACCACAATGAACCAATAACTAGTTAGTTGTTTCCCATCACATTTTTATAATGAGTACTTCCAAGTCCATATTTTTCCCTTCTTTGAAGAATCTCCATTGTCAACACTTTGATAGTTAGGGATAACTACATAAATATTTTGGACTTCAATGGAGCTTTAAATCTCCAAATATTTCCAATCACCATGCTACATCAATTTTATTATAATTAAACCTACCCTTATAACTAGGCTAGCTTGGAATTTACCTATGGTTGGGTTTTTTGACCATAAGAAGGCATCATTCTACAATCTCAATCTAATAGAGCTATGAAAAGATCTTGATATAACCAAACTAGAAATCAAAATCATGTCCTTCCAGTATAGGAGACTTACGACTTCTTGATATAACCCTATTGGAAATCATCGTCCCATCCTTCCAATCCTAGAGTCTTAACATTCAATTAGGCTTGCTACCAAATATTAATGACAAATGGATTTTCTATATCAATTAGCACTAGCCTTCTTTCTTAAGGTAAGAAAAGTAAAACATTGTGAGAAAGATGGTACTAAATTACACATCCCTCCCAAGGATCAAGATAATCTACCTTTCTTCCATCCCCCACTCTCCATGCAAGTTGAATCCCAATAAGGGGAAATGAAAGGACTAGTGATTTCTAAAGTATTGAAACATTTGTGGCTGATTTAAGTAGTTTTTAGATCCAATCTAAAAAATTCATACATTAACACACTTTTTAAAATTTCATATATTAAGGTACTTATGAAATACAATGTTGTGCCAAATCCCTTTTGTTGAGATTCAACAAGAAAATTTCAGCACCCATGTCTAGTTGCATTAAGCACCCAAACTAGGGTGGGGCCCACAGTGCTATTTTTGGGTGCATGTCTATTTTAGTTATCCCTTAATTAATATGGACAATAAACTGTAATCTATTCTCAATGTAAACTTGAAATAGTTAACTAAGAGTAATAAACTCAGTTAGCTAGTGGATTTTGCATTAGAGGTAGTTGGTGAGGCATGCAGAGTAATTCTAGTTGTAATAGAGTTCGAAGTGCAGTGGTGCATTAGTTAATGCAGGTTTTAATCAGTTTAACTCAGTTGTGCTAGTTGTAACTAAAGATACACTAGTGAGAGATCAAGTGAATTAAATATTAATCAATTCACAATCAGTGATCTCACATGCAACTAAGGATTTACTATTATTAGTTGCATGCATGTCAGATCTAGTGGAGACCCAGTTGAGTTCTAGGCGAAAGGGAAGTTTACTATTAGTTGTAGGATTATTGGGTTGCACACATGCAACCAAACACCCATTGGAGTGCCCATGATATTTGCACAGTTAAGGAAGGCAAGAATTCCTATCTTTTAGATATTGCGCAAGCAAGACATGTTGTCTTGAGGATGAGAATTGGCTATGTGTTGGTTAGTTTTTCACATGATATCGTGAGACAATTAGCTAAGAAATGGAGGGCTCTTCTAAGAATATTTTTGTATGTAATTGTTTCATGTTCCATGCTGAATAAACAGTAGAAGATAGTGGGGTTTTTAGCTGTAATTTTTCCTCGGGAAATTAACTGTGTTGTGTGTGATTTGATTCTTCTTCATGTTCATGTGATTAGTGATTGAGTTTTTAATTCCGCAAAAGATTTGTAGAAGCGATTCAATATTTAACTTTAATACATTTTTAGATTGGGTGAATCTAAGATATACATGCATGTTGTATAATTTCTACACCTTTACAGTTAATGAGTCTCTAAAGGTTCTTAGCAACTAATTATTTTCTAAATTCATAGACATTTTTTAAGCCCCACCCTACAGTTTCCTTGGGTTTTGCTATTTTCTTCCACTCTTGATGTGTACATCATGAGAACCATTAATATCTTTCATGGATACTTGATAACGAGCACACAAAATGAAGGTTTTACAACAATGGTGACTAGACTCTAACAAACCAAAAAAATAGTGATTTCGATCGATTTATTGTTGAGCCTATATTTTTGACATTTTGGATTGATTTGAAGATCGCATAAACCTTTAATTTATTATTTCGAAGTAACAAGATTTCAATTTTCAGAAGATGAAATTAAAACTTCTTTTATAATTAAAAATATACATAAAGAGACCATGAAAAAAAGGGGAAAAAGCAGAAAAAAGGAAGTTCACACTATTAGTTTTTTATTATGGTAGCAATAGACAAGTGTTCTAGTCTCTATGATGTCTATGAAGCTAAGGAACATAAGATCTCCAAAACCCAAAAAAGGCATCACGAGAAAAGACTTGGAAACACCTTAATTAAATTAATTAGCCAATAATTAAATATTTCCTAAGTCTAACTTAGGAAATTTGGTTAATTAAAGTGAATTAATTGAGGAAGTTTGATTTTTCTCTAGAGACTTCGAAAAATTTAATTGAATAAGTCACGATGATATTAGCCATATGTTTAGTTCTCATGATGGTCGTTGAGACTCCAACGACATATTATAAGAGCGAGTCAATGGGTTTGGAGAAGACATCAGTTTATCGAGTATCATTTCAGCAGTTTGACTACCCAGTTGTAGGTATTTAGCAAGGGTGTAGTTGCAGCTATGGAAGAATCAGTAGCAGGGGTTCAACAAATATTTGGGAGCAAGATTTTGGAGTATATTTCCTTAGTAATTTCCAGTATCAAAGTGACCAGAAAGGGAGGCCGAATTCATCTAAAGAGGAGGCTACATCAGCTAGTGCGAGTAGCTAGTTTCCTAGTGCGAGTTGTCGGAGGAGACCACATTTCAGTTGTCAGAGGCTTGATCTATTTTCCAAAGGCAGATCAAGTGGGTCTGGGAGGAAGAGGGAGACAAGGTGACTTATTGAGAAGGGTTCCTAGTGGATGTACGAATTTTCGGGAGCAACAATGTGTATTTCTCAGAGGCAGTGTGAATCTATTGGGAGAGTGTGAGTTGCCTAGAACGGGCCAGATCGAGTAGCAGAGGGAGGCAATTAGCCTCCATATTAATTTTCCAGTGGAGATTAGTATTTACCAGAGTATTTCCAGTGAGAGGCAACCAATTATAATTTCTCAAATTGTTGAATAATAATAAAACCCTGATTTGTTGTACAAGTTTTCCCTTTGAGGTTTTTCCAAGGACTAGTGTCTAAAAATAACAATGTCATATTATTTGTGTGTGTGTGTGCACTATTTTCTTAGTTCTGCATTTTATCTCCTGCATTGTATTTTAATTGTGAAGACTACAATTGTGAATTATTCATTATTTGTCGTAACATTAATTTACAAAAGACAAATAAACTACATAAGTTAGGAGAATAATATCCAGTGATTGAATCATGGAAATTTCCCATGGTATCAGAGTAGATTATATCAAAGAGGCTTTAAAGCGAGGATTGTTTAGTTCAAAGGGAGATATAAAGCACAAAAAAACATATCTGCACAGGCCAAGCCAGGGTGTGTGAATTGGTGAGACAAAGGTTCGAGTTCCCAATCTAGGGAGGTCATCTAGAGGAAAAGTGAATTGTATCAGTGGAAACAACATGCAATGAGTTTCCAAAAAGGGTTTCCAGAGTTAGATCTAATTTCCGTAGAGAATTTCTAGCATAGGGATTTGCAACATAATGGTTTTGCAGTAGCATATCAATGCAGGGAAAATAAGAGAAAGCACATGAGGGTTTCAACCGAGATTATTCATTTCTCCACTATTCTCAAAGTCAGAGAAGGCTAAATTCATCCTACAAGAGAGGATTGAAGTAAGTAGAATGAATAATAAATATTCCCAGTTCGCATATCTAAAGAAATAATTCCATTTCCAATATCATATGGTGATCCAAAAGGGGGTGGGAGTAGCTTTTGAGGACAAAGGGAGGTATTGTATTCGTTAGAAATAATTTCCTGAAGCAAATCTCAGTTGACAGTGCAAGTTGCAAGATCTAATGAAAAATTGCAGGATCTAGTGCGAGCTCTTGGGAGAGGGTGTGAGTCTACAGTAGGAGGCCAAGTTAGTTTTGCAGAGGAAACTTATTGTTTATAGATCAATTTTCCAGTTGGCGGGGTGATATTTCTCTAGTTTTAATTTTTCAATGTTTTTTCAAAATGGTCGTAGTCGAATTGAGGGATCATGACAGGTTGGATCGAGCCTCCAACTTTGACATCTGGAAGGCCAGAATGTTGTTCCTTTTGGATGAGCATGGTCTGAAGTAATTTGCTATAGTAGTGATAACTATACCAACAAATACCATCTAGTTCCACGACTACAGGAAGGATAACACCAAGGAAATGATGATGATTCTTGATGCTGTATGAGATCATATCGTCTCACATATTGCAAAAAAGGGAGTTGCAAAGGAGATGTGGGATGCCATAGCCAAGCTGTACTAGGATCCTTTCGATAATCGAAATATGATTCTCAAGGAGAAGCTGAGGACAACCAAGATGAACAACGGTGAGAACGTAATTTCCTATCTCATTAGGATTCAATCTATCAGAGATGAACTTGCAGCGGTTGGAGAGAATCCACCTGATGATGATCGTATGTAGATATCTCTCAATGGGTTTACCAAGGAAGGGTGTACATTCATCAAAGTGATCTCTAGGTATGACAAGCTTCTAGATTGGGAATACCTGTGGAATGAATTCACTTAGGGGGATTTTAGGCGACACCTTGTCAATGGCACTGCCATTAGTAGTGGAAAGGGAATAAAGGGGGAGAAGGAGGAGGAAAACATCGTTCTTGTAGGGAAAGGAAAAGCAAAGAATGTTCCCAGCCAGGGACAAGACTCAAAAGGGGTAAAGAAAAATAAGGGCCTATCAAAGGTCAAGTGTTTTGGTCATGGTGAACTTGGTAACTATGTCAAGTAGTGTCCTAAGAGGAAGAAGAACTAGAAGGGGAAGTAGACAACTGTATCAACATAGATTAAGTATTTTTCCGCCAGGTTAGATGATGAATTTTAATTGATAGCAACAGTACCTCTAGGAGGAGGACGAGTATGAAACTCCAGTTTTTCAATTCAAGCAGGGTCTGAGGAAGGAGCAACAAGGATATATATATATATATATATATATATATATATATATAAGACTTGATCAGTAGACAAGATCCAATTATTGTGTATGAGATTCCTTAGTTGGATCATTACCTTTGCTACGAGAGCCTAAGTACTATAGTAGCAGTGAGATCGACACACAATTTCACAGTGATAGAAACAATGTAGTGACATGAGGAAGGTAGTGTGAATTTCCTAGTTGCCGTGAGAAAGGTACAATTCCATCTAGATAGGTACCAATGAAAAGGAACCAACAACGTGAGATTAGAGAAGCGCAATAACGTGGTGGACAGTGATTGTTAGAGCATTTTTTTGCATAGATTTCCAACTTCTCAGTGATAAAGGGAGATATACTTGCAGAGGGAGGATGTAGTCTCTCCAGTACTGCAAATTGACTGAGGCAGAAGGAGTTGTCAGTGCAATGAGTACTTTCTAGTCATATCAAGTTGTAGAGGAGAAGAAATCCCCAATTTGATGGGTTTATTTTCTAGTGGAGGTCATAGTATTTTCCCAACAATGTGAGTTTGTTGGAGTTTTCCAGAGCATAGTTGTTGAGGTCAGTTCAGGGTCTCAGGGGAGGCCAAATTGATTTGGAGGGGCCTAGTAGCTTCGAGGAGGTTAGATCGGCTAGCAGAAGTGAAGGAATGGACTTATCAGAGTTGTGCTAATTCATGCAACCAGTTATATCATAAATGTTAGACACCAACAACGTGGATCAGTTTGACTACAACATGTTTCCACATATCAACATGAGACTAATATACTCACAAAAGCCTTGGGTAGGGAAAATATTATATACATCAAGGATCAATTGGGAGTAGTGGAGAACACCTTCCTTTCTAAGAGGGAGTGTTACTTTTTTATTATGGTAGCAATAGACAACTGTTATAGTCTCTATGATGTCTAAGAAGCTAAGGACATGAGATCTCCAAAACCTAGAAAAGGTTTTGTGAGAAAAGACTTGGAAATACCTTAATTAAAATAATTAGTCAATCATTAAATAATTCCTAGTGTAACTTAGGAAAGTTGTTCAATTAAAGTGAATTAATTAACTCTCGTTCAATTTCACTCTAGAGACTTTCAGAAAATTTAATTGACAAAGTCAATATGATCTTAGTCATCGGTTGAGATGTAATCATCACCGTTGAGACTCCAACGAGAGATTATAAGAGTAGGTTGAAGGGTTTGAAGAATACATCAATTTATCGAGTATCATTTCAATAGTTCAACTACCCAGTTGCAGGTATTCAACAAGGGCGTAGTCGAAGCTAGGGAAGCATTAGTAGCAGGGGTTCAACAGAGAGTTAGGAGTAGGATTCTAGAGTATATTTCCTAAGTATTTTCTAGTGTCAGAGTGACAGGAAAGTGAGGCCAAATTTATCTGCAAAGGAGGCCACATCAACTAGAGTGAGTAGCCAGTTTCCTAGTGGGAGTTGCTAGAGGAGACCATGTTTCGGTTGCCGAAAGTCAGATCAATTTCCTGGAGGCATAACGAGTGGGCCTACAAGGCAGAGGGAGGCATGATGACTTGTTGGGAAGGGTTCCCAGTGGTTGTACTAATTTCTGGGAGAAACAATGAATATTTCCCAGAGGTAGTGCAAATAACCTAGGAGAGTGTGAGTTGCTTGGAGAGGGCCAAATCAAGTAGCAAAAGTAGACAATTAGTCTCCAGATTATTTTTCCAATGGAGATCAATGTTTGCCAGATGATTTCCAGTGAGAGGAAACCAATTGTAATTTCTCAAATTGTTGAATAACAATAAAACCTTCATCTCCTGCATTGGTTTTCCCTTTAGGGTTTTTCTAGGGACTATTGTCCAAAAATAACGGTGTCGTATTTTTGTGTGTGTGTGTGCATTATTTTCTTAGTTTCACATTTTATCTTCAGCAACATATTTTAATTGTGAAGATTGTAGCTGTGAATTATTCGTTATATTCCGTAATATTACTTTATAGAAGACAAATAAATTGCATTAGTTAGAAGAATACTATCCATTAATTAATTATGGAAATTTCACACACTACATTTTCTTGAATATAATGTTATTTAGCTATTAATTTAGACTAGAATGTTGAGGAAGTTTCACACTCTACCCACCTAGGCTCATCTCTTAGGATAGAGGTCTCCACTAAAGTACCTCTAAATATTTGGATCCTAACTAAATCACAACTTTCTAGTATGTCTAATATGTAGGATTTTAGATATACTCCTTAACTATGATAATAATAACTAAATCTAACCCTGAACTAACCCAAATCATCTCACTTAATAACGAACCTAGGCTAAGTCATTTCACTTGGAGAACATAGTCCCAATATTACCTAGAATAAAAACACTTACGATATCCCTATTTTGAAAAAAATTAAAACCAAAAGCCAAAGCGTATGTGATAATCGGAGTCTTGACTGTACAATTAAGACTTGGGTAGTTCCTCCAAAAATAAAAGGCTCAATGTGAACTTTCCCCTCACATGTGTAGCTGGCCAAAAGATGGTTGTTTTCACAACATTCTAATATTTTTAAATACCAAAGACCTAAAGCAGCAATTAGTAAAGTGGAAAGTCACTGATAAGAGGTGAAATGAAATTCAACTAGAAAGAGGTAAAAGCTAGTTTTAAAGAGATTTTGTGGAAAAAACAAAAGTAAAGCTTAGGCTTAAGGGAAAAAAACATCGGAAATCACATAGACACAATTATGGAAACATGGTGAGGAAAAACAAACTTAAATAAGTCATTCATAAATAGACAACATGTTTTCTACACTTTTGAGAAATTGATCTCTGGTTGGGAAAAGTTGTGAATTAAGCTCCAAGTTGAGTAAAAAATAGTATTTACCAAAATTGGTATACACATTCTCTTAAGTTTTATCTTTTGATATCTATTAACTAAACATAGATTTCTACATTTTAAAAAAAAAACCTCAATTAAAATTATGTTCGCCCTAGTGCAAAGCACAGCCCAAGTCAACTGAACAGAAGTCTCTTGTACCCATTATCAGAATCCATCACATGCTTGGGAGTCGAGTCAGCTTCTTCCATTGTTGAACGTTAATACTGAATGGAGAACGTGCCAAAGATAGACTCACGCTTGTGGAGCACTTTCTTTAGTTAAACTACAACCAGTTTGAGTTGCTACCAGTGAAAAGTTCAGGTGAGAATTATTTCCTTTTGGTTCGTACATACTATTTGTAAGAGAATTGTTTGGAAACATGACATACTCCATTTTTCTGTGCATTATGTTTATGAAAATGTAAACGAATTGTCCGAAAACATGATAGATAGTAACTTGATCTGCGATATGTTTCTGAACAATTCTACGAACCCATCACAACATTTTTGAAAAGTAAATAACCATCTTAAGAACCCACAAATCAATGGTGATGTTTTTAAAGGTAAATCACTGTCACAGTGGCTCTAAACGCTGCGTACAAACCCATAATGACAGTTTTGAAAGGTAGATATCAGTCACAAAGAAAGTAGAGCACACCCAACAAAGAAATTCAATGAATGCCATTACCATCTCTGTCAAATAGTTTGGTTGCAATCAATAAGGAGCTAACAACTATATCTCTTTGTTTTCGATGTTGTCATATTCCTACTTACGATCACATCACAACCTTACCAAAATTTAATTTCGATATCAATAAATTTGACATTAATATTCCTCTCAGTAAGTCAATACCAAAATTTTATTAATTTTTATTTCATCAATAAATTCGTTAGTATTTATGTTGTATATATAGGTTTTTTGAAAGGCTGGAAAACACTATTATAATTTAGTTGTCAAATTAGTTTATTGGGAACAATAATTACTAACTACTATGTGGTTAACTCACCACTATTATTCAATGCCACTTATAATTATCTATTAATGGTCCGTAGAAGTAGACTTTCACTCCTCATAAATGCTTCTAGGTCTGAGGTGTTTCATTAAGTGGGCCATATCTGTTTCCTTAAGTCCATAAACAATTTTAAGGCATACTCTAAACCCTCTCTACACCCTTTACATAGAAATACTTTACAAAAACCATTAATAAAAAAAATAAAAACTAATATCTACATAATAATTTAAAAAAAAAAAATTTCAATATTGCCTATAAATAAAATAACATTTACATTAAAAAATTAAAATGTATTATATCATAAAAATCATAAATAAAATAGTTCAATATCTACATCTACTTTATATAGATGTAAAGCAATTGTGGTAAAAAAATGAAAGTTGTTATAGTAAAAAATTTCTAATTCTCTTTATATTTTTTATAAAAAAAACATTAAAAAATAATAAATTGTTAAAATCAATATAGAGAAAAGGTTTTCTTGGATTAATCACATTTGTTTTCTGGGGTAAAAAAATAGTCTATTGTTAATCCAAAAAAGCCTCAGAAATAATCTAGAGTCCAATATGGGGGAGATGTTGGAGTGTCAGTAAATGAGTGTAAACATCAATTTTTGGGGTAAAAAAAAATATATTATTAATCCAAAAGAGCCTCAAAATTAATATAGAACCGAATATGGGAGAGATGTTTTAGTGTTAGTAAATGAATATAAACATTTAAATATTGGCACAATTAATAATAAAAATTTAAAAGTGATAAAATTCAATTTATGATATGGTAATTTTGTTTTTATTAATAAAATCAAGAAAAAAAATTAGATAAAAGAAAATTATAATTTGCATATCACATTAAAATATATAAGATCAAATAACAACTATAAATTAGGATTTATTTTTCCATATAAATTAAAATAAGGATTTATTTAAATTTAATTAATAAACGTACAAAAACTTAATACTTACAATAAATTTACAATATAACAAAATTTTTAACCATGGATATTCACTACCACTTTACCATGAATATTACTAATTTGTGTCAAGTCCCACTAGCATAATCAGTTGAGGATGAGTGTGATTAGGAGGGTGAGGAGAAAATTTAAATTCATATCGCTTAGCACTGGTATGGCCCAGGCCCGGTGGGATCCCTTAGTGAGGGAGGAGACAAGTTAAATCCAGTTAGCTTAGTGTTGGTGTGGCCTAGGCCGGATGTTATCCCCTATTCTGGTGCGGTCCTCTGGTGATTTTGACTGCTTATTTATCTTTGGGTTCAGGGTTTCTCAAGCCATAAGTCAATTTTGATGTAATTTCTGATGAACTCAGACCACTTGACAAAAAAAATATTATTGTTAATTTGTAAATAGACTTTGTTACAATATCATGGACCAATACCATGGCTTATCAATAGTACACGTTCAAAACCCATAACTCATTTCACGATCAAAATATTTTATAAATATTTTATTTTAATGTAATTTTCTAACATTTTTTAACTAAATCTAAAAGTAAAAATGTTATAATTTCTTTTGAGATATATCTAAACCTTCTATCCACAGTACTACTACTAAAAGGATTCAATGGATATTCCATAGAGATTATATAGATTTTTTTATAATTAAAAATGAGAATACTTTTGTATATAGAAATGTGAAATTTATATAATATAAATAATATTATTAAGAAATAGTATATATCCATTTTAACTATAAGGATCTACCAAGTGGGAGGAATAAAATCTGTAGAGGTACAAACCTTTCCTCAAGTTTTATATTAAAAAAACAAGTTAACAAGTTTGCATCCTTAGAGATTTGATCCCTCTAAACAATTAATAAGTCTGTAATTAAAATAAATCTATATTAATATTAATATATTATAATAATTTTTTTTTTTTTAAATATTAATGTATTACCTTATCTATTTCTTAATCTATGCTATTCACAAACATCTCCTCACATAGCTCATTATCATATCCACCAAATCAAATGAATTATAATGTGTGTTGTATAAACATGTTATATTTTGAAGTTTTTAGTTGGAATGTGGAAATTTATTTTTTATCAAACCTTAAATTTTGTTGTTTAAAATGGGGTTTTGACTATATATGGATTCATTATTATAAAAACCCTAAAAGATATAGAAAAATCTTTCAAAACATAGAAGATATAAAGTATGATATTATAATGTACTTAAAATTCATATTTTTCATGAACATCCACTCTAAGCAATTGATTTAGTTATCTTTATTCATTAATATGGAACAAAATAGAAGGGATCATTGGAGTGGACCTAAAGGTGCCTTAAATTGAGTAAATGTAGGCTAGTGCAATAATATCTAAATGATGATATGATGATTAATATCCACTAAGACCATATAAACTAGTGCAATAATATCTAAATAATTTTGATGATAATTAATGTCCACTAAAACCAATATAGTCTATCACACTTTAAAAATATTAAAAATCACTATAATTTAATTAACTAACTTAATAAATATAATATGTATCTCACACATATATATAATTGTGATGGTTATTTCGTTTGATAATTATAAAATTAATTATTATATTTTTTAATTCTAAAATTATAAAACAAAAAATAATAAAGTGAAATCGAAATGGTAGAAATTATTATATATTTTTACATTTTAAATTTACTTCGATGGATTATTTTATTATATTTTAAATTTATAAAACAAAAAATAAAATTGAAAATTGATGGTGAATTCGAATTGGTGGAAAATATTATATATTTTTACATTTTAAATTTATGTTTACTTAAATTAATAATCCAATGTGAATTTGATATCATATAAATTAAAAAATGGTTAAAAACCATTTTATTTTTTTCACTTTCTTTTCATTTATGATCACGTAAATTAATGTGTTCTCAATTTTGAATTCATAGAAATGTATAGAATGTCATAATTTTAATTTCATCTTTACTTTAAAAAAAAATGTTAATTTTTGTGGTCAAAGGTTTTTTTTTTTTTTTTAATATAACCTTCCTTTTCACTTTTTGCTCATCCATTATAGTGATCTTTGTTACCGTTATTCCGGTTGGCAATTATGGAAGTAAAAATTGTTAATTTTTGTGGTCAAAGCTTTTACTTTAGTTGTTTTTTTTAATAAGTATGTAACTTTCCTTTTGACTTATTGCTCATTAATTATAGTGATCTTTGTTACCGTTCTTCCGGTTGGCAATTATGGAAGTTTTGCATCGTTCCCAGCATGTTATAACATTATGTTGGTTTGTTTGAGGTTATGTTTTTTTGGAGTTTTATTTATTCGAGGGTAGGATATGTATTTATGGTGTAATATTAGTTGTTAAAGTGTGTTAGGTGTTAGTGGAAGGATGTTTTTCAAATAGCGCTAGTTTTGTATTTTTCTTTTTTGGTTTTTGAGTTAATTGGTAATGGCTAGTTTTAGTGATGATTTAGTAGTTTGGCTTAGTGGTGTATAATGATTTCGGGAATACTTTTTCTTTTATGGTGTTTTTTAGGGTTTTTAAATTTTGGAAGTGAGGGTAAGGATGGTTATTATGGGCTTTGGCCTCCTTTAAATTCTTGTCTTTTTTGGAAAATTTCAAGGGTTGTTTTTTATGGGCACTTTATCTTATCAATTTTCTTGGTGAGTTTAGCTGCTTTGAATTGGATTATTATATTATTTCTCATCCATCTCAATGTTTTTAGAGTGGAAAAATTGAAGGG
Source organism: Pinus albicaulis (assembly GCA_034641835.2). Lineage (NCBI taxonomy): Eukaryota > Viridiplantae > Streptophyta > Pinopsida > Pinales > Pinaceae > Pinus > Pinus albicaulis. Next base: position 172,521,880 of record CM076573.1, read on the forward strand.
ATAAACTTACATGAGTCATTTTATTAGTGGGTTCTAATTTGGAGAATTGGGGTTTGAAACTTTTTAGGGACAATTCAAGGCCTTAAATGATGTTTTAATGGGGGTAAAAATTTATCATTTAAAACTTGTACCCCATGATGCTATTCTACACTCGAAGACCATTCCAACATTGCAAGAATCAAGTCAATTAGGGTTTGGATGCAAAAGTTATGCCTCCTTGAAGTTGACCTATCATGATTGATTACCATAATTCAAGAGGATGCCACATCATCCCCGTTACTCATGCAAAAGGGGCTAGCCAGATGGGGACTCTGAAGAAGACTTTATAATGCTTGAGTTGTAACTCATGTTAAAGGTTACAAGGCTCAAATCTTATCCCTAGTTGACTATTGGGTTGCATTATAATTGGGCCACTAGGAGGAAAAGGGTTTCCATTCTATTTTCTTATATTTTGTTCTATAGTAAAGAAAAGTAGTTGAGTGTGGATATTGACAAAGCATAACATAGTGGGTTTCCATTCTACAGTACCCATGGGCCATAAGTCTTAAGAAAATCCATATAGAGTACCTCGAGGGATAAAGGGTGATCCTAGTGAGGTAGAGGGGTTCTTTTCGGTAACTGGAAAGGAATAATTCTAGAGAATATTCTTGGACTGGTGCTAACCAGTGGAATACTTCACACTTCCAACACTGTTGGAATTGGAGACATGACCGGATTGTCCCGAAGTCTCTTTCAAGAGGATTCTGTCAACTGTAAAACTCAAACTTGGAGCACGAGGGAGAGTGAGGATGTGATTGCCTCACTCATGGTAGGGAGGAACCACATCAGTCCGAACATGGAACGACAGATAAGAATATTACTTATTTGTTATATAAATTATGGAAAAACAGAGGAAAATTACCTGTAGGAGTAAGGAGGTATAATTTGTGTATGTTTCATTTCTTGGTTAAAGGAAGGTTTATATTTTCTTGTTAAAGAAAGATTTACATTCCTGGTTAAAGAAAGGTTAAGCAGTATAAATCAAGTATTATTGGAAGTAGTAATGCAGAGAGTTGTTACCACAGAATTCTCGGAAGAAAATTCTGTGATAGTTGCTCTCTGTTTTCTATGATGATACACAGACAGAAATGGTCCAATCATATGAACAGGAAAGAACACAAGAACCTTATTAGTAAAGAAAGATTTTGTTATGAGTAAATATAAAGAAGGAGTTTCACATAGTTACAAATGTAAGTGTGTTGGTACAATACTAAAGAAATAGAATGTAGACATTAGTATTGTGAAAGAACTGTAAATTATTACAATTATCTACAGCAAAAAAAAATCCAATAACAAGTATACAAGAAAACCTTTCTTTAGTAATGTACACTATAAAGCGTATGGAAACAATTTCAAGAAGCAGAAATAAGTAACACTATGAAGAAAGAAAACAAAATAAGTGTTGTAGATGTATACTGGAAAAGTGAGAACAAGAATTATCTTGGTAGTGGAAACTATTCTCGCTTCTTAGAATTGTATACATGGTCTTACACTATCCAGAAAACACTATAGTAGAAAGATTCCCAAATAAAGGTCAATTTTAGAAAAAAAAAGAATACAGAGCTGTATTCAAAATTATTCAATCTATACTTCGACTTGGGTATAGTCGGGGAATTCCAAACATAGAATTTAGCACACTTTTGAATTGGACTGAAACATTTATAAAATGAATAAATGATACATAAGGGCAGTAACAACAATAATTTCACAGTCAAAATCTGTAAGTTTTTCACAGAGAATAATTGGAAAATGTAACAACTCAAAAGTAGTCTTCTTCAATATACTAATAAATTAACTTATGCATTCAACATTGTTGGAGAGAAGTAGATGGAGGAATCTCCCAAGAAAACAACTATATTAGGGTACAGATAAAATGGAAAGTCTAGAACTTCTTAGCAGTCGTTTGTAGAGATTTTACACAAAAAAAAAACAATTCCAGATAATATAGCTCCAATGTGCCTATTTCCGGAATTTATAAAACTCAGAAGAAGGAATATGAGTTTGTAAACTTGAAGGTAAGCCCCTTCAAAAGTATCCAACATCATCTCTGAACCGAATAGGACTTGTATGCAAGCATAACGTTGGAGCCATAGACATCTATATGTAACAATAATAGTGAAAGGGGTTAAAAACCATTTACAGTACCTATGACAGAGGGTAACAACAGAAGTCTAGTATATTGGAGCCAAAGAAATCATGGCAGTGGTGAAACAACCAGAAAATGAACAAGGTGAATGTATACCTGCAAAAATAATATTACAGCTGGGGTTTAGAGAGTATTTAAAGTAGTATAGGAAAGGTGAAATAATTATAACAAAGAAAAACAATGTTATGTACCTGTATGCAACTCGATAATGTTGGATACTATCACCTGCAAGAGATTATAGAAGGAGTTAAAATAAAAACCAAGACCATTTCCTGAAGTAATAAACTGTAAAAAAAGGCTTGAATAGTAGTTAAGGACCATTACCTCGGTGGAAAAATGAGCTGCATCCTGGAGGAGTCTTTCTGTGCGAGAAGAGGACAATTGGGGCGGAAGAAAAACCTATGGCTTCCTTAGACATCTTTTCATGGATGCAGCAGGTCGTAAAAGCGATAGATGTCACCATACCCGTCGGCTCGAAATGCTATTCAAGCACTCTTGCAAGCAACGAGAGAAGGTTCCTCATCGGGCAAGAAGCTGTGGAGCGTCGTCGCAGAGCCATTCCACCCCAGTTGTTTCGGCGCAAATGAGCCAAACAGTTAGGGTTTTGGGTTTAGTTCAAAATTCAACTTTGGGAGAAAGCACATCAACCGTAGATCTAGCAAGTAATCAGATGGACTAGTATCACCCAGGTGTCTTAAGCTCGAAGCCAAATGCAGTTGAGGGTACAGGATATCCGCTGAGAGTTTAAAGTAATTTAATACCAGGTAACATAACAAGTGACATGTTGTCAACACACAAAGTTAAATGTAATGCTTAACACCTCGAAAAGTTGAAGCCATAAATGAAATGAGTTGGGAAGGTACTGTTATGTTAAGAGATGAATTTAATAATACGTAGGGTGAATCAATGGTCCACCCAAAACCATAGTAATATCTATAGAATATAACACTTCGTTTAGAGGTAAAATTCATCTATAGGTTACTACTGTGGGAAGTAAAATATTAAACATAGTAGTCATGAATTTGAACATAGGCTACGTATGTGGTTAAGATATATTTGTGGATTGTGGTAATGTAAATTTTAGCTGTGGTAAAGTAATTTTTTTAAATTTTTGTGTTTATTTACTGTTACATTGAAATGTTAGAATTGATGTATGTGACATCTCTATTTTCCACAATTAATATAACACATGCATAAAAAAATTCAATAATAATAGAACTAGAATCTAAGGGAATTAACCCTTCATAATATAGATTTCAATTCTCTTTAATAGATTTGTTGTGATGCACGACATAGTGGAATATTAATGGAAATTTACTGATCGTATCGGTATCAAATCAGGTTTCATTGGGTATTTTGTGGGAATTTTTAGGGAATCAAATCTTTTTAAGCAGAAAGTTATAAAACCCCAGTTATGGCCAACAAATTATTTTATGACAACCCTCATGATATGATAGAGGAGATGTTTTCATGGTTGGAAGCATAAGTAATATATATATATATATATATATATATATATATATATATATATATATATATATATATATATATATATATATATATATATATATATATATATATATATATATATATATATAAACAGTAATGTGAGCCTCATCATGATGGACCTAACCAATAATATTGGGTTGTTCAAAGAAGATGGAGGTTTGAATGAAGATTATAGATCAAAGGAGAAATCAATGGATCATGAAGAACTTGAGAAGAAGTCCAGGAAACCCAAAAAACGAGTTGTTGATTGATTATTGTGAACCATTCACTACCACTCTACAAGTTGGAAGAAAAGGTGGACAACAAGCCTTATCAAGGTGATATCAATTTTTTGAAATTGAATCATTGGTTACGTTAATTAGATGTTTACTTTAGTGTTCACCATATATAGGACAAATAAAAATTTTATTTGCTTATTTGAATATAGAGGCCATGCCATGACCTATAGGGAAATCCACATGGAAACCCTTAGGCTAGAGAGGGATGCTCCAGTAAGTATGTGGAAGGATTTTAAAACTCTCATAAAATTCCATTTCTACCATATGAGTTATGTAGAGTAGCAGTGGAAGACAAGGGAAGAGTGTATAAGAGTACACCAAAGAATTGAGGAAGATGGAAAATTTGTTAGGTGTCTCTCCCAAGAAATATACTCTTTAAGTATCTGGGGGTCTATATATCTATTTCTGAAATAAAGTGATGTTTTTCAAACCCATAATGGTAGATGAAGCTTTTGTACATGTACAATACCTGGAAAACATAAGTTAGAAGAAAGGGAAGTGAACCAGTTCAAAGAAGAAGGAACACTAAGAAGCTTCCAAGGAGGGGAAGAAGAGGTGAAAAGTGGGGAAGAAAAAGAAGACAACAACCACACACACTATTGGAAAGAACCTAGCAACCATTGCAACATTGATGGTAACACAAAGGAAAGTGTTTGGAATTAGATCCATAACTTAACAAAAATAACCAAAATAAGGATACGAAGAAGAAAAATCTCATGCCACATATTTGAGCAATCGGGTAAAAAGTAGCTCAAAAGTGGGTGGGAATATTGTTTGCACATTAGTGAAGAAGGTGGTGAATCTAAGTCACATTCAACAATAGGAAGAGAACGAGATGACCAAACTCTCACATATAAAAATACAAGCCAATAAATCAAAGCTTGATGCTTTGTTTGACTTGGGTTCACCAACAAGTCTTATTGCAATAGAGTTGGTCAAAAAATTGGGTTTATAGGTTCAAGATCATCCTAGCTCATATGCATTGGGATGCATAAATAACGATACAAAAATCAAGGTAAAAAAATTATGTAAAAATAAATAAATAAATAAATAGTTTTGATTATATTGATGAAGTAGAATTGGATGTAGCATCGTTTGATATATGTCGGGTTGTGTTTTGGATTCCCAATATGTACACATAGGATGTAATATTCATGCACGAAGCCAATCAATATTGCATCATCAAGAATGAAATTCATTCATTATCAATGTGAATAAGGGGAATTCAAAGATTTCACTGTTAAGTGCAACCCAAGCTAATAAATTCACCAATTTTAGCCAGAAGTGTGTTTTATTATTCTCAAGAGAAAACTAGTTTGTAAAAGAGTTAATGAGAGAAAAGGAATCCTTGGAGGGGTGCACTAATAATAGAGATAAAAACTAGAAGGGTTGCTACAAGAATATAGGGGGGCATTCTAAGAGATTAATCAGATATCACACAAGAGGGAAGTGGAGCATGAGATCCAATTGTTGTTGAACTCTTCATTTCCAAACATCAAGTTGTATAGGTAGTTTGTTTTATAAGCAAGTGAAGAGAATAATTAGTGGAAAAAGCCGCTGGAGAAAGGTGTTATTCCAACAATTACCCCACCTTGTGGGCCACCCATCATAATTGTTCCAAAGAAGGATGGGAATTGGTGAATGTGCATTTATCAAAGGCCATTAAACAAAAAGTACACTCAAGAACAAGTGTCCCCTAACTAGTATTGATGATATTCTAGATTAGTTGCAACAACCAAAATACTTCACCAAGCTAGATTTAAAATTATGGCATCACCATGTTCAATTCAAAGAAGAAGATACCTAGAAGATTGCCTTCAAAACTAGTTATGTATTGTATGAGTGGTTAGTCATGCCATTCAGTTTATGCAATGCACTTGCTACATTAATGAATGAATTATTGTTCCCATATCTAGATTCATTTTTTTTGTTTATTTTGATGATATGTTGGTATACAATGCTACGCTTTAGGAGCGCATCTCACATTTGATGCAAGTGATAGACACATTGAAGAAGCACCAATTGTTAGAAACTGTCAAGAAGAGTGAGTTTACACAACAACTATGGGTGTATCTAGGCTATGTGATTGGTGGAGGGGGGCTTAAGATAAATCCAACAAATATGGAGGGCATCATGAAGTGGTCAGTTTTTATGAATGTTTTAGAGGTTAGGATTTCTTTTGGGGTGGCATAATACTTGAGAAAATTCACAACTTCATTTTCAATAGTAGTCGCACAACTCCATTCCATAACATCGAGTGGAAAGAGTTTGTTGTGGGGAAGGGTCAACCAAATACCTTTGAAGAGCCAAAGAAGAAAATAAATCAAGTACCATTTCTTGCATTATTAAACTTGCAACAACCTTTTGAAATTGAGACAAATGTGAGTGGGTATGCTTTGGGTGCGGTCTTGATGCATAGAGGAAGGCCTTTATGCTACCATTATGAAGTGTTCCATGGATAAGTTCTTCAATACCTTACCTGCAACAAGGACCTCTATGCCATAGAACAAGTCATCAAAAACTGGAAACACTATTTAATGGGAAAGGAGAAAGTCATCCACATAGATCACTAATTGTTATAGTACCTACATGCCTAGAGTAAGTTTCAATAAAATATGCATTACAGTGGATTGGGTTTTCACAATAGCTTCATTTAGTGATCAAGTACATGAAGGGAAGCATAAATAAGTTTGTTGACATCCTTTCAAGGCCGCCCACATCGAAAATCACATATTTGGGAACTTTGATACACATGGATCCTTTCACTCATGATGCATATAAAAAGGCATGCACAAAATATGACAACTTCAGGGAGGTGTATCAATAGCTACAAGGCTAAATTCATGTGGATGATGGTGACAACCAAATTGACTATAATCTTTATAATGATTTACTCTGAAGGATGGATAATCTATGTGTTCCTAAATGTGAGCAATTGTAGCTAATTAGAGAGGCTCGCAAAAATTATGTGATGACTTATGGTTTTCCATAAGCATTAAGCCAACCAAAGAAGATAAAGATTGCCATTTTGATTTATATTAATACAAAATCAAATAGATAATGATAAAAAAAAGAGCAATGAATGAAATATCATCTTTATGATGATTATGAACATATATTGAAATCAACTTTCATCTATAAAATAATATAAATGAAACTATTTTTTTTTGCCATCTTAAAAATGTATAATACTTATTAAATTTATTAACAATCACACACATGCTAAAAAATTAAAGGCTTCAACAAAATAGTTTAATTACATAACAAATAAAAAAAATATTTAGTACTAAATTACTCTCTCCCTAAAACTATCAACAAAGAAGAAATGTGAACATTTTTATGAGTTTTTTTCATACTTATTTATAGAAACAATTAATCGTTAAGGGCACTTAATGTTTTCTATTTTTTCATCCACATCAGCTTTTGCATTTTTCAAAAGAATGTTTGAATCTAAAGTACAAGGCAAGGATATCTCTTCATTCTCTTTAATATTTTAGTTTCATCTCCTATTTACTTCCTTCTTGTATTTATACATCCGTCAAGACTTCCTCCTAGGGAATTTTTCATTTGAACAAAATACAATGATACTTAAACCCTTTACATGATTAACCAAAACACTTAGGATTTTACATATTACTTGGAGGATGAGTGTCCAATTTACGTAAAAATGTTGTGTGTTTTATTGACCATACAACTTACACATTAGGGACAAGGCATCCTATAGCTCTGGCTTGAAGTGCTAGTATTATTTTACGAACAACATAGTTGTCAGTATAATTTTTACTTCTATAAGCCTATATAGGATAAGCCTTATATACCCAATTGTAATAGTTATCTTCCTTACATGCCGAACATCTTCACATTGTTATAAATAAATGGTTTCCTCCTATATTTGTTTTTCCTAGGAAAAAATCATAACTTTATTTATAGAGATAAACAAAATTACATTTTGTAAATACACATTCAAAGGGTGTATTCATACAAGGTCTACCCATATCGATGTAGTGGCCACAAATTTAGTCAAGTCTCCCAGTAGAATACATAAAACTTTACAAAAAACCATAGGGGTCCACCCAAAAAAATAAAATAAGAGCAAAGTATATGAATCATGATCAATTTGATACAAAATCATACCATATTGTGAAAATACAGGTAAAAAACCCAAGAACAGATAACAAGGCACCCAAAATCCCAACTCAAAATCAAACCGACTTGTAAGTTTGAATGCTAAAACTAGGATCAATGGGAGGGTGAATAGGGAGTGGAAATCAAAGAGGTGGTGGTGAAAAATCCACAACGATAGAAGCTACGAATAGCTTCAAGGAAAACATCAACAAACCCCAACTGAAGATAACCCTCAGAAACCCACAAGCAATGTTGGAATGAAGACAATAGGGTGAAGTTAATAGAGGAAGGCAACAACAACAACAGTATGCAAAGAGGCAACCACCATAATGACCTAAGCAAATAGCTTCACAAAAGACACCAACAAACCTCGAGCAGAAGAAATCTACGACATCTAGGGGGCGATGATGAACTCAAGGCATAATCGACAGAGGAATGAAAGGTGTCAGGGACAATAGGGCAAAATATAAAAAGGAAGGAGATGCGAGGATTGAAAACCACAACAGACCAAGCACAAATGCCACAATGAAAAAAACCAACACTGGCAAGCACGGTCCAACAAGAAACACCAACATGGAAAGGCATAAATGACAGCATAAACAAGTGCAAGAAACATCCAAAACCAGAGAAGAGGAATCTAGGGTTTCCCCCCTCCCTAGGGTTTCCTCTGGCATTTTTCCATAGTAGATATAATAGATCTTGCACTCTCTCTTGGATATGATTTTTGGTGTTGTACAGGGTTCCTGATTTGTGATGTTATTTTGTCAAGATTTATATGGTATCAAAATAACCTTTGTAAGCCACTTGTTATGACTAGAAGTCGATTGCACTAATTTGGCGCTAGAAGGAGGGCCTCAAATTACATGAATAGTAGGATCCCTTGTTCATGGCAGTCAAATATTCCTTTAGCAATTTTAGCAAGTGATCAAGATATTGTTGCGAAATATGATAAAAGCACAAAGGAGAGAGTTTTTTTTTCCATCAACAATAAATATCATTTTGAAGCAAAAAGATATTCAAACTAGATCTTATCACTATAGATGGGAAAATATTTGAAGGAGAGAGAAAGAAATAGTATGGATGGTTGAGATTTAATTAGTGAAATAGATTAATGACTCATATCTTGTCATGAGAGATGGGGATTTCGAATAGATATATTTCTCCATTTCCTCTTTTACTTACCCCACAAACTTCTTTGACAAAAGAATGATAAAAACAATTTGAGGGATGCGACTGGAGATATATCATCATATTAAAATATTTATCACACCTAAAGTAGTCAGGATAATATAATTGAAAGTATCAAATCATCTAGATAATGAATTACATTTTTATTTTAAAGATTTTTTTTTTTAAATTAATTATCGGTCATTTTCTATGGCATAGGTTTTTAAAAGGGAATAACACTTTTCAAAATGTTTTTTTTTACAAAACTTATCAATCCAAACCACTTATTTTAGAAAAATCCTCCACTACTTATTCTTGTTTTCTTCCATGTTTCCTTTGATTTTGCAAGAATTAATGGATTTTTTATTTTATTTTTCCATTTTGTAAATGATTTCATTTTACTAAATGTTGTAACTATAAATAATTTTTTTTCTTTTTCCCCAACTACATCAATGTACAAGGTTGTGAGGACAACCATAACCTTTGTTTTATGAATTCAAAGGTTGTAGATGCCATTGTTGTTATAAGATGGAAAAGTCTTTTGTTGAAATTATTCCTTTTTTCCTTCCCTTGCTTGGATTGAAGTTGATGTGTTCATGTTAGGATTTATTAAATGAGATGTATAATACAAAAATAATAATATGAACCTTAATCGATGGATAAAAACTTTAGTACATTCATCAACATTAGAAGAAGTAGTATATTTTATATCGAAACACCCGGATCATTAGGGTTTGTGCGCTGGAGCAAACGCGTCGCAGCCTGCGCATAGATTCGGGCCGAGTTCTTGCTAGGGCCTGCGCCCATGGAGGGGCTGGGCTCTCCCCAGGGGCCTCGTCCCCCTCCCCCGCCCTCTGCTACTGAGGCTTTTGATCGTTTATTGGCAGGGCTTCCTAAGAAGAAGAATGTGGAAGCTGCGAAATTTGTTAAGAAAATTGATGAAATACCAGAGATCTCTCTTCTAGCAGAGACTCTGATTCAGGTTGCTTTATCACTGTCTGAACGAGCTCTCATAGGCCAGTTCACAGGGCTTTGGCCATCTCCCAAAACCACTGAGAGCTGGGTCAACAGAAACTGGGCGCCTCTGATCAAAGAAAGCGTTACTTCTTATTTTTTGGGGAGAGGTTACTTTCTCTTCGAGTTCACTTCTAAAGATGATAAAGATCTGATCTTCCAGAACGGCCCCTACTTCATGGGCCCCCAGGGTTTGTACCTAAATAAGTGGACTCCTGACTTCGAACCTGCTGTGGATGTGCCCAAAGCTGTCCCGATGTGGGTTAGACTCCCAAATCTCCCAGTTCACTGCTGGAATTGGGATTCTCTGATGCATATTGGAAATGCCCTTGGGAAGTTCATCGATCGAGCAAACAACAAGTACCAGTATGACTGCGCTAGGATCTGCGTGGAGGTAGATCTGGAGGTTGGGCTACCAGAGGCCATCAAAATCAAAGTCGGAAGCTGGACGCATGTGCAGAAACTGGACTATGAGCAGTTGCCCTTCAAATGTCGGAAATGTCATGTCTATGGCCACTTCGCCAGAGGCTGTCCATCCAACAATGAGGATGTGCAAGGGAAGGAGGACGGATGGAACCAAGTCAAGTGCACCAAAACCTCCCATAAGGCTCAAAAGCCGGGAGACTCTAGGGCCAAAGGTCCCCAACAGGCCTCTTCTCAGCAGATCCCATCTAAGTCCGCTCCTGAAAACAAGTTTGAACTTCTAAGCTCGCACCAAGAGGACACCCAGGAGGTGGAGGTTCAAAAGACAGCATCCCCGGTTAAAGGGACCCCCTCTGTGTCTTCCAAAGACGCAAGTGTTGCAAAAAGCTCAAAAGAAATACCTGTTGGCGTCGAGGAAGAGGATCTGGAGTCGGAAGATTCAGAGGAGGAAGGAGAAATAGGAGAATCTCAGGCCTCTATTAGGAGATCCACAAGAGGTCGCAAAACAGACCGGGAGAAAAGAGAGCAGGAAACGTACAAGGACAAGTTACAGGGCAGCCAACCAACTCTGGAGAAACTACTAGCAAAAAAGACGAAGATGGTGAGAAGCCAGCCCCCAGGCTCCAAGGGAGCCCAGCAGAACAAAGGTAAATAATGAAAATAATCTCCTGGAATTGTAGGGGTATGGGGAGCAAGATCAAGGAAGAGGCAACAAGAAATTTAATAAGAATAGAAGCCCCGGACATATTCCTTATCTAGGAGACTAAGATGGAGGAAGAAGACTTCCTCCAAACAAGTAAAAGAATCTGGAGTAAAAGCAAAGCAAAAGCTGTCTCAGCCCGAGGAGCCTCTGGAGGGTTAGGCACTCTTTGGAATGATAGCAAGTTCTCGTTAATCTCTGAAATTTCAAACACTCACTGGCTGCTCCTAAAAATGCAGCATCTTGTCACTAAAGAATACTTTTGTCTCTTTAATGTATATGTTCCGGTCAATGCTGGAGAAAAAAAGGCCTGTTGGGACTCTATAAGAAGCCAGGCAGAAATAGGGAACCTTGACAACATCATTATTGCAGGTGACCTCAATCTCACATTGCATTCCTCTGAAAAGAGAGGAGGCTGCATTGTGCGAGATCCGGCGAGGGAATGGGCAGAGGATCTTCTGCAAGATTGGGATTTGCTGGACATCAAGCCCTCTTCAGGTAAGTTTACTTGGTCAAACAAAAGAGTAGGCCCTGGTCACATAGCAGCAAGACTGGATATATTTTTTGTACAAAGTTCCTTTCTATTGCTTGGTTTAGATGCTAGTATGCAAATCCTTCCTTGCAGCATATCTGATCATAAGCCTATCAAGCTTGATCTCCGGGCTCACCCCGACCTCGGCCCCATTCCATTCAGATTTAGCCCCCTCTAGGTCAAGGAATCCAATTTCATGCAGATTGTCAAAGAAAGTTGGTCTCAGCCAGTCAATGGATCACCCTTCTTCGTGTGGGAAGAAAAACTCAGAAGAACGAAAGCTGCCTTAAAATGCTGGGCCAAAACTCTTTCTAACCCAGCAGCTGAAAGGAAAAATCTCCAAAGTCAACTGGAAGCACACCACTTGCTTTCGGAAGAGGCAAATGTAACTAGAGAAATCCTCGATAAGGAGATTCAACTCCAACAGCACTTCCACAAAGCCTGCCTGGCAGAAGAAGAGTTTTAGAGGATTAAGTCTCGTTGTCTATGGCTTAAAGCGGGAGACAGAAATTCCTCTTTCTTTCACAAGAAAACTCAAGCCAGAAAATGCTTCAACACCATATCTGAGATTAAGGATGAAAATTCCAATCATAAAGATTTTGCAAGCATTAAACGAGCAGCTTTTCTTCACTTCCAGAAGTTGTACAATGAGGATGTGAATCTGATTCAAAATTCTGATCTTCTGGACTGGGTCCCTCCTTCAATCTCTGCTGAGATGAACCATCTTCTAGAAGCCAAAGTCACCAAGGCTGAGGTCAAGAATGCTCTCTTTGCCATGGATCCTGACAAAGCACCAGGATCGGATGGATTCACCGCCAGATTTCTGCAATCCTGTTGGCACATTGTGGAAAAAGATCTCTACAAAATGGTCCAAAAATCCCAAGACTGTCAGAAATTAGGAGGTAGCACAAACTCTGCGTTCCTTGCTCTCATCCCCAAGGAGAAAGGCGCCAATTCCTTCAACATATTTCGCCCCATCTCTCTCTGTAATATTGGTTATAAGTTGATCACCAAAGTAATAGCAAACAGGCTGAAATATCTTCTCCCCACAATCATTCCTGAAAATCAAGGGGGCTTTATTCACGGTAGACAACTAGTGGACAATTTCATTTTGGTTCAAGAGGCAATTCTCTCAAGTCAGTAGCGTAAGGAAAGAGGTATGGTTGTCAAACTGGACTTAGCTAATGCCTTCGATCGAGTCAGGCATTGCTTCCTTTTGAATGTTCTGAAAAAATTTGGATTTGGGGAGAACTTTATAAACTGGATTCGGGCCTGTATCTCAGAGCGTTGGATTGCTCCCCTTGTTAATGGTAGAGCAGCTGAATTCTTCAAAGCCTCAAGAGGACTAAGACAGGGCTGCCCTCTTTCTCCTCTTCTGTTTGTCCTCCAGGCCTCCGTTATCAGTTTCTATCTAAACAAGAAAATGCAAGAGCAGGAGATCACAGGGCTTTGCATTGCCAGAGGAGTTAAAAGCATCAACCACGCCCTCTTCGCCGATGATACTTTGCTGCTGGGGCCTACAACACTACATTCAACCAACAGCTTTAAAGAAGCTATAGATGAATATTGTATGGTGTCAGAAAGTAACCTCAACAAGGGGAAATGCCATATTTACAGTTGGAATACCCCTCCCAGCTTGCTCAGCTCCATTGCAAGATGTTTTTGCTTTGCAGCCTCTCCAGCTTGGACTTCTTTCAAATACCTTGGGATTCCTATATTCCTCAAGAGGGCCTACAGTAAGGATTGGCTCCCCCAAGTGGAAAAATTCAAAAATAAGCTCCAGGCTTGGGGGCTCACCTGGCTCAATATTGTGGGCAAGTCTGTCCTCATCAAAGCTGTCCTATGCAGTCTTCCCCTTTTTCAGTTCTCTGTTCTATTGGCCCCAATTGGCATCCTTCAGAAAATGGAACAGCATATTCGAAACTTCTTTTGGAAAGGGGGCAAACAAAATGAGAGGAAATTCCCTCTGGTTAACTGGGAGACTGTCTCCAAACCGCTGAGGGAGGGGGGGCTAAACTTCAAGAATCTCTCTCTTCAGAACATAGCCATGGGAGCCAAGCTGCTCTGGAGAATCATTGCGCCCAAGCCTTCCTGGGCCCAATTAGCACTCTGGAAGAAATATTTTAAAGGCAAGAGACTCAAATTCATGGATGGTCCTCTCCCCCAAGGTGTCTCTCCCTTTGCTAGACTCTGCTCCAAAGTTGCCCCCCTGATCAGCTCCAACACCTTTTGGATTCCTAGAAACGGTAAGAAGATAAATATCTGGACAGATCGTATTCTGGATCGCGATCCAATTGGTGACTGTTCCTCTTTGAACGCGATTCGTTGCTGGTTGACTTCTGCTGGGAAAACTACGCTGTGGGACATCTCCTTGTGGGATGGGACACATTGGGCAGGCTGGAATTTCTTTGACGTGCCTCCGGAGCTCCTTCGGGATTGCAATTGTCTTCGCTCCATGCTGATGTTACCCCCATTCACCAAAGATTGTGTTTGGGGTTTCTTTGGTACAGGTTACCACAGTGGCACTACGTAAAGCTCACCTTGAGGCCTCACGATCGGACCACCGGGAAGTGAATGCGCGTGCGCGCACTCTCTTGCCTAAAATGTTCGTCTGACAGCTGCCACAAAAGTTACAGATGACCAAGCTGCTGAGCGGAACTGTGGGTCGTCAGTGCTCGTTGTGGAAAATGTCACTGGAATGTGCCACACACTTGATCTTGAATTGTAAATTCATGTCAAGTTTGGAGCGAGGTGATGGGTCATGAATTTGTGCCTTCCTTCCTAATCTTTTTTAAAATTAGCGGAAACGATTACCCGGTCCTCACACCCGAAACAAAACAGTAAAGAAACAGTGCCCTCCCCAAACGTCTGTTTGGCAGTCTGACAAGCAGAAATAGTGAAATCTCTTTAGAGATACTAAGCATGACGTCAAGGTGGTGGCGGCCAAGATAAAATTCCAATTAAAGGAAAGCTTGGATAATCAAAAAGATGCCTCAAATCTTACTCAATTAGATTAAGTCTGGGGTACCTCCCTAAATCTGCAATTTCTTCAAGCCGCTAGCAACATTTCCCTCATTGAAGATTGGCAAATAAGGGGGAAGAACAATGCTGAGTTTCAAGAATGGATCTCCAAGCAGCAGGTGCACTCTTTCTTCTTTGATGGGGCTTCAAAGGGCAACCCAAGAAGGGCTGGAGCTGGAGGTATTGTAAAAAATACTGAAGGTGTTTTGATCCACAGCTTTGCATGGGGTCTGGGGATCAACTCCAGCATTCAAGCAGAGGCACTGGCCCTCCTTCAAGGCCTTAAATCGCTCTTGAATCTAGAAATCAAGGAGGTTAATGTTTTTGGGGACTCCCAAGTGATAATCAAAATTATGGCGACAAACTCCTCTCCCCGGGATCTTAGATTGGTAAGGCTGATATCCAGAATCAGAACTTTGGGGAATTTGTTTAAAAAGTTGAGCTACTATCATGTGTTGAGAGAAAACAACAAAGAAGCAGACCTTGAAGCAAATAAAGCTGTCCTCATCTCTGCTGGAGCAATAATTCGAGACGAGGACGAAACATGGGATCCAATTCCATAATCTGCCAGCTTAAATTTTTTACTGCTTTCTTTTGAATCAGTTTGTTTGTATTTTTAAGCTAGGGGAAATCACAAAAATCGAGTGCATAATTGTAGTAAAAAAGAGCTGGAAGCTGTCCACAAGTCTCATAGCATTTTTGGCTATAGATACTTCCTGGGCCCTCCGCCCTCTCATTGTAACCCGAAATCTGGCATTTAGATCCAGCAGTTAATATATCTCATAACCGTTTCTGTAAAAAAAAAAAAGAATATGAACCTTAATCATGATCTATAATACCACAATACAATATTTATGTTTGATAAGGAATATGTTTTCTAAGATGAAAATCCTTGTATGATCCATGTTCTAGGTTTTAGATCCTTTGATTCATAATTACACTTAAAATTGTCTCATGATCTATAATACCATAATACAATATTTATGTTTTATAAGGAATACATTTTCTAAGATGAAAATCATTGCATGATCCATGTTCTAGCTTTTAATACCAGAATACAATATTTATGTTTTATAAGGAATACATTTTCTAAGATGAAAATCCTTGCATGATCCATGTTCTAGATTTTAGATCCTTTGCCTCATACTTACACTTAAAATCAAATATTTATAATCGTCTCATCTTTCATGAAAAATGATGCTGCCACAGTAGCAAAAACCCACATATACACATATAAAATTTAAAAATGCATACCCACTTACATATAATTCAATACTCTGGCGCGGAAGCTTCTCCTTTTACTAGACCTATGGTTAGAACCATATAATAAAACCCACTTTATGGAAAATTCGAATCAATATTTGACTTTGCAATAAAACCCAAAAGATAATGGCCCACAACATACCAACTCACCTTACCTTTATTCAATCCTCATATGCGACCACCAATCTGCATGCCAAGAACATTAATATATATTCAGACCATGTTAATATTCCATACTTTGGTTTAAAACCCAAATGTATCAACATAATACTTTAATTCCAGGTCCCACAGAATTTCAACTCGCTTATCCACCAACCTCTATCCGCGGCGCCACTTTGATTTGATCGTATTAATGAGTTTACCTTGGTTAAAACCCAAAGTATCAAATATAGATATTTATGGGCCCACACTTTCATTTCACCCCACATATCATAACATTTGTCAAAGCTTAAACTTTATGTTATAAAATTTTACATAACACTTTATAACTTACCATTCTCGCTGGTGCACATATTTCGAGTCTCATCATATATCAAATCATATATGGCCCACAATTGTCAACCATACATACCTTTCCATCCATCAACGGTCATTGCATCACATCTACCAATCCAACGACTATTGCGTAACAAGGATTCACAAGACTTAATGTTTCAAATCTATGCAAAAGAAATGGTTTTCCACTGCTATGTGTCGTTGCCTGAACGTTATTGCGTTCATTCCAACAATTTCCACTTACCATCCAAGAGTCACGCGAAAACCACCGGTTGGCTTTTAAAACCATCTTCGTTGTTCATTTTCCATTGACTCACGGTTCCGCATTCGTCCTTTGAATTATATTTCTGCATGAAATCCTTTAATTTAGCTCCTCCGCACACTTAGTGAAATGCTCAATTCATCGATTCATAGTTCCACTGTGCCAGGAATAATAGTTTCTTCTGTCGACAGGTTCATTCAGGTTCAACATTCTCATTTAAAAGCTGAGAAAAAATCCCTTAGGAGGTTTCCAAACCATTCCTCTGTTCCTTCATTCCAGTTCCATGCCAGAATACGGGGTTTCAAACAATATGTCAGTGTGATGTAAACAATCATATATTTCTTAAATATCAATTGCAATTAACCCTTGTTCTAGTCCTGATCCGCATTACTGTTCAATCAGATATACTTCTGATACATATAGTCCAATGTATCCAAATACTGAATTGAAAATTCAGTTCCTTTGTTGTGTCATCTTTCCTTTCAGTGATCGATGACTGCAACCTCATCCAGTTTTCTCAATTGTATATGTAACCCTTATTTCACCTTAGCTCAGTCATAATTATAACCCTTTCTTGGTATTTCCATAAAACTTTCCAATGGTATGCAGAACACCATTTCAAACCCTTATTTTCACGTAAGATATAAATAGATTCATTCAACACATAATCACACACTTTCTCTTGAACTCATTCATTACATCATTTGAGTTCGAGTACCCTATTCATTCATTTCCTTCATTAAAACTCAATAAATCAGTGCACACAATAATTCAGAAATCGAATTCCTCCATATATATACATGTAATCAAATAATTACAAAAGTCTTCTTGTCCCTAGCCTGATCTTCTAATCAATGGCCCTTTCTACAACTGCTCGTAGGCTTACACAAAAAACCTCTATTTATCCAAAACCCTACTTTCTACTACTCTCTATTGTCTACTTATGGCTTGAGGCTTTACAATTTATACAAAATATGATGAACCAATTTAGGTTTAGATCTTCCATTATCTCAACAAAATCCTCCAATTCCTCAAAGTCCTAAAATCTATCCTTTATCCCTAAAAATCCTTTCAAACTCATAAAATCATGGAACCAATTCCATTTTAGGAATTACAATTAAATTTCAAATCTCTCATTTCATATGGAATCTCAACTATCCTAATTCCCTCATGTTCTCCAATCATTCAGGAACATTTACAAATCTCTCTCAATATTTAATTAATTCCTATTCTAAATGTCACTCAAAAACATTAATAATTACATAAGAACCAATATTCTTTTGAAAACAAAAATCCCCTATGTCTAATAAAATACAAAGGATTTTATGAGCCTAATGATCCTGCATCAAACTCCCAAGGTTAAAAATAATCATGATCTCTTGATCATGTGCTTTTAAATCTTTGTCTTCCTAGATCCCATACTTTGTTTTGTAGTTTGTCATCTATTCTTGCTATTGTTTGTTTCTTTTCTCCAGGTCTCCACACTTTATGCTGATTTGCTCCACTGGTTGTACTTTCATAGTCTGTTATTATATTCCTTTTGCTGCTTCTTTTCTTTCTTGCTGATGTCTTCCTCTGAGACACTTTCATCATTATCCTTCTTATCAGTTAAATTTCTCTATCCAATAAATCTTCTGATTGCTGAATTATTTCATCTCTTGATTGCTGAAATTTCATTCTTACTACCACCCTGTCATCCTTACCCTCTCGTTTTCTGCAATTACTAACTTCTTCCAAATTGTCACTCATGACAATTTCTTTGTCTTCTCACTTCAACAATTCATTGAACTGATACATAGTCTGCCCTTTACTGCTATCTTCATTTCTTTGCTTTAATTTGTTGTTGTTGTCCTCTGACTTTTGCATCTCCACATTCTACATTTCTCAATATTTAAATTGAGATTTCTCTTCCTGTATTGAATCCTGATACCTCAGCATAATTTCCAGCAATTTAATTTCTTTATTCCATGGATTAAATATTTCCACAAAATTTTCTTCATTCTCTTTTATTTGACTGTCCAACTGTGTCAAATTTTCTCCAGCATCTGCAATAAAACCTGCATTCACAAAAAAATGATTAAAATAAAAATCATAATGCCTCAGTACCTTTCTTTCCTCTGGCAACATTTCAGTATGTTGCTCTGAAATTTCCTCTTCTATCAGCACATCAGTATGCTGATTCATTCTACCTAAAGAATTCTCTAAAAGATTCTCGAGACTGTCAGTAAGTATCTCTTCCATACCATCTGCTTCCATGATGTCTTTTTGTTCTTGTTTACTATAGTGAACTCTATATTTTGAAATCTCCCTGTCATACTCTAAGTTTTCTGAAAAATATTCCAGCAACGAAATTTCTCTTTGGCATTCCTTAAGTACTTCATCATCATTGACAATTCCTACATTTATACACAAATTTTCAGTTTGTAAATCACAAGGTTCGACGGTCTCAACTGTTGCCTCATATATCAGTGCTTTAGAATGAATCTCTTCTCTTTCTTCTACAAGAAATTCTTCTTGTGCTGTAACATATTCAAATATAATTGCATCACTGCTTCCCTCATTCAAGAGACATTCTTCATCATTCTCTAATTCAGAGTAATTATCTTCTGAAAGATATTCTTCCATACTTTTGACAGCTTCAAAAGATTGCCCATTCTCTTCTGCAAAACCTGTAATCACATCACAATTATTAGATTAAAAAATACAAGGCTTTACATCCTCTTGTTGATCTGAACTTTCCCAATAGTTTAGGAAATCATCAATAATTCCCTCTTCAGCAAGGTAAACTTCTTGCTGACTTAAATCTTCACCATGATTCATAAGATCTTTCAAAGATCTCCATTCTTCATCTTTACCCATAACTTCACTTTGTTCTGCTTCACAAATGGAAACTTCCATTTTCAACTCAGCTTCTTTGAGTTCTTCACATCCCAATTGTACACTCATCATCTGTTCAAGCTTTCTTAGCTCTTCTGCTAACTGTATATTCACTTTTTGTTCTCTCTTCTGTTGTAGCCTTTGCCACTTTACTTTCTTCTTCATGATCCAACCAATTCTCTGGTTTTCTTCTATCATTATTTTCAATTTATTAAATTGTTCTCTTATCCCAGCTAACTCTTTGCCATATTATTCATCAGTCAACTGCTTCTGTATGCCATTTTCCTTGGCGTCTTCTTTCTCCTTTCTTCTGTTGTGGTCTCTCTCTAAACCTCTGCTATCTCTTTTATGACTATCAGTAGTCATCTTTTTCTCCATCTCTATCTTCATGAGTTCCTCACTCATTCACCATGAGCTGTACTAAAGCCTTTGCAATAACAAGTCCTCCTTGTTATAACTTACCTCACCACTCCTTTTCTCTAGATTTGGTCTTTTGGCAAGCACTAGTTCTCTATCTTCTGGAACCTCTTGAGCATTCCTCTCTGCTCCTTCTAGGCTTTAACTCATATGCACCTTTTAAGAACACAATTTTCCTTTTTATCCAACCTCTGTTGGAATTCTTCAAGGTTCTATTCCACACTTTACTCAGAAATTCTTAACATTTTCCTTTATCACTGCTCTTAAAGCTATGATCTTCTTTTGCTAAGATTTCCTTCAACTGCCTGCAACCTGAATTCTGCAAACATATTCTTCAAACCAGATTTAAAATAACACTTATCAACTCACCCTCAAGATCTCTGTGTGATCTTGTTTCAACTCTCATATGCAGTGTATCTCTATGTGTTGCAATCTATCAGATTCAAAATCTGATCTCTTTTTATTTTCTCCATCACACATGCATTCATTCTAATTCAAATTTAATTAAAACAAACTTGAACCTTCAAAAGAGTTGTTTCCTGCTCTGATACCAAAAATGATGTCGCCACAGCAGCAAAAACCCACATCTACACATATAAAATTTAAAAATGCATACCCACTTACATATAATTCAATACTTTGGCACGGAAGCTTCTCCTTTTACCAAACCTATGGTTAGAACCATATAATAAAACCCACTTTATGGAAAATTCGAATCAATATTCGACTTTGCAATAAAACCCAAAATATAATGGCCCACAACATACCAACTCACCTTACCTTTATTCATTCCTCATATGCGATCACCAATCCGCATGCCAAGAACATTAATATATATTCCGACCATGTTAATATTCCATACTTTGGTTTAAAACCCAAATATATCAACATAATACTTTAATTTCGGGTCCCACAACATTTCAATTCACTTATCCACCAACCTCTATCCACAGCGCCACTCTGATTTGATCGTATTAATGAGTTTACCTTGGTTAAAACCCAAAGTATCAAATATAGATATTTACAGGCCCACACTCTCATTTCACCCCACATGTCATAACATTCATCAAAGCTTAAACTTTATGTTATAAAGTTTAACATAACACTTTATAACTTACCATTCCCACCGGTGCACATATGTCAAGGCTCGTCATATATCAAATCATATATGCCCCACAGCTGTCAACCATACATACCTTTCCATCCATCAACAGTCATCGCATCACATCTACCAATACGATGGCTATCGCATAACAAGGATTCACAAGACTTAATGTTTCAAATATGCACGAAAGAAATGGTTTTCTACTACTATGTGTCGCTGCCTGAACGCTATCACGTTCGTTTCAACAATTACCACTTACCATCCAAGAGTCGTGCGAAAACCACCGGTTGGTTTTTAAAACCGTCTTCGCTGTTCATTTGCTATTGACTCACGATTCTGCATTCGTTCTTTGAATTATAATTCCACATGAAATCCTTTAATGTAGCTCCTTCATGCACTTAGTGAAATGCTCAATTCATCAATTCATAGTTCCACTATGCCAGGAATTATAGTTTCTTCCGTCGACAGGTTCATTCAGGTTCACCATTCTCATTTAAAAGCCGCGCAAAAATCCCTTAGGAGGTTTCCAAACCACTCCTCTGTTCCTTCGCTCCAGTTCCATGCCAGAATACGGGGTTTCAAACAATATGTCAGTGTGATGTAAACAATCATATATTTCTTAAATATCAATCGTAATTAACCCTTGTTCCAGTCTTGATCCGCATTAATGCTCGATCAGATATACTTTTGATACATATAGTCCAATGTATCTGAATACTGAATTGAAAATTCAGTTCCTCTGCTGTGTCATCGATCCTTTCAGTGATCGATGACTGCAACCTCATCCAGTTTTCTCAATTTTATATGTAATCCTTATTGCACCTCAGCTCAGTCATAATTATAACCCTTTCTCGGTATTTCCATCAAACTTTCCAATGGTATGCAGAACACCATTTCAAACCCTTATTTTCACATAAGATATAAATAGAGTCATTCAACACATAATCATACACTTTATCCTGAACTCATTCGTTACATCATTTGAGTTCGAGTACCCTGTTCATTCATTTCCTTCATTAAAACTCAATAAATCAGCGCACACAATAATTCAGAAATTGAATTCCTCCATATATATACATGTAATCAAATAATTACAAAAATCTTCTTGTCCCTGGCCTAATCTTCTAATCAATGGCCCTTTCTACAACTGATCGTAGGCTTACACAACAAACCTCTGTTTGTCCAAAACCCTACTTTCTATTACTCTCTGTTGTCTACTTTTGCCTTGAGGCTTTACAATTTATACAAAAGATGATGAACCAATTTAGGTTCAGATCCTCCATTATCTCAACAAAATCCTCCAAATCCTCAAAGTCCTAAAATTTATCCTTTATCTCTAAAAATCCTTTCAAACTCACAAAATCATGGAACCAATTCCACTTTAGGAATTACAATTAAATTTCAAATCTCTCATTTCCTATGGAATCTCAACTATCCTAATTCCCTCATGTTCTCCAATCATTCGGGAACATTCACAAATCTCTCTCAATATTTAATTAATTCCTATTCTAAATGTCACTCAAAAACATTAATAATTACATAAGAACCAATATTCTTTTGAAAACAAAAGACCCCTATGTCTATTAAAATACAAAGGATTTTTTGAGCCTAATTCTCTTGCATCAAAAAATGAAGGAAATAAAGAAAAAAATCATTTATTATAAACAAATTAAAAACATACTAAAATATAGGAAAATAATTAGAGAGAATAGATCGACCCTGAGATAAACTGAACAAAGTTATCCTTAACCCTAAACCTAAGAATTAAAGATTTGATAATGAAATTAATGTTAAAAAATTATCCAATGAATATTTAAGCAAATATGCCACCATTTAACAATGGAAATGACCTTATTGGTTTATTACAACAACAAAAATGACATTGTTGATCTAGTACAACAACGAAAATATTTGTGGTTGATATGTATAAGATGCCTGCAAAAAACCACATGACGACAAAACCACATGATGCCTGCAATGTCTATTAATAAATTGGATAGACATTGAGAAATATTTTTCTTAATTTGCGTAAGCAAATATTGAAGTTTATAGGCTATGGTTGCTTAAGTTTGGAAAATTAGCAATTTATTGATTCAGGGTTCAATTTACAAGTTTTCATAGGGATTTGATAGTGAAATTATTTAATATATTCCATTCATGATGTCTTGGTTCAATTCTAAAATTTACCAACTCGGTGCAATGCTCAGTTGAATAATGGTTTTAATAGAGAGAGAGAGAGAGTATTAAAACCATTATTCAACTATTTGGTTATATATATATATATATATATATATATATATATATATATATATATATATATATATATATATTGTTCTATTAAGCGATATAAATTAACATTTTTTCCTCAGGAAAAATTATGTCAACAAAAAAAAAACAATATCACTTATATCACTACTACTGTGTATAAATTAGAAAGAGACATTTAGCTTAAAGGTCTCAAAATATATAAAACATAGTCCATTCTAAAAGTCTAGGTGCATAGCCTTTGAAGTGATACACGAGAAACTAAAAGTGGGAGATATAATAACCAATCTAAGCCCAAACGCAAAAATCCAATAAAAAAACTAGATATATCTTGATCAAGCAAAGGAAGGAGTGGATAAATAGTAGAAAACTCATCTTTAAATTTTAAGGTTCTCCATAAACTTGTTTCTAATTGAATACCATCCTTGGAAATAACTTTAAATTTCTCATTATACTCCTTGTAAACATAAGTTAAAATGCATAGAATGAAAAGTAGATTTGAGTTTTGTACCTCCTCATAGATCAGCTTCAACATAAGGATGTAATACTACTACCCCCTCTCAATTATTTAATCATAATCATAGAATCCTAAAAAACCTAAAGCTTTGAGTCACCTTTGTCAACAACAATGTATACTAGCATTTTTAATGCAATTAACTCAATATAATTATTATCTCACCAACCCAATCCTACTAAAAATTTGAAGAAATGAGAATCACCAAGAAATACAATTCCTCTTGCCCCATAGATTGGTGAGTCCCCTTACAAACCCCATTAGAAAAGGTCCAAGCCCCATTCTTATGCAAGGTAAATGAACAAATTTTTAGGCCTTACATTTTCTCCTTTGAAGAAACTCCCAGATGAGTGAATTATTCGTGATGGCTAACCATAGGAAAATTCTCACCTTTAGGAGGAATAATAATTATTAGCGATTCATTTCTTTTTTCCTTAAATATGTGGAATATGATTTTAGAATATAATTTATTTATTTATAAGCTGTAATTTAGGAAATAATTGTAACTTTTATTTCTCGCAAGAAAAGTTTATATTTTATATGTGCAATATGCACCATCATGAAATTATTCTCTAGTAAAAACTAAATGAAGCGCATTTTAGCGCTATAAACTTCATATCAAAAAATAACATACCTAGAATTAAAATATGAATGAGACGTTGTAGCAAGGATACACACCTCTAAACATCTCCCTTAAGCACGCATCTTAAATAACACATAATAGAGTCAAAATACAAATATAAATAGAACACAACACCATTAAAAAAATCAGAAAACATGTAAGGATCTCATTATTGTTGGCTTGAAAACGCCATTTTTTTCTTCCAATAGCTCCCAAGATCCTTTTGTTACATCCAAAACTCTTTTAGATACAACATCATCTTCTGTGTTGAGCTTTTTGAAGATGTGAAAAAGAAATAACAAAGAATATAAATTTTATCAATTTGACTTAATCAAACTAAGGTATGAGAATGAAATTTTACATGCCTATTGACTACATTACCTTTTCAATAACCAATTTGGGATCTCCTAGTACCTGTGCAATAGAATGTTGTGCCAAAGCCCTTTACGATTAAGGAGTCTCTAAAGGTTCTTAGAAACCAATTCTTTGCTAAATTCATAGATATTTTTGAAGCCCCTCCCTCTAGTTGTGGGAATTGTTATTTTCTTCCAATCTTGATGTGTAATAATGAATACTTGATAAAGGGAACTCAAAATTAATGTTTTCCAAGTTCCAATGATGGTGACTAGACTTTAACATACCAAAAAATTAGTGATTTTGATCGATCTATTGTTAAGGTTTTATTTTTGACATTTTGGATCAATTTGAAGACCCCATAAACCTTTAATTTAGAATTTTGAAGTAACAATATTGAAATTTTCAAAATATGAAATTACAAATTCTTTTATAATTAAAAACATACACAAAGAGACCATGAAAAAAAGAAAAAAAGAAACAAAAAAGGAAAGTTCACACGACATTTTCATGAATGTAATGTTATTTATCTATTATCTTAGAACTAGAATGGTGAGGAGTTGAGTTTCAAAATATACCCACCTAGGTTCATCCTTTGGGATAGAGGTCCATAATAAGATACCTCTACATATTTAGGTCTTGGCTAAATCAGTAGTTATGATATATCTAACTTATGGACTTTTCGAGATACTCTAAAATATAACAACAATAGCTAAATTTGATCTAGAACTAGCCTAAATCATCTCACCTACTCCCACACCTGGGAAATAAGAAGAATAATAAGAATAAATTAATTATTTTAACATCCACGAGGCTAAAGATAGCCTATGCGACAAATTTCTTCACCTTGTGATTCCTATATTCAAGTCATTTCCTATGAAGCCTCACAACAAATTCTCCTAGCTTCTCTACAAACCCCTCAATGAATAAATTATCCCAAGATCTAGTTGTCAAAATATACGCTTAGCTTTCCTTCTTGTCTTTTAAGGCCTCACATTCTAAAATGAAATTATTTTTTGTTTCCTCTTTTTTGAAAGAGAAAAAAATACATACTCTTTCTTCCCACACTTCTTTTGGTCATGTCCAGCACCTCGTTTCATAGCGAATTTGATGAGAATTATCCCTTAACTGAGCAATAAGAATTTTGGATGTCCAAGAAATTTTTTCCCATATGTATGCTTCTTGTTGATGATTATGAGTGGGATTAAACTCTTCAATATAGTATTTTTTCTTTCTCCCTATCTCTTTATCCTAAGTACACTTGTGGAACTTATCCATAACAATAGCTTTTATCTCTTTACTGTTTGTGAGACACATGTTCACGAATATACGACATTTACTAAACTAATTTTATTTTTCCGCATCCAACTCTTCCTTCTTTTTCACAATATGTCATTAAAGACAATCTTAGGCCACCTGCCCTCTTCCATTTTCTCAAATTTTTTAAAATACCTTATGACTCGCACCATAGAAATTTCTTCAAGAGGAGAAACCCTTGTTTCACTTAACAAGATATCATAAGGAACTACACTTTTAATTTTGAATTTTCTTGTAATCAAGTGCTTTTGAATTTTCTCAATTTGTTTAAACTGCATGTTAGGTGTATTGTTGGCCCAAAGTTCACAACCGTAGATAATCACCAGAATCACTAAAATCCCCAAAACAGATTGAGTGGTTTCCCAGTCACCTCTCTACACCTATTTTGAAAAGCATAAAATTCTTTCCAACCCCCAATGTTATCTTCTTTCTACAAGTGTCCCAACTTAGATTTCTGTTGAATTCAATTATGAGGTATTTGCAGTCTGCAACTTCTTCTAGAGCGTTTCCTTCAAAGTATAGCCTATGTTGGTTATGTTTTTTTTTTAAGAGAAACCCACTACTTTTGTTTTGCTAATATTAACTTTCTTCCTTGCCCTTCTACAAAAATTCTCAAGGAAAAGTGAGCTCTCTTGCAATCCAAGAGAATATTTAACAATCAAAATAAGGTCATCTACATACAAAATAAGCCTTATAACAAAATTGCCCAAATGGATACTGTTATAGGCCATTTTTTCACATCTGGTCAATAGGCTTGCAAACTAGATCAATCAACATCGATTAACACCTTGTCATCATCCCTACACAAAGCCATAGGAATGACTCTCCCAAATCAATGAGTTTTTAGGCTTAATTGCTTCATTTCCATGCTTTTAAGGCCCAATGCACTATGTTCCCTTAGGAACCTACTTTCAGTATAGGTTGCTCCACTCTGCACCTGTACTGATCATTAGCAGGTTGTCCCTTTCTGGGGGTGCGTTATTTTAGAAATTCGAGAAAAATAAAAAGAATCTCGAAGCTACCTCTTCTAGAAGCTTCCAATATTTGTTTCAACCATTTACCTTGGATAATAAATTTGAATCCTATTTCTTCCTACCTTGGATATTTCACCTCTTATCCCTTGAGCTCATCCACAGGGACTTCACTCAATGAAACTCTAACATATCACGTGCGATAATAGCATATTAAACAATACCCTTAATTTGAGTACATATTGGAAAATACCTCTAAAAATCACATTATTTAACCCCTTACCAATATAAACCCAATACACCTTCCCAATAAAGCCCATACTTTCACTATATATTGTAGGTATCCATTTTTTCATTAACATTTTTTATACCCCTTTATATTTTTTCATTAACTTTGAGCTCCATTTTTTATACCCGCCAATATAAAAACCCTTTACCCCCTATATTTCCCCCAATATATTATGTCATTTTTTCCTCATTATATATACCCCAATATGAACCCATGTGCTATGGTATTTCTCCCGCAGTGAAGCCCCCATGAGCTCATCCTCCCATCAAGAGTGGATTTCAATCATATATTGGTAAATGGATAAGAATTCCTAAACTGCCATCCTCTCTTATATATTTACCACCATCAACAAGCTAGGGGTTGGATTTTGGAGGTCAATTATACCCTCATGTTGTTTCTTTGTGTTCGGTGTGGATCCTAATTATCTTCTTTATTTAGATGTATTGACGCATTGGACCCATGTTCTTAATGGGGTGGCAAAACTGCCCATCATTTAATTATTTTCAAGGGGGTTCAGGGGGGGCAACGATAATTTTATGAGCCCCCCCCTTGGCGGGGGGTTTCGGGGGAAGTGCCTCCAAAGCTAAAAACATATGTAAAATTTCCTTGTCAAATATTGTAATTTTGTAGTCAATCTAGGTGGTTCATTAGGCAGATGATATGTCGCTAGAAATTATGTTTAATGTAATGTTTTTTTCCCTAGAAGGAAACCCCTCATTTTTTATGAGGGTATTGTATTGCGGTTGTGCTGAGTGTATATTCTGAGTGAGAACCAGAAATGGGGGCTTTGTGAGATAGTAGAGGATATTACAATGGATATGTTATAGGTTATGTCTCTTCATTTTTTTGGATAATAGAAGGGAAGTACTAGTTGTTTCTGTGGACGTAGCCCAAGTTGGGTGAACCACATATATCTGTGTCTCTCTTTTTTTATATGTTATTTATGTGTTTTTGTTTCTGCATATTTTATGTATTCCATTTATTTGTACTATATAATTTTCTAACACTTTGGAGCTAAGAGAGTCATCATTCCATGCATTGAGGTGACTTAGAGGTGTGCTTTGTGGAAAGGAAGGACAAGTCAACTTGGGGAGTTCTCTACATGATCAACTCCTATATTTGGTTGTAACTCTCTCCATTTCTATTAATATAAAGAGTGCATTGTTTTCCTATATATGATGTTTATATTCATATGTTTCAATTCTTTGTTGATCCATTGAATAGAGTGATTGGATAATGCTACATATATATTGCATCTCTTTGACTTGTTGTGATTGTATGTGCAGGTTCTAATCATAACAATCAGAGCTAGGATTGGAGTGTACAAGCCAAGAAGAGAGTGAAGCTTGCAACAGATTCCAAGTAAGCCTCATCTCATTATTCGATTACTTTAAGGGAAACATTATAGTTTTTTGCTTTATGTTGTTCTAGACTAGGCCACTGGGTCTAGGGAAGATACTTCTGTCTGTAGTCATAGATTCTACATAACAAATTGGTGACTGCACTGGGGATCGATTCATTCACTTAGTGGTTTCCTTGACTTTATCCTTTGTTACACCTCTTGAAAAAACCTCCAGTGTCTCACTTAGTCCTAAAAATACCTAGGAAGACCTTTCATTGAGCTTCGGTTGCATTTTCTGTTTAGAAGCTTGGTATTCCTTGATAAAAGCTCCTCCAGGTCTGGGGACAGAGCGTTGTAGTTTAGCCTAACCTTCTCTGCACTTGCATTGCAGTGCACTTAGCCCTTTCAACACCTAAACTAACCTTTGTTTGATGCAAAAAATTTCCTTTTTTATTTTCTCTCTCATCAACCTTGTTCCAACTGCTCTTCCTTGTGTCCCTGAGTTTCTTTTGGACTCTAAGAATCCTTCATCTTGGTTTTATTTATTTTTATATCCTTTGATGAGAATTTGTTTAGATTTTGATTTGTTCTTGTCATTAGGTCATTATAAAATTGGTTGTTTGATCATTGAGATATTGAAAGAATTGGTGTTCAAGTCATTGTTCTGAATAATTTATTTTATCAATGATGAAGCATACATCTTAGTTTTCATGTAATTTTTAAAATTAAGTGGAGTTGAAAAGAAAATTCTCTTTGCAACGCATATAGGGATTTGATTTTGGTTGGGATAGTGAATTTGAGGAGATCTATTGTTGCATCACTTATTTTTCTCATTGTTGATTGATTTCTTCTTCCCCTACTTAGTTAGGCCTTTCATTGTTAAAAGGAAAATAAAAAGATTTGTTTTTGTCATATTAGTTGCATCATAGGTGTGTTTAGGTGACATCGATTTTTAAGCATTGAAATTGAAACTTAATTCAAGATCAACTCTATAATTTATTGATTCAACCGAAGGATCATTTGTCACATTAACGAAACATCTAGAGGTCTAGGCTAAAGATGTGTTCCTACGTCTTTAAAAGTAGGAGCTGTCATTTTTTTCCAACATTGCATTCTAGGGGTGATATCCCGTTCCACGTACGTAAGTGGATCATACCAATTTCCACGTACCTATGGGTATATTGAATGGTGCTCCATGCATGAAAAGTGTATGGGAATTCTCTCATTGCACAATTACGCATTAGAAAACACTACCAGAGACTGCACTTTCACGTACCATCAAGTATGTTATGGAAGTCCACACTAGGTTGCTATCCTCACCATAGGTAACCAAGTTGGCCCCCTTGTATATTGTGATACACCAAATACATCATTCTGGGATATTTCCTGCCTGTACATAGATCCTTGGTTCTCCAAGGTTGTATATTGTTGTTCACAGTTACTTGGTAAACCCTTTTTCCTAGTTAACCCTGTTTTATTTTATTTTTTGTTTTTAATTTCTAAAATCAATTAATTGATTGTGAAACAACATCCTTATCATGGGACACCTCCTTAATGGATCTTAGGTTGAGACTAATGGAAACAGTTCTGGAGTCTACCAATCAAGGAAACCCCTTTAACAAGAATCCTGATCCTTTTCCTCGTTTTGGAAATATTTGTGCTCCTTATATGGAAACATTGTCCCTTCCCGGATTTACCATTGGTTTTCTAGTTTGGTTGTTTTCAACCACTATGGTTCCAAATGTCCAAGCTTCTCCTCAAACAAGTTCTCCTCCACCTGAATGGTATCAACCTCAAGTTGATCCTAAAGTTTACCCTTTGCCTTATTCACCTGTTGTTTCTTCATCCCTTTCTTCCTCCTCGTGTCGTGAAAGTATTGATTCTAGTAACCAGGAAGCTAAGACGAAGAAGAAAAATAAGCAGGGGGGCAACCAAGCAACAATTGACACCCATGTAACTAGTATGGAGGAACCTTCCAATCAAGCCCGCAAAGTTAAATTCCCTTGCAAGTTATGTAAGGATGATCAAATTATTATAAATTGTCCTAGTATTTTAGAGGTGTTAGAAGTGTGGTCCAGAGGCTCACAACAGCCTTGGTCATTATCCTCTGGAGATCATGCTGGTGATAAACCATCACCTAGTGATAGCAAGGTCCATGGGAAGAAGGGAAAATTCAAGTTTACCTATAGGTTATGTGAAGAAAATCATCTTATTCACCTTTTCCTTACATGTATGAAGCTTCAAAAGTGTTGGAAAAGCTTACATCTCCTCAGCCTCATCTTCCAACTAGTTAACGAAAGCTTTCTCCCAATCCTCCACTAGTTGATGAAGTGATTGTTCATAATACGAATCTAGTAAATCCCACTCTCTCTAAACACGAATCCCATGAGTCTGTTCCCGACCAACCATTAGTTGATAAAATGGTTGACTCGATTCCACCTTCATTTAATCATACCTTTCCCGTAGAGAGTGAAATTCGTATCGCTCAAGTTCTTCCCATTTCTTCATGTTCCAATGAACTTGGGCGAAATCCTCTCGTTCCAACTGTATAGGGTGACATTTCTCCTGTTCCCACAACACGGGGGGGGATCTTCCCATTACCATACCACAAGGGAGAAGCTATCGCATTTCCAGGATAACCCCTCCCAGTAGTATGGTCACTTTATTTGGAGTTGAATAGCATGATATATTCTTCCTCCTTACGTGCCCTTCTAGATAATAGTACAGGTTTATAATATGCACGTACCTGGAATATTCATTGACGAAGTCACATTTGTTAGAATTTTGTCCTCAACTACTTGGCAAGCTTTCGGTTCTCTGCAGCATATGCACGTTGTCCAAAATCTGTTGTCTTTTAACAGAGGAACTAGTCAACCATTAGGGTTCCTTCCTAAGTTGCCTACTACTTTGGGAGGAAAAATCATATATATCTATGTTATGGTAGTCCAAGGCCCTTGTGATGGTAGACCATAACCTTTGTTTTATGAATTCAAAGGTTGTAGATGCCATTGTTGTTATAAGATGGAAAAGTCTTTTGTTGAAATCATTCCTTTTTTCCTTCCTTTGCTTGGATTGAAGTTGGTGTGTTCATGTCAGGATTATTAAATGAGATGTATAATACAACAATAAGAAAATGAACCTTAATCATGATCTATAATACCACAATACAATATTTATGTTTGATAAGGAATATGTTTTCTAAGATGAAAATCCTTATATGATCCATGTTCTAGGTTTTAGATCCTTTGCTTCATACTTATACTTAAAATCATCTTATGATATATCATACCATAATACAATATTTATGTTTTATAAGGAATACATTTTCTAAGATGAAAATCCTTGCATGATCCATGTTCTAGATTTTAATACCAGAATACAATATTTATGTTTTATAAGGAATACAATTACTAAGATGAAAATCCTTGCATGATCCATGTTCTAGATTTTAGATCCTTTGCCTCATACTTACACTTAAAATCAAATATCTATAATCGTCTCATCTTTCATGAAAAATGAAAGAAATAAAGAAAAACTTCATTTATTATAAACAAATTAAAAACACACTAAAATAAAGGCAAATAATTAGAGAGAATAGATCGACCCTGAGATAAACTGAACAAAGTTATCCTTAACCCTAAACCTAAGAATTAAATATTTGATAGTGAAATTAATGATAAAAAATTATCCAATGAATATTTCAGCAAATATGCCACCATTTATCAATGGAAATGACCTTGTTGGTTTATTACAACAACAAAAATGACATTGTTGGTCTAGTACAACAATGAAAATAATTGCGATTGATATGTATACGATGCCTGCAAAAAACCACATGATGAAAACTACGTGATAGTAATAAACTCTCTCAAATTTTAGATATTAAGAAATTTGATAGACATTGAGAAATCTTGTTCTTAATTTGCATAAGAAAATATTGAAGTTTGTAGGCTATGGTTGCTTAAGTTTGGAAAATTAGCAATTTATTGATTCAGGGTTCAAGTTTGCATAGGGATTTGATTGTGAAATTATTTAATATATTCCATTCATAATGTCTTGGTTCAATTCTAAAATTTAGCAACTCAGTGCATTGCCTAGTTGAATAATGGTTTTAATATATATATATATATATATATATATATATATATATATATATATATATATATATATATATATATATATATAGAGAGAGAGAGAGAGAGAGAGAGAGTATTAAAACCATTATTCAACTATTTGATTAGATATATATATATATATTTGGTTCTATTAAGCGATATAAATTAACATTTTTTCCTTAGGAAAAATTATGTCAACAAAAAAAAAAAAAACAATATCACTTATATCACTACTACTGTGTATAAATTAGAAAGGGAAATTAAGCTTAAAGGTCTCAAAAGATATAATACGTAGTCCATTCTAAAAGTCTAGGTTTATAGCCTTTGAAGTGATACACGAGAAACTAAAAGTGGGAGATATGATAACCAATCTAAGCCCAAACGCAAAATTCCAATAAAAAAACTAGATATATCCTGATCAAGCAAAGGAGGGAATGGATAAATAGTAGAAAAATCATCTTTAAATTTTAATGTTCCCCATAAACTTGTTTCTAATTGAAGACCATCCTTGGAAATAACTTGAAAGTTCTCATTATACTCCTTGTAAACATAAGTTAAAATACATAGAATGAAAAGTAGATTTGAGTTTTGTACCCCCTCCTAGATCATCTTCAACATAAGGATGTAAATGCTACTACCCCCTCTCAATTATTTGATCATAATCATAGAATCCTAAAAAACATAAAGCTTTGAGTCACCTTTGTCAACAACAATGTATACTAGCATTTTTAATGCAATTAACTCAATATAATTATTATCTCACCAACCCAATCCTACTAAAGATTTGAATAAATGAGAATCACCAAGAAATAAAATTCCTCTTGCCCCATAGATCGATGAGTCCCCTTTACAAACCCCATTAGAAAAGGTCCAAGCCCCACTCTTATGCAAGGTAAATGAACAAATTCTTAGGCCTTACATTTTCTCCTTTGAAGAAACTCCCAGATGAGTTACATTTTCTCCTTTGAAGAAACTCCCAGATGAGTGAATTATTCGTGATGGCTAACCATAGGAAAATTCTCACCTTTAGGAGGAATAATAATTATTAGCGATTCATTTATTTTTTCCTTAAATATGTGAAATATGATTTTAGAATATAATTTATTTATTTATATGCTGTAATTTAGGAAAGAAATGTAACTTCTATTTCTTGCAAGAAAAGTTTATTATTTTATATGTGTAATATGCACCATTTTGAAATTATTCTCTAGTAAAAACTAAATGAAGCACATTTTAGCGCGATAAACTTCATATAAAAAAATAACATACCTAGAATTAAAATTTGAATGAGACATTGTAGCAAGGATACACACCTCTAAACATTTCCCTTAAGCACACATCTTAAATAACACATAATAGAGTCAAAATACAAATATAAATAGAGCACAACATCATTAAAAAAAATCAGAAAACATGTAACTATCTCATTATTGTTGGCTTGAAAATGCGATTTTTTTCTTCCAATAACTCCCAAGATCATTTCCAAAACTCTTTTAGACACATCATCATCTTTTGTGTTGAGCTTTTTGAAGATGTGAAAAAGAAATAACAAAGAATATAAATTTTATCAATTTGACTTAATCAAACTAAGGTATGAGAATGAAATTTTACATGCCTATTGATTGCATTACCTTGTCAATAACCAATTTTGGATCTCCTAGTACTTGTGCAATAGAATGTTGTGCCAAAGCCCTTTACGATTAAGGAGTTTCTAGAGGTTCTTAGAAACCAATTCTTTGTTAAATTCATAGATATTTTTGAAGCCCCTCCCTCTAGTTGTGGGAATTGTTATTTTCTTCCAATATTGATGTGTAATAATGAATACTTGATAAAGGGAACTCAAAATTAATGTTTTCCAAGTTCCAATGATGGTGACTAGACTTTAACATACCAAAAAATTAGTGACTTTGATCGATCTATTGTTAAGGTTTTATTTTGACATTTTGGATCGATTTGAAGACCCCATAAACCTTTAATTTAGAATTTTGAAGTAACAAGTTTGAAAATTTCAAAATATGAAATTACAAATTCTTTTATAATTAAAAACATACACAAAGAGACCATGAAAAAAAGAAAAAAAGAAACAAAAAAGGAAAGTTCACACAACCTTTTCTTGAATGTAATGTTATTTATATATTATCTTAGAACTAGAATGGTGAGGAGTTGAGTTTCAAGATATACACACCTAGGTTCATCCTTTGGGATAGAGGTCCATAATAAGATACCTCTACATATTTAGGTCTTGGCTAAATCACTATTTATGATATATCTAAATTATGGACTTTTCGAGATACTCTAAGATATAACAACAGTAACTAAATCTGATCTAGAACTGGCCTAAATCATCTCACCTACTCCCACACCTGGGAAATAAGAAGAATAAGAAGAATAAATTAATTATTTTAACATCCACGAGGCTAAATATAGCCTATGCGACAAATTGATTCACCATGTGATTCCTATATTCAGCTTGTTTCCTGTGAAGCCTCACAAAAAATTCTCCTAGCTTCTTTGCAAACCCCTCAATGAATAAATTATCCCAAGATCTAGTTTTCAAAATATATGCTTAGCTTTCCCTATTTTATTTTAAGGCCTCACATTCTAAAATGAAATTATTTTTTGTTTCTTCTTTTTTGAAAGAGAAAAAAATACATACTCTTTCTTCCCACACTTCTTTTGGTCATGTCCAACACCTCGTTTCGCAGCGGAGTTGATGAGAATTAGCCCTTAACTGAGTAATAAGAATTTTGGATCTCCAAGAAATGTTTGCCCTTATGTACGCTTCTTGTTGATGATTATGAGTGGGATTAAACTCTTCAATATAGTAATTTTTCTTTCTCCCTATCTCTTTATCCTAAGTACACTTGTGGAACTTATCCATAACAATAGCTTTTATCTCTTTACTATTTGTGAGACACATGTTCAAGAAAATACCCCATTTACTAAACTAATTTTTATTTTTCCGCATCCAACTCTTCCTTATTTTTCAAAATATGTCATTAAATACAATCTTAGGCCATCTGCCCTCTTCCATTTTCTCAAATTATTTTAAATACCTTATGATTCGCACCATAGCAATTGATTCAAGAGGAGAAACCCCTGTTTCACTTAACAAGATATCATAAGGAACTACACTTTTAATTTTGAATTTTCTTGTAATCAAGTGCTTTTGAATTTTCTCAATTTTTTTAAACTGCATGTTAGGTGTATTGTTGGCCCAAAGTTCACAACCGTAGATAATCACCAGAATCACTAAAATCCCCAAAACAGATTGAGTGGTTTCCCATTCCCATAACTCTACCTCTCTACACCTATTTTGAAAAGCATAGAATTCTTTCCAACCCCCAATGTTATTTTCTTTCTACAAGTGTCTCGACTTAGATTTCTGTTGAATTCAATTATGAGGTATTTGCAATCTACCATTTTTTCACATCTGGTCAATAGGCTTGCAAACTGGATCAATCAACATCGATGAAAACCTTGTCATCATCCCTACACAAAGCCATATGAATGACTCTCCCAAATCAATGAGTTTTTAGGCTTAACTGCTTCATTTCCATGCTTTTAAGGAAAAATGCACTATGTTCCCTTAGGAACCTACGTTCAATACAGGTTTCTCCACTCTACCCCTATACTGATCATTAGCAGGTTGTCCCTTGCTGGGGGTGCGTTTATTTTAGAAATTCGGGAAAAATAAAAAGAATCCTGAAGCTTCCTCTTCCAGAAGCTTCCAATATTTGTTTCAACCACTTACCTTGGTTAATAACTTTGAATCCTATTTCTTCCTACCTTGGATATTTCACCTCTTATCCCTTGAGCTCATCCACAGGGACTTCACTCAATGAAACTCTAACATATCACGTGCGATAATAGCATATTAAACAATACCCTTAATTTGAGTACATATTGGAAAATACCTCTAAAAATCACATTATTTAACCCCCTACCAATATAAACCCAATACACCTTCCCAATTTATAAAGCCCATACTTTCACTATATATTGTAGGTATCCATTTTTTCATTAACATTTTTTATACCCCTTTATATTTTTTCATTAAATTTGAGCTCCATTTTTTATACCCACCAATATAAAAACCTTTACCCCCTATATTTCCCCCAATATATTATGTCATTTTTTCCTCATTATATATACCCCAATATGAACCCATGTGTTATGGTATTTATCCCGCAGTGAAGCCCCCATGAGCTTATCCTCCCATCAAGAGTGGATTTCAATCATATATTGGTAAATGGATAATAATTCCTAAACTACCATCCTCTCCTATATATTTGCTACCATCAACAAGCTAGGGGTTGGCTTTTGGAGATCAATTATACCCTCATGTTGTTTCTTTGTGTTGGGTGTGGATCCTAATTATCTTCTTTATTTAGATGTATCGACGTGTTGGACCCATGTTCTTAATGGGGTGGCAACACTGCCCATCGTTTAATTATTTTCAAGGGGGTCCAGGGGGGGCAACGATGATTTTATGAGCCCCCCCTTGACGGGGGGTTTCGGGGGCAGTGCCCCCAAAGCTAAAAACATATGTAAAATTTCCTTGTAAAATATTGTAATTTCGTAGTCAATCTGGGTGGTTCATTAGGCGGATGATATTTCGGTAGAAGTTATGTTTAACATAAGGTTTTTTTTCCCTAGAAGGCAACCCCTTGTTTTTTATGAGGGTATTGTATTACGGTTGTGTGATGAGCGTATATTTTGAGTAAGAACCTGAAAGGGGGGCTGTGTGAGATAGTAGAGGATATCACAACAGATCTGTTATAGGTTTTGTCTCTTCATTTTGTTGGATAATAGAAGGGAAGTACTGGTTGTTTCTATGCACGTAGCCCAAGTTGGGTGAACCACATATATCTGTGTCTCTCTTTTTTTATATGTTATTTATGTGTTTTTGTTTCTGCATATTTTATGTATTCCATTTATTTGTAATATATAATTTTCTAACACTTTGGAGCTAAGAGAGTCATCATTCCATGCATTGAGGTGACTTAGAGGTGTACTTTGTGGAAAGGAAGGACGAGTCAACTTGGGGAGTTCTCCTCATGATAAACTCCTATATTTGGTTGTAACTCTCTCCATTTCTATTAATATGAAGAGTGCATTGTTTTCCTATATATGATGTTTATATTCATATGTTTCAATTCTTTGTTGATCCATTGAATAGAGTGTTTGGATAATGCTACATATATATCACATCTCTTTGACTTCTTGTGATTGTATGTGCAGGTTCTAATCATAACAATGAAAGCTAGGATTGGAGTGTACAAGCCAAGAAGAGAGTGAAGCTTGCGAAAGATTCCAAGTAAGCCTAATCTCATTATTCGATTAATTTAAGGTAAATATTATAGTTTTTTGCTTTATGTTGTTCTAGACTAGGCCACTGGGTCTAGGGAAGATACTTCTATCCGTAGTCGTAGAGTCTGCATAACAAATTGGTGACTACACTGGGGATCGATTCATTCACTTAGTGGTTTCCTTGACTTTATCCTTTGTTTCACCTCTTGAACAGATCTCCAATGTCTCACTTAGTCCTAAAATTACCTAGGAAGACCTTTCATTGAGCTTCAGTTTCATTTTCCGTTTCGAAACTTGGTATTCCTTGATAAAAGCTCCCCCTGGTCTGGAGACAGAGTGTTGCAGTTTAGCCTAACCTTCACTGCACTTGCGTTGCAGTGTACTTGGCCCTTTCAACACCTACACTGACCCTTGTTTGATGCAAAAAATTTCCTTTTTTTATTTTCTCTCTCATCAATTTTGTTCCAACTGCTCTTCCTTTTGTCCCTGAGTTTCTTTTGGACTCTAAGAATCTTTCATCTTGGTTTTAATTTTTTTTATAGCCTTTGATGAGAATTTGTTTAGATTTTGATTTGTTCTTTCCATTGGGTCATTAGAAAACTGGTTGTTTGATCATTGAGATATTGAAAGAATTGGTGTTCAAGTCATTGTTCTGAATAATTTCTTTTATCAATGATGAAGCATACATTTTAATTTTCATGTCATTTTAAAAATTAAGTGGAATTGAAAAGAAAAATCTCTTTGCAATGCATATAGGGATTTGATTTTGTTTGGGATGGTGAATTTGAGGAGATATATTGTTGCATCACTTATTTTTTTCAATGTTGATTGATTTCTTCTTCCCCTACTTAGTTAGGCCTTTCATTGTTAAAAGGAAAATAAAAAGAGTTCTTTTTGTCATATTAGTTGCATCATAGGTGTGTTTAGGTGACATCGATTTTTCAGCCTTGAAATTGAAACATAATTCAATATAAACTCTATAATTTACCGATTCAACCTAAGGAGCATTTGTCACATTAACAAAACATCTAGAGGTCTAGGCTAAAGACGTGTTCCTACGTCTTTAAATGTAGGAGATGTCATTTTTTTCCAACATTGCAATCTAGGGGTGAGATCTCATTCCACATACATAAGTGGATCATACTGATCTCCATGTACCTATGGTTATATTGAATGGCGCTTCATGCATGAAAAGTGTATGGGAATTCTCTCATCATACAATCACATTAGAAAACACTACCAGAGACTGCACTTCCATGTACCGTTGAGTATATTTTGGAAGTCCACCCTAGGTTGCTATCCTCACCATAGATAACTGAGTTGGCCCCCTTGTATATTGTGATACATCGAACACATCATTATGGGATATTTCATGCCTGTACGTAAACCCTTGGTTCTCCAAGGTTGTATCTTGTTGTTCATAGTTACTTGGTAAGCCCTTTTTCCTAGTTAACCCTATTTTATTTATTTTTTGTTTTTAATTTCTAAAATAAATTAATTGACTGTGAAACAATATTCTTATCATGGGACACCTCCTTAATGGATATTAGGTTGAGACTAATGGCAACAGTTCCCGAGTATACTAATCAAGTAAACTCCTCTGACGAGAATCCTGATCTTTTTCCTCATTTTGGAAATATTTGTGCTCCTTATATGAAACATTGTCCCTTCCCAGATTTACCATTGGTTTTCCAGTTTGGTTGTTTTCAATCGATGTGGTTCCAAATGTCCAAGCTTCTCCTCAAACAAGTTCTCCTCCACCTGAACGGTATCAACCTCAAGTTGATCCTAATGTTTACCCTTTTCCTTATTCACTTGTTGTTTCTTCATCCCTTTCTTCCTCCTCGCCTCGTGAAAGTATTGATTCTAGTAACCAGGAAGCTAGGAGGAAGAAGAAAAATAAGCAAGGGGACAACCAAGCAACAATTGACACCCATGAAACTAGTATGGAGGAACCTTCCAATCAAGCTCGAAAAGTTAAATTCCCTTGCAAGTTATGTAAGGATGATCAACTTATTATAAATTGTCCTGGAATTTTAGAGGTGTTATAAGCGTGGTCCACAGGCTTACAAAAGCCTTGGTCATTATCCTCTGGAGATCATGCTAGTGATAAACCATCACCTAGTAATAGCAAGGTCCATGGGAAGAAGGGAAAAGTCGAGTTTAGCTATAGGTTATGTGAATAAAATCATCTTATTCACCTTTTCCTTACATGGATGAAGCCTCAAAAGTGTTGGAAAAGCTTACATCTCCTTAGCCTCATCTTCCAACTGGTTAACAAAAGCTTTCTCCCAATCCTCCACTAGTTGATGAAGTGATTGTTCAGAATATGAATATAGTAAATCCCACTCTCTAAACATGAATCCCATGAGTCTGTTCTCGACCAACCATTGGTTGAGAAAATGGTTGACTCAATTTCACCTTCAATTAATCATACCTTTCCCGTAGAGAGTGAAATTTGTACCACTCAAGTTCTTCTCATTTATTTAGGTTCCAATGAACTTGGGGGAAATCCTCTCGTTCCAATTGTATAGGGGGAAAATTCTCTTGTTCCCACCACACAGGGGGGGGGGGGGGGGGGTTCCCATTACCATAGCACAAGGGAGAATCTATCCCGTTTCCAGGATAACCCCCTCCCAGTAGTATGGTCACTTTATTTGGAGTTGACTAGCATGATATCGTCTTCCTCCTTACATGCCCTTCCAGATAGTAGTACAGGTTTATAATATGCACGTACCTGGCATATTAATTGATGAAGGAACATATGTTAGAATTCTGTCCTCAACTACTTGGCAAGCTTTCAGTTCTCTGCAACTTGTGCCCGTTGTCCAAAATCTGTTGTCTTTTAACAGAGGAACTAGTCAACCATTAGGATTCCTTCCTAAGTTGCCTAATACTTTGGGAGGAAAAATCATATATATATATATGTGTGATGGTAGTCCAAGGCCCTTTGGATTTTAATTTACTCCTTTTGCATGACTATGTTTATGTCATGGGAGCTCTTGTCTCTTCACTCTTTCATGTTATGTGTTTTCCATAGGACGTAAGAATCGTGGCCATTGACCAAATTTTGTTCATTGGTCCTAATCTGGCTCCCAATAAACCATCATCCCTAAATGGTACTTATATGCAATTGGTATCTTCCCCACCATAGATTAATTATGTGACAAACTTTTCCATGCGCGCGTCTACTAATGATCTCGTAAGTGGTGTAGTGCATCATTTACTGGGGGTATTGGAGTATGATCTTTCCATTGGATCCTTTGATACCTTCGAGAGTGTTATTCTTCCATCTAATGAGAACCTATTGGAATCCACGGCCTTCTGCAATTCATGATTAAGGTTCCTAGAAGCATAGTTCCTTTTCTTGTGTTAAGCTCGTTAAAAAATGAAACAAGACATCAAAGCAAAGTTCCTTTTCTTGTGTCAAGATCCTTAAAAAATGAAACATAGTTTTCAGAGCAAGGTTCCTTTACTTGTGTCAAGCTTGTTAAAAAATGAAGCAAGGTGTTACGAGCATAGTTATTTTCTTGTACCAATCTTATTAAAAAAATGAAACAGATCCCCTTTAAATTTGAGTCTTTGATTAGATCTCGTAAATTCCTAGTCAAGTTTTTCACTTGATCTCGTAAACGAATCTTCATTCCATCCACCTATTGGCAACCAATAATTTGCTTAGGTGCATGAAATGAAGCTTGGGGGGCATGCACCTTGAATTGAGTCATTATGTTTTGATGAAAACTTATTTCAAGCATAGTTTCCCATGTTTCAAGCTTGTGTAAAAATGAAACTAATCTCAAGCATAGTTTCCCATGTTTCAAGCTTGTGTAAAAATGAAACCAATCTCAAGCATAGTTTCCCATGTTTCGAGATTGTGTAAAAATGAAACCAATTTCAAGCATAATTTTCCATGTTTCAAGCTTCAGTAAAAATGAAACCATTCCCATTTTATCCCTCACGATTTCCATTTTTATTAGCTTATTTTTGCCAGATCAGCCTTGGTTTTCTCATTCCATTGTCACCATATGTTTGGTCGATCATACACTTTCACTTGGTTGTTTCACCCTTTTGGGAACCACTGCGATGAGTGGTCTTATTAGTGAACCCCTTGACCTATATGTGTTTTGAGCAGTTCCATCATGACTGTAACCAATTTCTACCCTTTATACCACTCGTTCCTCTAGGAGGATTCCTCTTTCAACTCTTTTCAAACTCCCAAAATATGAAAATATTGTCAAGCACTTGTCTTTTCGAACTCGTTAAAGTAAATTAAAAGATGTTTACTCAGTATAAGTTTAACCCTTTTCTGGACTGAGATAGATTACTTATGAAAAAGGAACAATTTAGTCAAACATGGCTAAGAGGTTCTCCCAAGTATTTTTTTCTGCCTTTTCGGACTTAAGAGACTATTTACGAAAAGAAACCTTTGGAATTTTCTTTTTCACCGTTTTTTCAAACTCTCTAAACATGAAAAAGATGTTGATTTTTCACCTTCATTGGACTCATAAAAGCATCAAACAACGATGGACTCGTAGAACATGAAGAGACCGAACCACTCCTTATTAAGGTTCATTAAACATACTCAGAGGGATTCATTCGAAGGATGAACTTACATATCAAGCATATGTTATCCTCCTCAATATTATTAAAAAATAAAGAGGTACTGACCAAAATTGGTTGGGGAAATTGGGAAAAATATGATACTCCACTTGTTAATGACAATGAGTCGTTGTTGAACATGACACTCTTCCACTTCATCTATGTGGCTATTGAGTTGGGAAATCTTCTTGTCTTTTGGTTCATCACACCATTTCAAAGCCTCTATTTTTAGTTTTGGGTCAATGCTACCAATATTTAGTGTCGTCGATACGTTCAAGAGAATTCATTCAATTGAAATCTACTACAATAATCTTAAGCCTTCATTCCATGTCTGTCATTCCTGATCTAGTTTCGCATCCGCATCATTCTGTCTCAAATCATGATACCCGTTTTGTGTCATTGATGGGGGATACAATAAGGCCTTCCTATGAGTTTCTGGGTTCGGAATCTCCACAGTGGACATTTTTGTGACACAAAAATGTCCACTGTGGAGATTCCGAACCCAAAAACTCACAACTCTCACCACAGAAATCTAAAATCTACAAAAGGCCTTCCTGTGACGAGTTGATTCCTATCGACATCGGCTCATTATCTAGGAAGTTGACTTAGGAACACCTTTCAGTAACTTGGTGCTTGGATACGTCAATAACATGTTTCCTTGCTCTTGGCAATAGGTTTTCATCACTTTCCTTCGACCAAAATATTCTGTGTGGTGTTTGACTTCAACTCATTCATTCACACCATACAGATTGTACTGTAGTACCTTGAGAGCCATTAACATCATCAGTGGTTTCTCTCGTGTCTATTAACGACTTACATCATTAGACAGTAATCATATGGTGTCTACCATGTTTGACATCAGCTCATTGATTCACATGGTTAGACTCGTACATTGGAAGATCGAGTGAACGAGATAGAAGACCTTGGATTTATTTTCATCCACCTGGGCTATGATTTTAGGATTAATGCAAGATCATAGAGCATGATGGCTATGATCAGATATTCTGTGTGGTGTTTTACTTCAACTCATTCATTCACACCATACAGATTGTACTGTAGTACCTTGAGAGCCACTAACATCATCAGTGGTTTCTCTCGTGTCTATTAACGACTTACATCATTAGACGGTAATCATATGGTGTCTACCATGTTTGACCTCAGATCATTGATTCACATGGTTAGACTCGTACATTGGAAGATCGAGTGAACGAGATAGAAGACCTTGGATTTATTTTCATCCACCTGGGCTATGATTTTAGGATTAATGCAAGATCATAGAGCATGATGGCTATGATCAGATAGCCATCCAATCATGGGTCCACCCTTTGTCATCATTGTACATATATTTTTTATCATTGTACATGTAATGTTATCTTATGTGTTGAGAATGGGTATGCATCCCTCAACAAAGATATCATGATGTAAATGTATTGTAACAAATGATGATGTCGACAAGTTGTTGTTGATACGAACTTCTCACAAAGTAAAGAAATTCAATCGTAAGCTACTGTTTCTGAATTTGTACTTTAAGGGGAAATACATTATAGGAAATTTTGTCACATATGGTCAATAGGCCTTCAAATTGGATCAATCAACATCCATGAACACCTTGTCATCATCCCTACACAAAGCCCTAGGCACGACTCTCCCAAATATTTGAGTTTATAGCCTTAACTACTTCATTTCCATGCTTTTAAGGCCCAATGCACCATGTTCCCTTAGGAACCTACGTTCAATCCAAGTTGCTCCACTCTACACCTGCACCGATCATTAACAAGTTGTCCCTTGTTGGGGGTGCGTTTATTCTAGAAATCCAGGGAAAAAAAAGAATCCTCAAGCTTCCTCTTCCAGAAGCTTCCAGGAGTTGTTTCTGTAGAAATTTGC
The DNA here is from genome assembly GCA_034641835.2 of Pinus albicaulis. NCBI lineage: Eukaryota > Viridiplantae > Streptophyta > Pinopsida > Pinales > Pinaceae > Pinus > Pinus albicaulis. Next base: position 172,566,838 of record CM076573.1, read on the forward strand.
TGAATAATGATTAATTATCCACCGAGACTATCTTGATCACATACAATTCGAATTTATATGCAACACATAATCTCTTCCACTCAGATCATCACACATGCGGAAATAAAACAAGCGATAGCACATCAATTCATCATACACATTAACACAGTATGTATGGGGAAAGATTATAGCTGAAAACCCCGCAGCTATTGTGTATATTATAATGGAGAAATCATGTAACAAACTCGGTACAATACTCCTCACAAGTACTCAGTACTTTCTCATAAAGTTACACACAAACTAGCTTGGTTTTGAACAGGTTACTGGTTCAAAACTCACCACTAATTGCCTTGCCTCTATTGCACAATCATGGCCTGTCTATATAGAGATCCAAGGTTCGAATCTCCTTGGCTTGACAGCGCAATCATCATGGGAAATTCCTCCAAGTGTGGTGCAAATCTCATGCACAACTGATGTCGCCACTGATAGCTAACTTAACCCTTTCATCTACCTCTTTCACTGGTCTCCACTGAACTGTCCATGCACTGTAGTGAACTGATGTGTTCTTGAGTTGAATAATGAGTTACTAATTAATGAATTAAATAATATTTAATTCACTCCACTCATTACTAGTTGATTAGCTAGTTAAGCTAATCTCAACTAGTTCAACTAAGTTAAACCGAACACAACTCCACCATCTGTCTCATTAACTCCACCAAACTTCTGCCACTGAAGTCCTAACTGAAGTCAACCATGCATGAGCTCACCAAACCCTTAGGAATAGTGTAATTCCTATGTCAGATGCATGAGCCACTTCCAAGGCTCGAACTGAAGTGCTCCAAGAGAGTAAACTGAAGTTTATAGTCCAAATATTATTAAGGGTAAATAATATTTGACTTCCCTATTTTAGGATAGGCAGTCTAAATATAGACTTCGACCTATAGGTCAAAAAATAGAGGTCCATCTATTTTTACCAACATGACCAATACTCCAAGAATAACATACTGCAACCCCTGGACCATGCTCCATGTGTCTAAAAATAGACATAGTCTAAAAATAGACTTTGCGCCAGAATTTGCCTGCGGGCCCACTTAGTGAAGGCGACTTCATTTCACTAAGCTCCATCATCTTGCTGCATTTTCAACACTCCCTCTCAACAAGATATGGATTATATGCAACCCCTATCCTGCCTCTGTGGAATTCGAACTTGCTCCTGGTGAGCGCCTTCGTCAGGATGTCGGCATCCTGATCCTCCGTGGGAACATATGAAAGCATCATGATTCTCCGCTGAACACAATCTCTGATATGATGGTACCTGATGTCGATGTGTTTGGACCTATCATGAAATAATGGATTAGCCGAGAGTTTAATGCAACTCTGGTTATCACAATAGATCACTGTAGGCTCCAAATGCAACCCGAACAATCCAACGAGGATCTTCCTCATTCAAATAGCCTCGCATGCAGCCAAACTAGCTGCCATGTACTCGGCCTCTGCTGAACTGAGTGCCATGGATCTCTTCTTCCTGCTGTACCAGGAAAATGCTGTCGACCCAATGCTGAAAACTCCTCCAGATGTGCTCTTCCGGTCCATTGGGCTCCCTACCCAATCTGCATCAGTGAAGCCAGAAAGCTTCGCTCCATCCTCCTGTCTGTACCATAGACCATATCCCGATGTGCCACTAAGATAACGCAATACATGCTTGCCTGCCTTCCAAAAGAGCTTGGTAGGCTTAACCATAGCTTGCGAAAGCTGGTTAACTGCATAGCATATATCGGATCGTGTATTGACCAGGTACATAAGCGACCCCACCAACTGTCGATAGACAGTGGCATCCACTACCTCCGCTGAAGTAGCATCCTCCTTCCTCCAACCACCAGGAAGAGGAGTGTCAACAGGCTTGCAACCTTGCATGTTGAACCTCTCTAGAATCTCCCGAGCATACTTGCCCTCAGAAACAAACAGTACTCCATGCGCTGCCAAATCTCCAATCCCAATAAATAATGAAGGATGCCCAAGTCCTTCATCTCAAACTCTCGTGCAAGATCCTCCTTGCATGAAAGTATCAACCGCTCATCACCCGTCAAAATCAGATCATCTACATACAGTACGATGATCAACAGCTTCCCCTCCACCACAATCTGGTACAGGTTAGGATCCACCTCACTCTTGGAGAATCCAAGCCCGGTGAAGTAGCTATCTATTCGAGTGTACCAAGCACGAGGTGCTTGCTTCAGCCCGTACAGTGCTCTCTTGAGTCGGCACACATGCGACTCACTGCTGAAGATCTCAAAACCTTCAGGCTGCTCTATGTACACCTCCTCCTCAATAACTCCATTGAGGAACGCAGTCTTCACATCCATCTGATGAATGTGCCACCCCATCTGCGCTCAGAGAGCAAGGATCGTCCGTATGGAAGAGTACCTTGCGACAGGTGCAAAAGTCTCCTCATAGTCAATCCCCTCGATCTGTGAGAAGCCACGGGCGACAAATCTCGCCTTGTACTTCTCCACACTCCCGTCAGCCGCCTGCTTCACCTTGTAGATCCATCGAGAACCCACCACTGATTTCCCCACCGGTCTTGGGACAATCTCCCATGCACTGTTCCTGATGATCGAATCATATTCTTCGATCATGGCATCAACCCATGCGGGTTCCTCCACAGCTTCCTCAAAAGAGGATGGCTCCGTCACAACACATTGACCCACAAGAGCCATGTATCCAGTGTACCGATCCGGTGACTGTCTCTGTCTGCGCTGTGCTGTAGGTGGTCCTACAACCTTCTCTGCATCCCAAGCCAGTCGCTCAGCTTCTGTAGTGCGCATGCACCCTCTGATGGTTGGCGCTGCCTGGGTGGTTTCTTCCACCTCCCGAACCTCCTCTTGTGGCTGATCCACATCCGGAAGCTCCTCCTTAGGAACTAACAGCTCCTCATCTGCATGCAAGTGTAGCTCCCTCTCAAGCGAACACCGCATGGCTTTCTCCTCCTGGAATTTTATATCCCGTCGCACAACAGTCTTGCGACTGTCTGGCACATACACCCGATAGTTGTGAGGTGTATCAGTGTACCCTACAAATATTCCAACTTCAGCAGTTGGATCCAGCTTCCTTCTCGCATCCTTCGTCACATGCATGTAGACAGGAGAACCAAAAATCCGCAAATGGGAAATATCGGGCCTCTTGCCAGAATAAGCCTCCTCTGGTGTACTCATGCCAAGAACCTTGTGAGGACAACGGTTCTGCACATACACTGCTGTATTGCATGCCTCAGCCCACAAGTGAAGGGGTAGGCTCTGATCATGCAACATCGCCCGTGCAGCACCCACGATCGTTCTGTTCTTCCGCTCAGCCACCCCGTTCTGCTGTGGGTTATGGGGTGCAATGAGCTCTCTCCGAATCCCTTCTGCGCTGCAGAAATCCTTGAATTCAGCTGAGATGAATTCACCACCGTTATCACTCCTTAGAGCAATCACCTTCTTCCCCGACTCCTTCTCGACCAGTGCTTTAAACTCACAGAACTTCGCGAATGTATCGCTCTTCTTCGGCATGAAGAAGATCCAACACTTTTGAGAGAAATCATCAACAAAGATCACATAATACCTGTGCTTTGCTGTCGAAGCAACTGAGAAAGGACCACACACGTCTGTGTGAACTCTTTCAAGGATCGTCGTGGCGCGACTATCCTTCTCGTGAAAGGTGGCTTTCACATACTTCCCTAAAGTACACCCCTTGCACTGATCTGACTGCGCAAGAGTGCCCTTAGGAAGCCCAGTAGAAATCTGCTGCATGATCTTCAAAGCTCCATGGTGAAGGTGGCCCAATCTCCTGTGCCACAGTTCGCCCTCATCATCCCGGCTCACCACTTCTCCCGCCTTGCATGCCATAGCTGCGCAGCCATCTACCTGCAACCGATAAAGGTTCTTGGTTCGAACCCCTATCTTCCGGGTCTCTCCAGTAGTCTTACTGCGCAGGAAGGCTTTTCCTTCGCTGAAGACCACATCATACCCCTTATCTTCCAACATCGCCACAGAGATCAAGTTCTTCTTCAATCCAGGTACATGCATAACATCCCTCAATACAAAGGGTTTACCAGACTCCCTCTGAAAGGATATGGTACCGATACTAGTCGCACTGTATCTACCATCATCGCCCATCTCGATGTGCACACCCAAATCTTTGTCCTCCAGATCTGAGAACAAATCCCGATCTCCCGTCATATGAAATGACGCACCGCTGTCCAAGAACTACACCGATCCCATCACACTTGAAACCAAGCATGCGATCAGTGAAAATTCAAGCTCGAACTATGAAGCCAAAGCTTTTCCATTTGCAGATCTTCCCGCTTGCTTGTTTTTCTTCTTCTTTGGACAATTGGTAGCATAATGTCTGTGATCATGGCAGTGAAAACACTTCACTTTCGCCATATCCTGCTTCTTGCCCTTTGCACCAGAATGAGAAGTTTTCTTACCCTTCCCTTTCTTTGCTTTGGCAACCAAAGCGCAATTTTCTTCATCAACTCCCTTTGATGAAGATCCATCTCGAGTAGTCCTCCTTATCTCCTCCTGCATGAGATCCGCCCGAAGGTGCTCCATCCTGGCAGCTTCTCCCGACCATTGACACTATCTTGATATGAGTGCCAAGCCTTCGGAAGACCAAGGAGAGCTAGGTCGACCATGTCCTCATCTTCGACAGTCACCCCCACACTTCCCATCTCATCTCCTCATTGAGTGAACTTCGTGAGGTATATGGCGATATTGTCGCCTTTCTCCATCTTGATGTTCCTGAGCTTATCTTTGAGCGCCAGCTTCCTTTGGTCGCTCTTACTTTGGAATAGATCCATCAAAGCTTTCCACATTAAATATGGAGTAGCCTTTCCATGCAGGCTGGATACAATATGATCCTTGACGCCCTCCAACAGGATCCTTCGACATTTCGCCATCTTCTTTTGCCATGCTTCGACTTCAGCAGGATCAGTGGGCTTTTGGACATCCGTATCTACGAACTCCTTCAGACCATTATCTTCTAATACTGCCTCCATGAGATCCTTCCATGCAACATAATTCGAACTGCCTTCAAGAGCATATTCGAGTCGCAAACCGTTGAAAGACATTTTCAACACCGACACCAAGAAAACAAAACTGCTGCAAAATTCGAATTCCACCTCAAAGCTCAACTGCTCTAGATCTGTGAGAACAAATTATTTCTAGCACAAAGATTGACTACAAGGGGAATTTACTAGATATATCACCTTTCAAAGAAAGGATGGATCCAGAGGCTACCTGGCCCGCATGCAGACTCTGTCTACCGAAATAAGTTTGTAATCACTGTGATGATCAATCTCTGCTTCAATAACTCCGATACCATGTAGAAATTTGCTGAATAATGATTAATTATCCACCGAGACTATCCTGATCACATATCAATTCGAATTCATATGCAACACATAATCTCTTCCACTCAGATCATCACACATGCGGAAATAAAATAAGCGATAGCACATCAATTCATCATACACATTAACACGGTATGTATGGGGAAAGCTTATAGCTGAAAACCCCGCAGCTATTGTGTATATTATAATGGAGAAATCATGTAACAAAATCAGTACAATACTCCTCACAAGTACTCAGTACTATCTCATGAAGTTACACACAAACTAGCTTGGTTTTGAGCAGGTTACTGGTTCAAAACTCACCATTAATTGCCTTGCCTCTACTGCGCAATCATGGCCTGTCTAAATAGAGATCCAAGGTTCAAATCTCCTTGGCTTGACAGCGCAATCATCATGGGAAATTCCTCCAAGTGTGGTGCAAATCTCATGCACAACTGATGTCGCCACTGATAGCTAACTCCACCCTTTCATCTACCTCTTTCACTGGTCTCCACTGAACTGATCATGCACTGTAGTGAACTGATTTGTTCTTGAGTTGAATAATGAGTTACTAATTAATGAATTAAATAATATTTAATTCACTCCACTCATTACTAGTTGATTAGCTAGTTAAACTAATCTCAACTAGTTCAACTAAGTTAAACCGAACACAACTCCACTAGCTGTCTCATTAACTCCACCAAACTTCTGCCACTGAAGTCCTAACTGAAGTCAGCCATGCATGAGCTCACCAAAACCTTAGGAATAGCGTAATTCCTCTGTCAGATGCATGAGCCACTTCCAAGGCTCGAACTGAAGTGCTCCAAGAGAGTAAACTGAAGTTTATAGTCCAAATATTATTAAGGGTAAATAATATTTGACTTCCCTATTTTAAGGATAGGCAGTCTAAATATAGACTTCGACTTATAGGTCAAAAAAGAGGTCTATATGCTTACCAACATGACCAATACTCCAAGAATAACATACCGCAACCCCCGAGACCATGCTCCATATGTCTAAATTAAGACATGGGCCTAAAAATAGACTATATGAATTTGCTCGCGGCCTACTTAGGTGAAGTACTCATTTCACTAAGCTCCATCATCTTGCTGCATTTTCAACAGTTTCAGCCATTTACCTTGGATAAGAACTTCGAACCCTATCTCATCCTACCTTGGATATTTGACCTCTTATCCCTTGATATCATCCTCCCATCATGAGTGGTTCTCAAGCCTACATTGGTAAATGGATAATAATTCATAAAATACCATCCTCTCCTATATATTTACTGCCATACACAAGCTAAGCATTGGCTTTTGGAGATCAATTATACCCTCATGTTGCTGCAATGGAGCTAAGAGAGTCATCATTCCATACATTGAGGTGACATAGAGGTGTGATTTGTGGAAAGGAAGGACAAGTCAACTTGGGAAGCTCTCTACATGATCAACTCCTATATTTGGTTGTAACTCTCTCCATTTCTATTAATACAAAGAGTGCATTGTTTTCCTATATATGATGTTTATATTCATATGTTTCAATGCTTTTCTGATCCTTTGAATAGAGTGATTGAATAATGCTAAATAGATATCATAGATCTTTGGCTTGTTGTGATCGTATGTGTAGGTTCTAACTATAGCAATCAGAGCTAGGATTGGAGCGTACAATCCAAGAAGTGAGTGAATCTTGTGACAGATTCCAAGTAATCATCATCTCATTGTTTGATTAATTTAAGAGAACCATTATATTCTTTGCTTTTTGTTGTTCTAGACTATCCCACTAGGTCTAGGGAAGATACTTCTGTCTATAGTCGTAGATTCCCCATAACAAATACCATCACCACCTTGTGAATAAGCCACTATTCAAGCTTGTTGATATATAAACCAAAAATGGTAGGAGACAATGGGAAGCCTTGCTTGACCCCAATATATATTCTAAAACTTTCATAAATACTCATTGTATCTCTAATTTTGGATTTCACCTCTTCATACAACCTATGCAAAATTTCTCTCAAGTGCCTAGGAACCCCAAGTTCCTCCATTCTATGCCAAAGCTTACCTCTAGGAATCATGTCAAAGGCTTTTATGAAATCAACAAAGAAACAAAACGTTTCTTCCATTTTCTCCCAAACGTTTTCAATGATGTGCCTTAAATTTATACCATGATCAACTGTGGAATGTTTAAGTCTAAAACCTTCTCTCCCTTTAACACGTTTGTCACTTTCTTTCGCCCACTTTCTGATTTTATTTTCTAGCATGCTTCCAAATAAATTTGCAAACAAGGGGTTTATCATTATGGTCCTATAATTGGAGGGAGTATTGACGTCACCACTCTTGAAAAGAGGTATTTCCATACTAGTTTTCCAATCTGTGGAGAACCCCTGTTGTATGATGTTGTTGAAAATTTTTGTAATGTTAGGTGCAAGAATTTTTAAGCCCCGCTTTAGATATTTTTCTTGGATTTCAGCTAAGTCATTTTCTTTTCCAACACCCAACTTCTTGATGCCCATCTCTACCTCTTGCACCTTGAGGAGTTCAATATTAGTGTTGACCAACAAAGGAGTGTCAACCTTGGGATCCTGCTCATAATGTTGTCTTGCATAGTCAAACCATTTAGAAGTTGTAATACTATTTTCAGTTTGCATCTTTCTCTTTTGGAGCTCCTTCCAAAATAATTGGGATTATTTTTCCCAAGGAAGATTAGTTCTTCCCTCCTTGAAACCATGAAATCAACCTTTTTATTTCTTAATATATCCTTGTAAACTTTAAGCTTTATGTTATCCTTGTTTGACTCTTTCCACATTCTTCTTTCCTTTTTGCATTCCTCATCAAACCAAGCATTAACCGAAAAAAAAATTGTTTCATACTTCTTAATTTTTGCTCTTTTGCACTCTGCAAGTGCGCTTTGAATTAAATGTGTTAATTCGTGATTATGAAGGCCATGGATTGAAATTTTCTCCTTCTTGAAGAGCCCCAGTCATGTTATTTTGAAGGTATTACAATTTTCTGGAGTCAAAAGAATTCAGCCCTTTGGGAGATTTTGTTGAAAACACTAAGTTTTTGATGCTACCTGCTTCTTTCTAGTCCAAGAGAAACTTAAATAAATTTGCTTGTGACCCGATTTTAAATCCCAAAACTATTCTCCAATCAAAACTTCCCCCATTTTCTGACACAAATCATGCGAGCAAATTACATATTCTACTATACTTGCTCCATTGTAAGTAGTGAAAGTGAAATTACCAAACTTTTCCCAACTAGTCAAACCATTACAAATGACTAAATCGAAAGCCCCACATAGAGTAAGCAATTTTTCACCAAATAGATTGCATCCCTTGTCATATTATATTCTTTCCCTATGTCATAAAGGGTCATAATCTTCTTTACAAAAAAGAATGCTAGTTTGTTCACTTGCAGTCCTAGCATTGAAATGACCTACTATAAGGACTTCACCTAACTGAGAATATGTTGCAATATCTTCTTTTAATGTTACAGTGGGATCTTTGTGGCCTCTACTTTTGTGAGTTTTTGAAACTTGTGGTGCAAAATAGCATGCTGCAATTATGACGTGGTTTCCATTTTATGATATTTTAAACCAATGAATTGTTTATTTGAGTCTTATTTTTCTAACTGAATGAAACGACCTTATTCTTTTTCCCTTTTCCATTCCCTGTTGTCATTACCCTTGAAACAAAGGTGTCTTGCACCCTTCATGCTCATGTGTTTCTATGAGGAAAATTATGTCTCTATCTTCCACAATAAGCTCTAACTTAGGTCCTCATCTCCATGGGTAACCTCTGCAGTTCCAACAAACTAACCTTAAGAAACCCTGAGTATAACTTGATTGCTATTTGTTTTAACATACAAAACTCACAGTTGAGTCTTTGTCTTACTTACCCTGAATTTGTTGCGCCTTCTTTATTACCATCTTACTCCTCTATTTTGAAAGAATGAGATCCAAAACCTACTCTCACAACATCTGAGTAAAACAACATCTGAGTTAAAAAAACAATAACACAATGTTACCTAGAATAGAAACACTTACCATATCCCTACTTTAAATAAAATTTTAAAATCAAAAGTCAAAGCATAAGAGATAACCGGAATGGTGAATATACAATTAAGTGAATGTGTAGTTCCTCACACATAAAAGGCTCAATGTGAACTTTCACGTGACACTTTAGTTAGTAAAAAATAGTTGATTCTAGAACTTTCTATTAGTTTTTTTAATACCAGACAGCCAAGTGATATGACGTAACACAAATGAAATGGTTTTTCCAACATTCTAATAGTTTTTTAATACCAGACAGCTAAGTAATATGACCTAACGCAGCAATAAATGAAACTGATTTTTCCAACCATGAACTGATTTTTGGTTTGTACAGACTGTTCGGAATTTGTGAAAAATATAAATTAATGGTTTGGAAACATGACGGATCGTATAATCGTATGATTGTGAAAATGTAAATGAATTGTCTGGAAACATGATAGTTAGTAACTTGATCTGCAATTTGTTCGTAAAATTTTATTTTATTTTTTTAAAGAAAAAAATCGCTGTTAAATTATATTATATAAACAATACATAAGTCAGAGCAAAGTGCCATCCATATGATAGTCGAAGCACACGTATGCAAGAGCAAAACTGAAACTTCGCATCACATTCATCAGTCTACATTTGCAGGTGTCCAAAATTGAACAGCATAGCCAGCAATGGTTTCACATTTAGAAACAGAAATTTCAGAAAAAGACTGTAGATATAGGGAAAAACAGTGACACCACAAAACTACATCGCTGCAACATAAATAAGCAAGGTGGGAGCCAGGGCCTGATCAAAACATGCAACGAAAACGAATCCTCCATATAGTGTGCCTGCCAAATGATGAGTGATGGGAAGAGAAAAAACTGTTGGCTTGTGGTCGAAATCCATAATAAACCTGCACAGTATCGGAAAAAACATGTGGTTATACCAGAACAATAATAAACATATACCCGCTCGCTTGCCGTCGATGCCACGATGACTAAAAAGAGGAAGGCCACAGCAGGAAACTAGGGTAAAGGGATCTCGGTGGTCCAAATGCATTGACCATGCTCATATTGTTTGACCTCTATGTTCCCAAATATCATATTGACTCTTTTTTTGATAATGCATCAGCTCTAGTGTTCATCTCATCTCCCTGTAGATGTGGGTAATAGCAGACTTGTGCAATTGGTCCCATAACCACTTTGTCCTCATTAGTCATCCTTGAGCTGACTGAAGTCCCAGATTAGTACTACCCGCCATCGCTTCAATGATAACACGAGAGTCCCATATATGTGTACGTCCTCCAGGCCCAGACATATACTAGCATATAAACCCCTCCAGAGAGCCATGATCTCAGCCAAAACACTGTTTTCATGACCCCATTCCAGCATATGAGGATGCGTTGATCACAGAAATCTTGACCCATGCACCGCATCCCATGACCCCACGCTGGCAAGCTCCATCAAAAAATATAGCAAGTAGAGCAATCGGATGTGGTCGGTCCATCCACAATAACTTAGACTTAGAGATGTTCGTTGGTTGATCCAGCTCATGATGGCAGAGTGTATGCGTGTGATAGAAAAAACCACATTGTCAAAAACGATTCTGTTCCTTATCAGCCATACTTCCCATATTAAGAAAAAATGCAGATCATGAAACTTACCATGAACCTTATCCCATGTGCCAGATGCTTCCATAAAGCCCTGAGGCAGCCAAGTCGGATCGATGATGTGGGCACTAAAAAGCGCCCATATGCGTCGTGCAGTGGAGCATGTGAAAAACAAATGGTCAACTATCTCCTCTGCCACCCCACACCATACATACCTACTTGGTCCCTGAAAACCACGACGTTTAAGGGAATCCCATGTTAAAATTTTCCCACGCCAGACCAGCGAGATAAATAATAGGATCTTAGTAGGAATACCTCTTTTCCAGAAAGGCCAGAAATCGGCGAGAGAACTTTCCTCAGCTGTCAAAGAGATAATGTGATCATATGTTTCCTTTACCACCACCGAATCCGCCGAAATGGTTCGAGCCCATGTAATCAGATCCCCCTCTTCTCTGTAGCATATTCCAGCAACCTGTATGATCTGTATATATGATTTCCACATCTCAGCGTCTTCCCCAACTAAACCAAGTAAAGAGGCAGATTTAAGAATGAGCGCACCATGAGCCCAGTAATAAATGATTTGATGAAAATGAAATATCCCTCTATGAGCAAGTCTGTAAATAATCCTTGGTGTAGGGAGCGAATCTCTACTCATATCCAATATCCTGTCAGCTCCCAAAACGATCTTCAAACCATATATAAGCCTGCCAGTGAAAATGCTGAGGATTTTCTTGAATCCGATCCAAATGGTAGATATACAACGTGGCATGATGAAATTACCATAATAGAGGTCCTGTAGCCCAGAACCGCGGAGATATTTGACGGAAACGATACTGTTCCAAATGCCAGTCCCTGTGACGGTGTTTCTGAACAATTCTACAAACCCATAATAACATTTTTGAAAAATCTTCAGAGTTCTAAACAATCTGTAATGTGATATTTTTAAAGATAAATCCCTGTCACAGTGACTCTCCACGCTGCCCACAAACCCATAATGACATTTTTGAAAGGTAGAAATTCAATGAATGCCATTGTCATCTCTATCAAATAGTATGGTCGCCACCAACGATATCTCATATTCCTACTTATTATCAGATCGTACCGCCAATCAATAAATTTGCCATTAATATTCCTTTCGGAGTCAAATCGATGACAAACATTTTATTAATAATATGAGTATTTTTTGAAATGGTGGAAAAATCTATTATAATTTAGTCTTAATATTAGTAGTAGAGACAACCGTAATTGACGGTTTACTTTCACTGTTATTTAAAATTATCCATTGTGATTTGTAGAGGCAGGTTTGCCTCAGACTCTTAAGACATTGTTTCCTTAAATAGATCTTTAATATGTTTTCTTTAAGTTCTAAACTCTTAGGTAAGCATAAGCAATTTGAAGGCATACTCTAAACTTTGTACATAAAAACACAATAGAACAATCATTTAAAAAAAAAGAATTACATTAAAAAAAATCTTTTAATATTGGTCATAAATAAAATAATATTTACATTAAAAAATTAAAATGTATTAATAAACCAAAAAAAAAAAAAATCATAAATAAAGTAGTTTAATATCCACATCAACTTTATATTGATGGAAAGCAATTGTGGTAAAAAAGGAAAGTGGTTGCGGTAACAAAATTATAATTTTTTTTTTACTTTTAATAACAAAAAAAATATTAATAAATGATAAAAGGTCAAAAGTAATATAAAGAAAATGTTCATTAATGTGAAAGTGTTTTTTCTCTAATCATTATAAATCATAGAATTTTGAATTCAGAACTAAGATAGAGCTCAATATGGAGAGATGTTGTAGTGTCAGTAAATGAGTGTAAACATTTAAATATTGACTCAATTAATAATAAGATGTTAAAAGTAATAAAATTCGATTTAATATATGGTAATTTTTCTTTTATTGATAAAATTAAGAATAATTTTTTAGATAAAAGAAAATTATAATACACATATCATAATAAAATATATAATATACAAATAACAACTATAAATTAATATTCATTTTACCATATAAATTAAAATAATGATTCGATAAAGATATTTAAATTTAATTAATAAACATATAAAACTTAATACTTACAACGTGCTTAGATCCATCTCAAGCCCCCCATCTATGAAGCTAGAGAGGGATCAAATCTCTTGAGATGCAAACCTATTTTAAAATGAAAAAATATTTGATCGCTCTCATAGCTTGATAGATGGGATTAAGATGGATTGAGACTGATTTGTATATACACATACTATATCTACGGTGGATCCATCTCTCCCTCTCCCTCTCTCTTCCCTCCCTCTCTACTCTCTCCATCCCTCCTTCTCTCTCTTAACTCTTGTCTCTCTTCCTTGCTCCATCTCCCTTTCTTTCCCCCCATCTCTGTCACTATCTCCCTCCCTCCCTCTCTGCCCCTCCATCTCTATGTCTCCTTGTCTCTCTTCCCTTTCTCTCCCTCTCTCTCACCTCTCCTCTCTCTCTACCTTGTCACTTTGTCTCCCTCTACCTATATCCCTTTGTCTTTGTTCTTACCTCCCCCTCTCTCCCTGGCCAACTCCATCTTTCTCTCCCTGCCTCTCTTCATTACTCTCTCTCCCTCTCTCTCTCCCCTATCCATCACTCTCTCTCTCCTCCTTGCAAATGTGTCACTATCTCCCTCCCTCTCCCCTCCCCTCCCCTGTCTTTGTTCTTTCCTTCCCCTCTCTCCACCGCAAACTCCATCTTTCTCTTCATACCTCTCTTCATTACTCTCTCCCCTGTCCATCACACTCTCTCTCTCCTCCTTGCAAGTGTGTCACTATCTCCCTCTCTCTAGCTTCCCTCTCACCCTCCCCCTCTCTCTTCTTTTCCCTTTCCCTCCCTCCATCCATATGATGGAGAATTTTCACTCTATGTAATCAATGCTATATGTAATGTCTAGAATATTTTACATTTTGATTTTTTATTTCAGCATGTGGTATTGATAAGCCATGGTATTGGCCCATGGTGTTGTAACAAAATATATTCACAAGTTAATATTATCCATGGTAAGCGGGGTTGTATATCCATGCTTAAGAAACTTGTTATATTTTAGGTTTATTGTAAGTATTAAGTTTTTATGTGCTTATTAATTAAATTTAAATATGGTTATGAAATCATTATTAGTACTTGTGTCTCTTGATCAATAGTAATGTTTAACTTCAAAAAAATAAATATTTAATTTTCAATATTATTAAAAAAATATTTTTCAAACATTTGATTGAACCATAACTTGAAGGCCTTATTGCAACATTTGCACAATATAATGCCATGTGGATAATTGACTCACATATTTTATGCCATAATTTATGGATATAGTGGCAATATTCATGCATAATTTTTAGATATTTGTGTAGTGATTTTTTATAGTAACTTGAAAATAACTTATGCTAAGTAAATAACATATCTACCATCAATTACTTCTCACCATTATTTATGTTATTTATGTTTTCTTTAACACTTGTAAAATTGTAAATGTGAAGGCTTTTACTACCCACCAAAATTTATGCAAGTTTTTAACCTTTTATTATTCCTAACCTTTTATTATTTTTCAATTGTGCTAATAAATTTAAAATATAACACAAATTTAACCATGAATATTCACCACCACTTTACCATGCATGTGATTAATTTGTAAATAGTTTTTGTCACAATATCATGGACCAATACCATGGGTTATCAATAGTACATGCCAAAAAACCATAACTCATTTCAAAATCGAAACAATTTATAAATAATTTATTTTAATTTAATTTTATAACATTTTTTAAACTAAATCTAAAAGTAAAAAAGTTATAATTGCTCCTGAGATATATTTAAATCTTATATCCACACTACTAAAAAGATTCAATGGATATTCCATAGAGATTATATCAAGGTTTTAATAGTTAAAAATGAAAATACTTTTAAATATGCTTATGCTCCTGCCTTCTCTATTGGGCGAAGTGAAGGGCCCTTTTGATGAATTTGCATCTGGAACATTCATAGGCTCTGTGACTGGAGGTTATGAAACTGGATATGAAAAAAGTTTGCATCTTGAGTTGATCCCTCTAATATTAATATATTGCCTTACCTACTTCATAGCCTATACTATTCACAAACATCTCCCCACATAGCTCATTATCATATCCACCTTGAATATAGAACAAATAAATCAAATTAATTCTAATTGATGTTTTTTAAAAATGTGACATTTTAAAGCTTTTGATTGGAATTTGACAAAAAAAAAAAATTGTGAAAACTTAATTTTGCTTTTTAAAATGGGTTTTTGACTAAATATATGGATTCAACACTACGAAAATCCCCTATGGCACTCAGATTATGGAGATTTTACAACTCAAATGGATTTTGGACAAATCAGTCTGGAAAATATATATCGAAAAACCCTCCAAATCATAAAACATATTGTAGAAATTAATGTGTAGATTCTAAACTGCTCATGAAATTTACTAAATCACAAGATTAGAATCTACTCTAGTGAACTGCGGAAGTAAATTCACGATCTAGAACACAGAACATTGACATGCAAAAGGAAACAACACACATGCACAAAGATTTATATAGGGGAAAACAACTACTCAAAATCCTTTACTAACTGTATTGCATTAATCAAATATTCTAGATGAATAAAATATGATTGCTCAAGCTTTAGCACAACCTGCACCTGTATCTTCTATATTCTGCTTGACTGACTAAACCGAGCCAATAATTAGCCAATTTCAAGCCTCCTAAGATCCTAATTCCTCGTGTTGTTCATTGAGGAATTAGCCCCCATTAATTAGGAAATCCCCTCATCTGGATTGCGCAATTACTTTAGGTCCTTCCTTTGATTGCATGCACCATTTGTACACATTGGAATATGCTACAATTGATAGTACATTTCCTTGAAAACTCCATCTCAACTGGGTAACTCGAATTCTCTACATGCATGAGCTAATTTAGGTTGATTGATTAGTTATCTGGATGATCAGCGAGTGTGATTGAACTTACACTACACAACTTGACCTTCCACTAGTTCCTCCAACAATTAGAACTAGATTAATTGACCATTACTCAATTTAACTAAATTAGATTGCTACAAATGAAATTAACTTAACCCGAGCTCCTAAAATTTAGGAACCCACTACACACAACTGAACTTCATGCCCCTAACTCAAATTTACTGAGCTAGACTCCTATTTTTTAGGAATCAACTCAAGTAAACTTAACTTTAACTCATTAACTCAAATTCTATTTTCTGAACTGAGTGACAAGGGCCATGTCACCTCAGTTATCTCCTCCAAGTTGTTTATTGATGTTGAAATTCAAATTTCCTCAATTTTAATTAAGACAAAAATCAAAATTGAGACTTTCTTGTTGCATTTTCAACAGTCATTCTCAACAAGAAAGGGATTATCAACCACCTCAATCCTACACTTGTTGAATGTATTGCATGAAACACCTCTCACTTTTTATGTTTCTACTGCAACATTCGCAACTGAGAAGCATAAAAAAACATTGAATCAACTATGTCTGCAACTGTCTACTGGGAAAACTGTGATGCTGCTAACTCTGCTACTGAGCCTCCTCCTCTACTATCAACACTCCTCTGCACTCTTCAGTATTTGACTGACACTGATTTTTATAGGTCATTTTGTCACATCCGTTCAATAGGCCTCCTAATGGGATCAATCAAAATCCTATTCCCCCTTTTCATCAGCATTGCACACAACCTTAAGCATGCCTCTTTCATTCCCCAGATTTTCTACATGAAACTGCATCATCTCATGTAGTTTTAGGACCAACACTCCCTAGCCTCTTTTTGGATAGCGTTCACCTATAGGTTTCTCCACCGTGTCCTGCATTGATCACCTACAGGTTGCTCCCCTTTGAACATGTGCTGGTTCTAGAAATTAGGGAAAAAGAGAGAAATTATGGAAGCTTCCAGAATTTTTTACAGCCATTTACTTCAGATCAAACATTCAGATCCTATCCTACCCTACCTTAGAGTTTCTGTCCCCTATCCTTTGATCCCACCTCCCATCACATGTGAAACTAAAACCTTAGATTGGTAATTGGATAGAACTCCCCACTTACCCCACCCCTCTATATATTTACAACCTTCCATATGTAAGAGTTTGACTTTTGGAGAGTGATTCTACCCTTATTCTGTTATGGTGAGAGGTTTCCTTCCATACATTTAGGGTGATTGGAGGCGCACATTGTGACAAGGAAAGGACAAGTTAGCCCAGAGGAGATCTTCTACAAGATAAACTCATATTTATGGTTGTAACTCCTTCCATTTATATTAATGCAAAGAATTCTCTATTTTCCTATTTGTGATCTTGTTATTTCATGTATTTCAATACCATGTTGATCTATTGAATAGAGTATTTAGATGATACTACATAGATCCCATAGTTTCTTGGCTTGTGTTATCTAACTATGTAGGTTCTAATTTTGGCAATCAGAGCTAGAATGGAGCATTCAAGTTGAAGAAGGAGAAAAGCATGCAACCAATTCCAAGTAGGCTTCATTATTTCATCTATTTGCTTTAAGGAAAACATTGGGTTCCTTGTCTCTTTGTTTTTCTATGTTAACCACCAAACCTAGGGGAGATACATTTGTCCTCAATCGTAAATCATAATAAAAAATTGGCGACCATACCAGGGAACAATGTATCCCCTTTGTGGTTTTCTTTGTCCATTTTGTTTGATTACCTCTTTGATATACCTTTATTGCTTTAACCAACCAAGAACAGACCTAGGAAGTGTTTTCATTAAGTCTAATTTGCAATTTTTGTTTCGGAATCTTGTATCCCTGGACCAACGCTCCCCCAGTGCCTCTAACAGAGCATTGCACCTCACCTGGGTCCACTCTGTACCAGCGTTACAAAGCACTGGTGCCTCTTCTGCACCAACGTTGGCCCCTGTTTTTGCACAAAATTTTCCTTTGTTTATGAATATCTCTTTGATCAACCTACCTCCAACTGACCTTCTCTGAGTCTTGAGTGTCTTGTAGTCTCTCTTAATCCTCCATTTGGTTTACATTTGCGTTTGATTCCATTTGGTAAGAATAGGTTTTGATTTTTATTTTTTTTTATCATTAGGTCACTTGAAAACTGATTTCGTTTGGTCATTGATCGCTTGGATTAATTTTTGTTCTAGTCCTCATTCTGAAAAGTGCATTTGAATCAATGATTAGACTTTTTCATTTTAGTTTTCCTCATCTTGAAAATTAAGTGTGTTGAACAGATTTTTTTTGCATTGGAATTTAGGGTTTTGTATCTGCATTAATATAGGAGAAATTATATTGAAAGGGAAATTGCATCTTGCATCTTGTTTGTTGCATGTTGTAAGTTGCATACTATTTGTTTCTCCCATTCCTTAGCTAGATTTTCATTGAAAGAGAAAGATTTCTATTTTCTCATGCTAGATTTTCATTTTAGGATATTCAGGTGACATTCGTGGTGAGCCCAAAACTGAAACTTAATCAAAGATAAACAGTAAAATTTATTGAATCAACCTAAGAGAAATTTGTAAGATTAATTCAAACACTTAGAGGTCTAGGCTAGAGACATGTTCTGACGTCATTAAATGTAGGAGATGTCGTTGTCTGCGAGCGTTGCATCCTGGGGGTGATATCTCGTTCCACGTTTATGAGTGTATATGATAATTCTCCACATACCTTTGGGTATATTGGACAGTGATCCATGCACGTAAAGTATAAGGGAACACTCTCATTAAATGATTACGCATTAGACAACACTACTACAGACTACTCTCCCATGTGCCGTTGAGTATATTTGGGAGTCACCTATAGGTTGCTATCCATCCATATGTAACCGAGTATGTCACCTTATGTACCATGATACACCAAACACAAAATTTGGGGAGATTTGATGCCATACATTAAGTCCTTGGTTCGCTAAGGTGTATATTGCAGTTCACGGTTTCTTGGTAATCCTTTATGCGTAGATTACTCTATTTTATTTATTTATTTATTTATTTTCAATAAAATTTATTGTCCAAGGTGGAAGAACAAAATCCCCCACCCCATCATTCATGTATAATTCAAAATAAGCATGCTCTTCCACTAGAGGCTACTCTTGGTTGTCATCAGAAGCATAAGAAGATACAAACTACCGAATTAGGAACTTCAGGAACTACTTTTGGACCTCCTCTTGATATTGATCTTCCATAATCCTCTGTCCCTTTGAGTTCCAAGCCCGAGATCACATATACTCTTGACAACGACACTAACATAATCAAAATAGAAGTCCCTGAAACCTTGTTGCTTGAGGTTATTGAAACTGACTTTCCCAAGTCAGACACTTTGATTCCCGAGGTTGTTGAACTTGATAAGCCTCAACTATATTCACTTGATACTTTAGGACCTTCCTCTTCTCTTCCTTTGTCTCATACAAAACATATATATCTTGGACCCAACAGTGAACGTCTTCCATACGAAGTTGTGAGTATTGAAGAGGTACCACAAGAAGATCCTCATTATTATACTCATGTTCATTGGGAAGGACTCTATTTTTATCATACTGATCCTCTTCCTCCTCTTAAAATTCCGACACAAACTCCTTTTCTTGATTATTTGGACTTATTCATAGATCTCTCGCGACAATATTCAATTGGGATTTTTAACCATGACTGGAACTGATCTAACCTCTTAGCCTGTGTCCACCACTTTCTTTGAGACATTGAATTTCGCTTCCTCATATATTGTTCCATAATCAACATAAACACATATGTATGGTGGTATGCCCATCCCACCTAGTTATCAGTCTTTATCTGGTACCTTTTATAATGAGGCTTCTAGTCCTTGGACCTCTACCATGTCATCTAATTCGGGAATAACATCTGGTACTTCTCTTATGAATGCCACACAGTCCGGTCCTCTTCCTCCACCTACAGCTACGATCGAGCAACATGTTGGCCCTTATGGTAGTGGGCAAGGTTACCTTCAACAACATAAATCTTCTTATGTTGGGTACCCTCCATCTAGATCACAATTGCCTCCATCACCTCCTCCTATTTTTCCATGGGGGGAACCTGTTGTTGGTATACCTCAAGTTGGTAATAAACCCAATTATAGCGCTCCTTATCTTGGAATGGTTGTTAGTGTTTAGAAACCCATTTTTCTCGCTCACCTGGTTCATTTTGGAACCGATTTTTGAATCCTCAACCTGCACCATCTTCGTCTCAAATTCCTACCCATCCATCAGCACCAAAATAAGCTCAAATACATGAGAAAACCTTTATAGGATGTCATTGCATAACAACCTTTTTCATTGGTATTTGGCACTTCCTAGTTCTTGCTTACTCAACCTGTACAAGGTACATTACATTATCAACTACTTGGACATGGTACTCAAGTTTCAATAGGTCAAGTTGTTCATAGTATGGCGCAACCCCAATTGAACCTACCTTATCATGTGACAATGCAAACTCCCATCAGGAAACGATATGTACTTTATCATTGTATTCCTCAAGTGAATTTTCAAGACAAAAAAATCCAACCCAACCATTATAGCAACTTTATTGTCATCCTAGGGATGGAAAACAAGAAAACTTGTATACTAGTCATCATAATCCTCCTTATCTTGGTACCCAGGTTCATTATTATTAGAACCCTCCTTATCCGAGAATGCAAGTGCCTGTTACTCACACTATTCCTTCATATCCATGCTATCATCCTCCGGAATTTAACCAATAATTGCCTTTTGTGGCTACTCTCAAATTTTCAGACTTAACTTGGTTCACTAATGACCCCATTTCTCATTCTCCATGGTGGTAGATTATTCCTACTAAATTTCCTTCTGATATCCCAAAATTCAATGGTAATCCAGGAGAAGACCCGTCGACACATGTTATGACATATCATCTATGGTTTTCTTGGAACTCCCTTAATGATGATTCCATTGGAATTTGTGTTTTCCAAAGAATGCTTTTAAAGGTACCACATACAAATGGTATATTGAGTTACCTAGAGCTTCGTTTCATTATTTCAACTCTTTAGCTACCACCTTCGTCACACATTTCCAGTTTCCCATCAGGTATGAAACTAGAAAGAAACTGTTGAACAACTTCAAACAATCAGATTCCACTCACATCTCAGATCACATTCATGAGTGTAGGCGTCACCACTGATTGGTTAAGACTTATGTTCCCGATCAATTGTTATCATAATGGTTTACCAAATCTTTGTTGTCACCTATAACAAAATATGTGGCTAAAGGTGGAGTCATGATTGAAGATTAAGTCATTGCTCGTGCACAATATTTGGACCTTCTTTATACCCAATAAGGCATGCTCTATGATAATATATTGAACGCTTTGATACCTTTGAATACGTTTCATCCTCCACCTGGTAAATAATATCATGTTGTTGGTGGCATGATCGGTTCGGCCAGTTCGCAGTTGGTGAGTAAACCATTTGGTATTTATCTTACTACATCTACTCAAAACCCTCAATCCCATCCTCATTCGGCGTATGCTTCCGAAATAAATTTCGTTTCATCTGATAAAGGAAAGTATCAACGAAAACCTGGAAATAAGAAGAAAAGAAAATGTAAGAAGAAGAAATACCCCTCACCGCAGGATAAAAAAAACAAATCAGTCCTTTGATGAGAAACGAAAGCCTCGAGACCCATTCTTGATTTTTAACAAGGACCACTTTACACGCGATTGTCTGCATCATGCTGAAATGAATCCATTTCTTAAATATTCCAATTCTCCCACTATGTTGACCGACTCGTTTCCCAATCAGGAGACTCACATGTTTGCCCGAGACCCTTCTTTCTCTAACACAGTTGTTACACCATTTTTTGGTCATCTAACCTATTATCGTTAGATGGACCCAAGTACACCATGTATGACCAATTTTACACCAAGTAAAATTTCTTTCACTATGAAAATAACTTAGTAAATCACCTTTATTAAGTTTTTTATGGTCTAAACAGGAAACCCCATAAGGAAATATTAAATAAATATACATTTGTTTGATTTTCCTCAAGAAATAATTAGTTAAACAAAAATTTAATTAATATTTCAAGTTATATTTAACCCAAAACAAGGAAATTAATTAGATAAATCATTATTTATCTTATTATTTTCTAAAGAATAATTGTTTAAATCTTAATTGAATAATATTCTTCGTTAAATATGACTTGTCTACCCCTTAAATAATTAAATAAATCATTATTTGTTTGATTATTACTCAACCATTTCCTTAAAATGATAAATAAATCATTTATTTATTTATTATTACTTAATCACATCCTTAAAATGATAAATAAATCATTAATTTATTTATTATTTACAAATAAGGGGATTTGACTCAAGTCAAATACCTTTTCCCTCCAAAAAATATAATAAAATATTCCATAAAGTTGGATCTAGAGTTGGTTAATAATATTTTAATTATGCACCAAGATCTAGACTAACTCAATATTTTGTTATAAATAGGAGGGTTTTCCCATTCATTTGTCACCTTGTGTTGCCTAAAGATCACTCTGGATCTCAACACTTGGTCTGGCTATTGAAAACAGGCCAAAAACTGCGACTTGGACTTTCTGCAGGGATTTTTCTGAAAGTTTTCTGGGTTTTACTGAGCTTCTGTTCAAGGTTGTCTGAACTCCATCTCCGTCTGTTTTGGACCTATACTTGTTTTGTTTCACTCAACTAAGTGGGAACCTAGCCCCCTAGGGCTTCAGTACCCTCCACTTTTTGTGGAAGAGTGTTTGCTGTTGCAAGTTGTCTGAAATTTCAGAGTCTTCAGCCATTTTTTCAGATCTGATACCTCATCTTCAGATCCACTTCAGATCGTCTTGTTATCCATTCAAATCACCTCATCTAGCTTTGTTTGGGTTTTCCTTTAGGGTGCACTTTTCTTCCCTCCTGGAGATAGCCTTTCGCTACCTCTTTTTACAACAATTTTCCTCTGAATTGTTGCTGTTTTCTGCACCACTTTCCAGCAGATTTTGTCTTTTAGATCTCTGTCCCTCTTGAACCTAGATATATTAGCCTTTATTATTGCATTTAATTTAGTTTTCTACTTACCTATAGACTAGTTGTTGAGAAACCCGCCTCCTTGGGTTTAGATTGGTGCATTATTAACTATTTATTTTATGTTTTGCAAGCTTATATATTGATATTTGTAGGTTTATTTACAGCTATACAACACACTTTTTCTTTTTCTCTACAAGTGTCTGGGTTTAAAAATTAAAATTTACACACTTCACACACACACCCTAAGCAAAAAAGGGATTGGTTAACACCGCCAAACAAGGACTCTAAAACATTGAAATCAATTGATCCTACACCTCTCTGCCCTTGTTTCGACATTGTAATCGGTTGATCCTGCACCTCCTTGCCCTTTTCGATCTCTTTTTCCTTTGTGTCGTGTTTGTGTCATCACCATTGTGCTACCAAGGTGTTCATCCCAGAGACTTATTGGCCTTCATCCTCAATTTCTGGTAGGGAGACTTAGTCCTCTGCAGAGGATTCGAGTTAGTCCTCAACCGAGTCCACACTCTGACTCTTATTCTGGTCCTTTGGGTTCTCCTTCCCGTTCCAACTTCGGTTTCCCCCCTATCACCTTCACCATGTCTGGTGCAAGACCTAACACTGGTGGTAACCCCGGCCCTCCCACCGAGAATAACACTAGTGGGACCGCAACAGACACTACCCCGGCTGCACCCTTGCTCCCTTTCATGGCAAGCCTCAACCTCCCTAATTTTGACTAGTTGATAAACGACCCTATACACCATGACACTAAGTGGCCTGCTATGCCAATTAAGCTCCCTTCAGACATCCCAAAGTTTGAAGGTCTTGCTGGAGAAGATCCTTCAAATCATATTTGATCTTTCCATATGTGGTGTTCATCTAATTCCATTACCGATGACTCTATTCGTCTTCGGTTGTTCCAAATAACGCTTACAGGTGAAGCCTCTAAGTGGTATGTTGATCAGACCCCTTCCTCTCATACCACATTTGTGACTCTGGGCCAGGCTTTTTTTTCCTATTTCCAACTTCCCCTACATTATGACACTTGTACCGAGCTCTTGACCTCTTTCCATCAATCATCTGTGACCCGCCTATCTGAACATGTTCAGGAATGGAAGAAGTTGGAAAGCATGTCGAGCCTAATTTCAAAAACAGGTAGTCATGGGATAGTTCCTTAGAGACTCTCTTGCCGCTATCGAGAAAGGCGTGATCGCATCACAATTTCCTCAAATCGAAAGAAAACGCTCTCAAAATTGCGTTAAAATATGGCTTGACTGATCTACACTCGGTCGAGTTATGTTTATACAGATCCTACTTGATCTTCCCGGACGTGGTGCCAATGCAGGAGCATCTCATGTCTTGACGGTATCATTATGACTCTATTCCTTATGCTCCAGCCTCCCATGGGCTATGGTTTCTCTCCAGGGAGGGGCAACCTCCTCCGACACTTTTCCCCCTCCGTGTGTGTATCCGGATACGGCATGCCTCCTCCTTTTCCCGGACTCTGTTTACCACATTGCTACCCAGGCTCACCTTATTATTTGTATCCTGACCTGAATTGCTCCAGCTCCTCCAGCATTAGCACCTCCTCCCTCCTTGCCTTCTCAACCCCCGCAACAGCAACCACCACCCCCTCTGGGGCAGGTGTATGCACATCAGGGCATGACTAATCCTCCTCCCTCCAAAAGGAAGAGGAAAGGAAATAAAAATCAAGCTACCTCTAGTAATCATGGACCTAATCAAGGTAATTCTCCTTACACTACAAACCAGCAACAAGGCACTCAGCCCAAGTAGGACAGGCCTCTTTGTACGAATAAGCCCTGTTCATTTTGTGGTGTTTATGGTCATTATACGCATGATTGTCCCCTTCTACTACAAATGCGACAGCTATGGGATTCTCAAGCAACGTTGAGAGGACAACAAGCCATTCCTTCCGTTCCTCCCAGCCCTGCACCTAGTCAACCGGCTGTGCTTACCGATCCTTTCCCTCAGCAGGGATTTGTGGCTACCCAACCACCTGAAGGATAGGCGACCACTCAACCTCTTCCATCTGGTTCCCCCGATTACCAAATTTTCATGATGTCCTCTGATAAGCTTTCTGAACCTTCTTCTCTTGGCCCTTTACCTTCATTTGGTACTCATGAGCACCTTTATCCTCCTGGAACAGTTCCTCTAGGCCTCAACCATCTTGGAGTCGTCCCGCCTGGTCATTACCCCTCTGGTCAGATACCATTCTTATCTCCCCCACTAGAAGTGTACAATGTACCTGTTATGGCCACCCTCTCTCTTCCTAACCTGACTCTTGGGATTCCCATCTGGTACCTTGATCCTCCAGCCCCCACCTCGCCCGGTCAGCCTAAACCTTATCTTTCTTTGACCCCGGTTCAACCGGTCCCTATGACTTCTCCCATGGAAAGAGTGCCTCATTCACCTCAATAGGAACCACCTCTCATTGCGACCACTTCAGGTAAGAAGAGCAAAGCTCGCAAGAAGGCATCAAAGGACAAGGCCACCCCAATAAACCCTACCCTTTCTTAGCCTCCACAATATACCACCCAGTGTGCTTTGTGTGATGTTATCGACCACGCCACCCATACTTGTCCGGAGTTGCCTCACCTCAAGTCCATGGTCAACGGGACGTTTTCGGAATCTAATACCCCAGAGGTATATGTCACTATACCCGATTCAATCCCGAAACTCAAACCATTGCGCACAATTCACCCTTGTGCTTTGTGTGATTTCCATGGCCACTACACTCACTTTTTCCCTCGCCTAGAAGAGTATCGTTCCTCTTTAGAAGCCTTACACCAATTCGAGGCTGAGCGTAATGATTCAACCGCTCCCTTATTCTCACATCTTCCTTCGGCAAGACCAGAGGACCCATATGCTCCCATTCGCATTCCCCCTTATGATGTCGAGATCACGGGTCCTTGGTCGGAAGTCCCCGATGAAACCTCCCCTAATGTTTCACCTAACCTCCCCTCGGCACCCTCCATAGTCTAAACATTGATATATCCTTTGTCTGCTTACTCCTCTATCACCCCTAGTGACGATGCACATGAAAACCTCTCCTCTCATGAGGAGGAGTAAGGTCACTTCGCCATGTTAGGTGGTCTTTCTTCCATCAGTCACCCCATCTTCTATTACGATGATGACATTATGGAAGTAGCCACCACTCCTGACTTTATCTATTCCCCCTTACATCGAATTCATGCATTCTAATCACATGCACCTTATGGCCATTACATTGACACCCAATGTTTGGGTAAGGGGGGCACCCATATTCGAGAGCCCAGGAGAAGCAATTCTCCACCACTCTCCTAGTGAATCTAGTTGTGACGACTCTAGTCCCATTATTCTTCCACATTTAGAATAACCTATTAGTCCCATATCACTTCAATATCACTCTAGGAATGATACCCCTCATCATTCCTTCATATTTCATCAGCAACCCAGTCTCATAGACAGTGTGGTTGACCAACCTAGCGGTTTTATGGGTGAACATCAGTTCATTATCTCAAAATCCTCTCTTTGGGATAGTAACACCATGTATGCCAACCCGAAAAATTAACAAATCCATTTGATTCATATATGCAGTACCAAAAGAGATTGGTAATCATCTATTTCCTCTCTCAAACTGCATAATCACATCAAGAAAAAATGGCACATCACATCATCAAAATGTGCTTAGATCCCCCTTTTTTCTAAATACATTTTTGCATGCCCACAGCATGCTTGGGGGCACCTATACCCCTCAACCATAAAAATCCCAGATATCAGCCAAAAACAACACTAAAAACCCCTTTCTCTGACATGTCGCATTTTCCAGGTCATTTCCTAGGACAGGTCGTAGTTTTCTGCCCAATACCTACTACCCAGGACATAGAACAGACCCCAAAAAATGCGACCTGGCATGTTCATGAGATCTGGGTACCCAAAATGAACTTTTAACCTAATGAAATAAAAGAGTAGGATTAGACATCTTACCTACAACTGATAGATCTCAAATTCCAATGGTTGGTTCATCTGCTACAACTGCCACAAGATTTAAGGCCTCCTCACCTCACAACATTCACCACATCTCTACCGACAAATGAGTGAATCTGGAAGGAAAATGCTTTATTAAAAGAAAACCCCTGATTTTCCTTTCGCTTACTACGACCAAAATCATAGCTCAGTTTGACGACCATCTACACCATTGGAAAGACCTCAAATGGGTATCTATTAGCTTTTTGTGATTTGATACTTCACCAGGACACATTTTTTCCAAGAAGCGCCACTTCACCCTTCCTCAAAATCGAATTTCTTCACTTTCAACTCGTACATGGGGTTCCATGTTTCCTCCATACTTTTCCACGCTCGTGTCGACTTTCGTCATGAGTGACCATTTGGTACTCATGCTTTTATGATCCCCATTGGACCCTTTTCATATGTGGCAGCACCATCGAGTCACCCTTGTTTAGAGCATCCAAGTTGAGTCATCATTGCTTTCATGGAGTCTATCCCGAGTCCCTTTACATCTCGCCACAATCCTCCATCATTCATTGCTTGGTCCCTCTCTGGTGTCGCACGTTATGGCCTCTAGGCCCACTGTCCCCTATCCCTCATGATGTTGTGTCAGTTGCTGCCAGGTCATCCATGCCCTTTATGCTCTAACAAGGGAAGTCGTCCGTTCACTACTCATTCCCCTCCATTTTTTATCATCATTAGTGTCAGTCTGTCAGTCACTCTACTATTTTCTCTCGTGCCCTAGTTGAGGATCCCTTATCGCCTCACATATGGAAGACCTCCTTCTATTGACATCAACTCATTCATTCCAGAAGACAGGTCTAGAGGGCAGTGTACCTTGGTTCCAGCTTCCACTCTAGTTCGGTGCCTCGGATCAGGAAAAGGGACTCCTCATTTCCCTTTGACTTGATTGTTTCTCAGCTCCAACTCCTTTCAGCGTGATCAAGACCCGTATACTCAATGGTTCAGTGATGCAGCAACAGATATTGATGATTCTCGAGCGTGTGTGAGATGTCTCAACCCTCATGAGGGGGTGGCCCTACAGGTAACTCCCCACACCCTTGGATGACCTCTTCATCACAGCCTTCGATGTCGTTCCATATATTTGATGATGTCAGCCTCAGCCGCTTGCAACGCCATTTTTGTTTGCATGTATCAGTAAGATTTTCAGAGCCCTTTCCTGTCTTCAGGGGGCATATAGGTTGCATTTATATCTCATCTACTCAGATATTATTGTACAAAGTCCTGGCTCTTATCCCAGGCACAATATGTATGTGGGATTCATTATCGTGTTATTGATCCAGCACACGTTCAGGCCAGCACATGCTTTATTATTGCGTTCTGTGGTTTTCAGGGTGCCTTATTGTTTGTACTATTGCCTTGGTACGCATAGGTATGCCTCCCCCGCCGCCTATAGCAGGTACTCACTAAAAAAGACTTGTTGCACCTACAAGTCGCCTCCTCAAGGTCTAGTTCTTTCAGCATTTTGGTTTACCTTATACTTCTCTCTCTTTGACTTCCCCTTCGATGTCTAGTGATTGAGTTCTTACAACATACTTCGGTCATACAATTATCTCCTAATGCTCGCACACTGGGGGGCAATCTGTTACACCATTTTTTGGTCATCTAACCTATTATCGTTAGATGGACCCAAGTACACCATGTAAGACCAATTTTACTCCAAGTAAAATTGCTTTCACTATGAAAATAACTTAGTAAATCACCTTTATTAAGTTGTTTATGGTCTAAACAGGAAACCCCATAAGGAAATATTAAATAAATATACATTTGTTTGATTTTCCTCACGAAATAATTAGTTAAACATAAGTTTAATTAATATTTCTGGTTATATTTAACCCAAAACAAGGAAATTAATTAGATAAATCATTATTTATCTTATTATTTTCTAAAGAATAATTGTTTAAATATTATTTAAATAATATTGTTTGTTAAATATGACTAATTCACCCTTAAATAATTAAATAAATCATTATTTGTTTGATTATTACTCAACCATACCCTTAAAATGATAAATAAATCATTTATTTGTTTATTATTACTTAATCACATCCTTAAAATGATAAATAAATCATTTATTTATTTATTATTTACAAATAAGGGCATTTGACTCAAGTCAAATATCTTTTCCCTCCAACAAATATAATAAAATATTCCATAAAAGTTTGATCTAGATTTGGTTAATAATATTTTAATTATGCACCAAGATCTAGACTAACTCAATATTTTGTTATAAATAGGAGGGTTTTCCCATTCATTTGTCACCTTTTTTTGCCTAAATATCACTCTGGATCTCAACACTTGGTCTGGCTATTGATCCACAATCATAGCCATACTTTTCAATTTTTGTCTGGGTTTTCTACACCATCAAGAGAGAGAAATTCTAAATCTGAAGTGCTGAGGACTCACAAGAACCCATCCCATTGAGGAGAACAGGGAACACCCTCTTGTGTTTTCCTCTCAGGTGCCATTAATAAAAATATTCATTGGATATATTATTGTCTTGTCTATTGGATCTATGGAGTAAATCTTATTTTTATACTGTTTAATGTCTTCTAATGCATAGATCTAGATTTTTGCAGCATTTGTCTTGATCATCTAATTGCAGATCTGAAGATATTAGCAGTCATTTCTGCTGTTAGGGTTGTAAGTTATGCGTAGCTAAAGTGGTATTTTTTCGTACACTTCAAATAAAGATTCATACTAACAAAAATTTTGATTCTTTCCTCCTCAAAGATGAAATCCGATGTGATGGTGGCCACTCGGAACACAAACTATGGTAATGTGAGTCCATCGAATGATCAAGCTACTGATCAACCTGCCAGTTCGACATCACCTTCATCTAATCCTAATCCACCTCTGATTCCTGCGGAATTGATTATGAAGCATATGAAGGGAATTATTCATAAGTATTCTTTCAACCCTCGTTTAAGAGCTGCTCAAAATTATAACGTATTTCAAGACTTGGCTCAATCTCCATCAGCTATGTCAACCCTTGAGGTGTTGCAAAACTGCCCCACCCAAAAGAACGCCTTGCTCTCAACTATTGGATGTGTGGATCCATCAGATTCCAACCTAGTGGTTTTCTCTCATGAAAAATATACCCCTTGACTTCCGACTCAGTTAGGTTTTATAATCTAGGTTGTCTTCTGTGGTAAGAACATTCATCATTCTAATGTGGACAACGGAGCCTTGACCTGCATTATGTCCATGTTTTGTTGTAAGGTGATTGGTTCACCTCAACTGAGTCAATCAACCACCACATTGAAAGCCTTTGATGGAAGAACATACAAACCTTTTAGGATCATGAATTCCCTTCAAGTAGAATTATGTGAAAAAACAATTTCCGTAGAAGTTGAAGTTATTGACAAGCCTCTCGATTATAATCTTCTATTTGGACGTACATGGGTTTACGCCATGGTCGTATTAGTTTCAACTAAATTTTGTACGATTACCTTTCCTCTGATTCTCATGTTACTCGAAGTGTCCCTCATCTAGGGGAAACTCTACATTCCTATCAACATGTCAGAGTTAGATTATTGAGGGATTATGCGCTTATGGGAACTTTTTTTCTCCCTCCTCATCTCCTTATTGAAAGCTCAAATTTGGTTGCTTATATCAACATGATATCATCCTCTACTATCCTGGTTGATCCATGGATTGTACCTGATGAACCTGACAGCGAAATTTTTGGCGACCGAATGCTTCTTAGCCCCATTGAGCTAGATTACGAAGCCATCTATTCTACTTGTGCGTCGTACAGATTCTCTTTGATTAATTGAGTAGATCCATCACTGTGTTATGGCACCTTTTCTGATCCTTTTTCTTGCGTATTCTCTACTGATGAGAACATCATGGAGATTATGATGCCAGATGATGAGCCATGGGATGAACATCATGATCGTTCCTCCTTTCCAAATTCTATTGAGGAAAATATTAGTGATGTATACCTACCTAATTTTTTCTAACATTATACGAATTCCATTTCCATTCATGAGGATGATTATAAAAATAACCTCTCGAATATCGAAGAAATGATACCTCTTGACATATCTATCGAACTAGGTATTGTTGAAAATATATACAATGGAGTGTCATGTTCTCCATTTGAGATCGATATCTACATAGCCCTATTTCATGAGTTTCAGGATGTATTTTCCTAGATTCATGAAGAAATGCCAGTTATCAACCCAAATATAGTAGTGCAAGTGTTTAAAAGGTATCTTGATGGAAAACCCATCCGATAACGCCTTCTTCTGGTCCATCTCAAGAAGGGTGTTGGGATTAAGGCTGAATTTGAAAAGCTTCTTTGGACTAGTTCCATATACCCAAGTTATTTAACTGATTGGGTATCGAACGTTGTCCTTGTCATGAAGAACGAGGGCACAATCTGAGTATGTGTCGATTATCAGGATGTAAATCATGATTGTCCAAAGGACAACTACCCAACCCCATTTATTGACCAGATTGTTGATGATTGCGTTAGTTGGAATATTTATTCATTCATGGATGGATTCTTGTGTTATAATCAAATCAACATTCTCTCCAGTGAATGAACCTAAGACTAAATTTATTTATCGCTGGGGTGATTTTTCCTATCGAAATCTGCCATTCGGTTTAAAGAACGTTGGGGCCATATTTCAAAATTCTATGGATTACTCTTTTCATGAAATTAAACACATTGTGCAACCCTATTTGGATGATCTCCCTTCTCATTCTAAACACCAGGCTTATTATCCGATGCATCTTAGGGCTATTTCCATCCTTTGTAGACACTATAAAATTCGACTTAACCCGCACAAATGTGTGTTCTGTGTTGGTTATGGTCGAGTTATGGGATTTTTCATTTCAAAACAAGGAATTTGTATTGATCCTCTGAAATTGCAGGCGATCATCAACTTGCCTGCAACTTCTTCTCTCGTCCAGTTACAAAGAATCCAAGGGAAATCTAACTTCCTATGGAGGTTCGTCCCTAATTACACCAAGTTTACCAAAGGATTCACTTGAATTCTGAAAAATGGATCTCATTCCATTGAGACAATGCTTCTCATAAAGCGTTTGATGCCCTGAAAGATGTACTAGCTCGGGCATCTCTTTTATACCCACCTAATTATCAGCGTGAATATTTCTTGTATCTTGTTTCTTCCATTTCTACTATAGCAACGATATTGGTCGAAGAAGGCGATATAGGGACTAAAAATCCCACTTATTATCTGAGTCAGAACCTTAACGATACTAAAATCAGATATACTCATGTAGAAAAGTTGGCTTTGGAAGTCGTTCAAGTCGTCCAAAGGTTTCATGATTACATCTTGCTTTGGAAAACTACGGTCGTTTCATATGGCAACCCTATAACATGTATATTTTCACATCAATTATTGGGAGGCAAATACTATAAGTGGATCATTATTTTGAAAGAGTTTGACCTGGAGTTCATCAAGTCCAAGTCGAATAAATCCCTAGTTTTCCCTCAGCTAATGTGCGACCTTCCTTCCCTTGATTATGAATCTACATCTAAAGATTATATCTGTGAAGAGTCATTGTTTCTTATTTCATCATCTGACCCATGGTATGGATATTTTTTGATCTATCTCTAGACTTAGAATTTCTGACCCAATACGTCTTGCTCTGAGTAGTGAATTATTCGATACAATGCCACAATTACATTATTATCATCGGCACCCTTTACTTTTGTGGTATTGATATAGTTTTATGGAGGTGCCTCACCCTTGAGGAGGCTGAAAAATTACTTAATTAATGCCACTCGGGGGCATGTGGCGGACATCTATTTGGTTACACTAGCTCATAGAAGATCTTACATGCTGGTTACTTTTGGCCTACTATCTTTCACGACTGCATCCTCGCCATCCAAAAGTGTTATGCGTGCAATATCTATGATCGTAAGATTCGTGCTCCACCTACTCCATTGCATTCCATTATAATTTTTGGCCCCTTTTCTAAATGGGGTATTTACTTCATGACATGTAACCCTCACTCGACTGGGGGGCATGGTTATATCATTATCATTGTAGACTACTTTACTAAATGGGATGAGGCAATGCCTAGATATAGAAACATTGGCAAAACATATGCACTCTTTTTCTTCAATCATGTTATTTCTAGGTTTGGTGTTTCGAAAGCGATAGTTACGAATCACAGAAAGCATTTCTAGAATCATATGATGACTGAACTAGCTGCTAAGATGAGACTTCCCCGTGAAAATTCCACTCCCTACTATCCTCAGGCTAATGGACAAGTTGAGGTTCTTAAGACTATGCTTCAACGTATGGTAGGGGTCCACAAATTGGACTAGCACTTGCTTCTTTACGCTGCCTTGTGGGAATATTGAGCCTCAATTAAGACTGCTATCGGGTTCACACCCTTTTAGTTGGTCTATGGTCTGGAAGCAATTCTCCCCATCGAATGTGAAATTCCATCGTTAAAAATAGTTTTCGAACAACTTCTTACCACTTCCATAGAGGAGGAACGTCTTTTACATCTAATTCATTTGGATGAAACTTGTCGTGATGCTACTTTATCCAATGAAGGTCATAAAATATGCTTCAAGGAGCAATGCAACAATAATGTCAAGCCTCGTGTCTTCTCGAAAGGAGACCTAGTTCTCTTATATGACTAGGAGGTCAATAAGTTAGATCTAGGAAAGTTCCAACCTAAGTGTTTGGGTCCATACATTTTCAAGTGAGTTATTGCAAAATGGGCCTATGAGTTAGTATAATTTGTTGGAATTCAACTAGCGCAGCCTGGAAATGGGTTGTCCCTCAAAAAATACTATGCTTGATATCATGCATAGTACACTGTGTACATACTATCGATAGGTATGTTGAGTGTGTTTACAGTGTGTCTTTTCAGATTTTCCCACGATTTCTATTGATCCCATTTACATTTGGTTTGAAAATGTCGACATCTCTTGAACCAGATCTTGGTTATGTTGGTGGTGCTATTTGTAGTACTCAGAACCTATCTTCTGCAACATGGGCTATCTTTGCTACGAATGATGAGCTAGTAAGAATGTAATAGATTTTCATTGGTCTCTCCTCTAAAAAAATAATTGAGTATAGTGCAGTGGTTGAGCTACTATCTGATGCTATTTCACATGGTATCTGTCGTTTAGTCATTAGGCTTGACTCACAACTCATAGTACTACAACTTTGTAATGTTTATATAGTTTGAAATTCCGCCATCCTTCGCATGGTTTTAAGAGTATGTAATCTATAAATAAATTTTGATTTAATAATATATGAACATATTTATAGAAATATAAACACATTGGCATATTCCCTAGCTAATTATGTTTTATATGTACATTTGCGAAAAAATTTAAATAAGTTTCAATTAACATCACGTCATATTAAAATCATAATGGGAACTAGGAAACATTGAAAATATGTATATATATATATATATATATATATATTGAGTTTGGTTTTACAAAAAATTGTGCCCTGAGACACATATGGCTACATCGCCCACACAAAAACTACATGAAAATATCTAAGTAGACAAATAAATGGTGCTCATGATAAAATGACACTTCACAAGCTATCTTACGTAGTAATCGACCAATATGGATAGGCACTTTGATAGTGTGAACCTGAAGTAGCATGGGAACTTGGTCGACCACGGTCTCATCAATCCCGTGTGTTAGCCCCTCCATGTCGCGCTCCACCTCTGATAGGATCTCAACTACCTCAAGATCCCATAGCACATCCTATCCTACCAGAGAATCCGGTACTGGTACGACTGCCTCCTCATGTGGTTGTCCCTCTGCACGACGGAGATATGAAGCGCCTATTGTTCTAACTGGTCTAGTATCTGCATGAAAACATTAATATTTTTGTCTCGGAAACATCCAAAAACACAAAAAAAATTGTAAAAATTTCAAAACATTAAATGGTTAAAATATTTTACCTGAAGCATCCCATTGCTCACCCTTAAGAAGCACGAGCTTGGGATCATCATGGAAATCCATTCCTGCATAAGGATAATCATTGATCATAATGAACTATCTATGCAACCATCCAAAGAAGGTTGGTGAGAAGCTGATCA
This sequence comes from Pinus albicaulis, assembly GCA_034641835.2. NCBI lineage: Eukaryota > Viridiplantae > Streptophyta > Pinopsida > Pinales > Pinaceae > Pinus > Pinus albicaulis. The sequence continues at coordinate 172,601,923 of CM076573.1, forward strand.
TCAACGAACTTGCATGTCATGCCATATGATCAATCAACCTCCTCATCTATGGGGTCTCTAGAATGATAGGCTCAAGTATAATCTGCTGAGGCTGAAGTGGTGGCACCCACTCTAGTATATTGACAAAAACTCCCTCACTCCAATTTAATACTGTTGGCTCTAGTCACTCCATCCTGTACTGCATGTATGATCTACTTGCTACATGAAGTGTTGAGATACCTGCCAATCTCACGATAATGAACAAGATCATTCTCACAAGTAATTGGGTTACATATTTTATATTGATATTTCTATCCCTAGTTGAGTGGGCTTGAGGTCTACAATAGGTAGCAATATAATATTTCATTGTCTCACCACCACTTCTCCCACCTAGGAGAAAGATGGGGGCACCCCTCTTGGATAAATTTATCAGAAAGTAGATATATTCTACCTTTACCTTGAGAATATGTTCCACAAACTTGAGTTCTTTTGCATGAACATCCCATGAACGAACAAGATATTTCAACAATTCCATATGTTGTCTCATACCAAGAAGCCAAAATAATTTTAGCAATCCACAGTTTTTTAGTGCCTAGATGGTAGCAAGATCATTTGTTGCATTTAAATATTGTTCTTCATGTTCTATTTATCTCCAAATGAATGCCATTTTGTGATAATGAACACCTGAAACATAAAAAAGAGGTTCATTAGGCTCATTTTCATACAAAACACTTGACAAAAATTGAGGGAAAACAAATAAACAACTTATCATTTTGTGCCCAACGCACCCCAGTAGTGAATGACAGAGCATTGCACCTCTCCCAACAATGATAGTTTGCTTAGGTGAAATACGTATTTCGATTCTAGGCAGGTGTGTTGGTCCTAGGGTGTGTTTTTGGAACCTTAGGGCCCTCAACACCTAAAAAAAGTTGCATGGAATTCCCGTGTAAGGATAAACATTGATCATAATGAAATGTCTACGCAACCATATAAATAAGGTTGGCAAGAAGTTTATCATTGATGAACCTACAAGTCGGGCCATATGATCAATCCACCTCCTTATTCATGGGGCCCTTGGATCAATAGGCTTGAGTATAATATGTTAAGGTTGAAGTAGTGGCGCATACTCTAGAGCAAAATAGACCAAGATCAAACCATAACTGAAGTTCTTTAACTTCCCCTCTCTTGATTTAGTTATTTGTTCCTTCATATTGACCAAAAATCCCTCACTCCAGTTGACTATTGTAGCTCGAGACACTCCACTCCCTATTGCATGTATGATCTACTTGCTACATGAAGTGTTGAGCTACTTGCCAATCTCACGATAATGAACAAGATCGTTCTTAAAAGTAATTGGGTTACATATTTTTTATTTATCTTTCCATCAATATTTGGCTTGGCTCAAGGTCTGCAATAGGTAGCGATATAATATTTCACTATCTCCCCACCACTTTTCCCACCTAGGAGAGAGATGGGGGGCACCCCTCCTAGATAAACATGTCAGAAAGTATATATCTTCTACCTTTATCTTTAGCAGATGTTCTCCAAACCTGAATTATTGTGCTTTGAACAAGATATTTCAACAATTCCATATTTTGCCTCATACCAAGAAGCCAGAAGAATTTTATCAATCCACAGTTTTTCAGTGCCTCGATGGTAGCACAATAATTTTCTTCATTTAAATCCTGTCTTCATATTCTATTTCTCTCCAAATGAATTCCATTTTGTGCTAATGAACACTTGAAACATCAATAAGAGGTTCATTAGGATCCTTTTCGTGCAAAAAACTTGACAAAATTTGAGGGAAAAATGATTAAAAAACTTAGCATTTTCTGCCCAACGCACCCCAGTAGTGCATGAGAGAGTGTTGCACCTCTCTGAGAAATGACATTCTACCTAGGTGCAACACATATTTTGATTCTAGTGAGGTGCGTTGGTCCGAGGGTGTGTTTTTGGAACCCCAGGGCCCTCCAAACCTCAAAAAACTTGCATGGAATCACAAAAATGAACTATGGAAAGAAATATAAGGGTTTTAGCTCCTACCTAGAAGCGAAAATAGTTGAAATGGTCCACCGGATTGGCCACAATCAGCTGCAAAATATTGAGGGAAAAGGAGCTCATAATTATCACTATTGAAGGTAAACGTGAAATGTTGAAATGAATAGTCATTTTGAGTATTTATGGTAATTTTTTGCATTATTTTATTCATCTTTAATTTTTTTACCTAGATATGCTTAATTTTTACTATGAAACATAATCCTTTTTGTGATGTTTTGATGTAATATTCCAAAATTAGCTTGCAACTAATTAGAATATTAAATTTTTGTTTTGTCACTTAAATAGATGAATAAGTGGGTAGGGAGACCCATAAATATCTTTAGTAGGAATAATACCACTTCTCATGTGAATGTGGCTCATATTATCAGCTCAATAAAGCACCCTTAGGTGTGAACAGGGGCTAGAGAATGTGGATAGGGTCAATGTTGACCAAATCAACAATGTTGTTATGGAGGTAGTGGAGGATTATTGGAGGACAATGCAGTCATGTAGGGGGAGTGTATGCATGAGAGTAACTCCTTTAATGAGTGGTACCTAGGGTGAGGAATATCACCAAGCATAAAAGGAAGAGAATGGCAGCATTAGAAGACATGGATTTGTATTATTGATTTTGATATTTTTAGATCTAGATTTTTCATGTGACATGTCTATGCATGCTTTTACTATTTAGCAGGGTCTGCATTGTTGTTTAGCACAAGGGTTTTTCCGAGTGGGAATCCTACCCTCATCCTCGAGGGACTTCGAGTGCCTATTTAGGAGAGGTATCTTGAGATACATTTCCACTGTTCGACATTTGGCCAAGCTTCAGTCTTCATCTACAGCGCAGTCTATTCTAGATTTGTGTTATGTTGCAGGGTTGCAACAATGGAGGGTTGATAGACCCAATTTCTGAGCTTGTTTTCCATGGGAGGGATCATCCTTTCATCTAGGAGGCTTGTGAGGAAGTGATTGGTGCATTATTTTGATATCTGATAGGGGTCAAAGTATCTACCATCAGCTACAACGCAGTTTCCCTCAAGGACTGCGCGCGTTATTTCAGAGAGCAGTTGCAGCAGTGGGTTTAGTGCCCTAGTTGGAGGAGTTGGGTTTCCATTGAGGGGATCAAACATTCATTTAGGAGATATATTGAAGGAGTTTCAGCCATTTCATATATCATATCAACCACCTCCTATCAGTATTTTAGTTGCAGTGGTTATTCAGCCCTAGGGCCATATCTTGCTATTGTTGTATTTTGGGTATTTCCGGAAACCTTTTCTAGGTTTTCTTGGAAATCTGTTTTGGGGCTTGGATCTATGTTCCTAGAAATTTTGCATCCTTGTAGAAGCATATATATGTATTTCCATTTTCAGCTGTAGCTATCCCCTCATAGACATCGCAGTTATAACATTCCAGCTTTTCATGTATTAGCAGCATTATACATTTAAATGTAGTCTTTCATGGAGGTTTTTTTGCCCAATAATGAGTGATATTTTCCTCAAGATATTGTACTCATTTTCTGCAAATAATCATAATGGAATGGATCTATGGTTGTCTCATGTCTTGATCCATTGATATTTCTGCGTATTTCCATTTTTATGTACTATATTGCTGCTCTCCTAATTTTGGGATATTACAGTGGTATCAGAGCATAATCTTGGTTCAGCCTGTGTACTTTAGCTATTATGTCATATAAAGAGGCATCTCATATAAAAGAGAATATTTTCAAAAGAGATGGAGGCAAGAATCCATTATCAAGAGGAATGAATGGAAAGGATTTTAAAAAGCTTCTTCTCCAAACTACGGAGGGTATTAATAGAGACATCAAAGAGATGAGGATGGAGAGATATAGAGATTCTCCAAGATGGTTTGCACATGAAAGAAGCTCTAGTATTTCACATTATGGGTGTGAGCATTCAACCTCACCATCAGATCCACAACGTTGTACCATGCCTACATTCTTGGCAAGAGAAGAAGAGGAAGGAGACACACCAAAGGAGGAGGCTCTTGGTGATTATCTCCAAGAATATGAATCTCAATCTAAGAGATTCGAGGATCATCTAAACTTCCAAGAGTTCTGCCAAATCAAAGAAAATATAAGACCCAGTAACCATAATAGAAGAAAAGGGTGCATGCAGCACAATATGGGTAGATTCTTTCTACCTACTTTTGATGGTTCACCCAAGTGCACAACCAAGGATTGGGTAAGGAAGTTGGACACATATTCACAACTGCATCAAGTTTCAGAAAAGAAGGCCATTAAGGTAGCAACACTGCACCTTGAAGATAAGGCTTATGCTTGGTGGTTTTATGGTTCTTCTTCATTGAGTCATGCAAATTTATCTACTTATGCAGAGTTCACTAGGATGTTAGTGAAGAGATTTGATAAAAAACATTCTAAAAATTCTTTGGGTGAGCTAGCCAAACCCAAGAAATCAAAACCTTTGCATTAGTTGATAGGAGGCACTAGACCTACTCTACTCTAGAATGCTATTGAGGGGGTTAAAGATTTTTAAAATGCTTTTCCAAGGGAAAAAGCCCCACTTCAGCAAGAACTTTCTTCTCAAGAGGAAGACATGAAGATTCCTCCTTCAAGAGGAGATCAAGACAAAGGATCTCTTAATGATGATGAGGTATTCTCCAAAGATGAGGAGGAAGAAAGGGAAGAATTGGAGGGAGATATTAGCGCTATAAAAGCGGGAGGAGATCCACCACCATTTGGAGATGGAGATGAAGTAGTTGCTTCAACTAGAGGATCTCTTGTATTTTTGCAATAAGTTCCAAAGGATCTCACATATGAAGATCAGGAGAAACATGTGTTTGTATTGATGGGCAGTGAGACTAAACAATGGAGCAAGTGTGTTCTGACATTGACCACAGTTTTGGGGACATACACCATGATAGATCACTTCTTTGTGATTAAGAATATTGAAGCCAATATAACATTGGGTGTGCATGGGTTGATTACATTGGAGAAGGACACCTTAGACTGTGAGATCTTTCAGATGGAAGGAGATGATGAGAAGGATGGAAAACATCAAGTGATTGGGAACATACATACCCATCCATTTTAAGAGGCTTATGCACAAAATAAGGAGGCTGATTTGCACAATGATAGCAGAGACAAATCATTCCACTCACATATGCAGCCTACCTTAGGCCTTGATGTCTCATTACATGGAGGCATTCCACCAGGGAGACCCCCTGATTGGAAGATGGTCAAAGAGTTCTCTCAACATGGTGCATCATTGATAGATTTGGCCAAGGAAGGATCCTTGAGAGAAGCTAGCACAACACAGAGAATATTTGATTAGTTCAAGGAAGGGACGAGAAATAATATGATAGTTTCATTTCCATCTCTTACTCAGCTACTTGTGCTGGAAGATGATGATTTAGGAGTGTGTGATGGCACAACTATGGTGTCAAAGGGCTACTCCATAGCCTTGGAGGAGAAAAAGATACTTCCACACATGAAGAATATTTATGAATATGACAAGAGGTTATTAACACTCTTGTATGCATTGTCCAAACTATGGAAGTTTTGGATGGCTAATACCTTACAAGAGGAGGTTTACCTCCTTATACTTCAATCTTGTCTTGAGCAAGATCAGCTACAAGGGAGGCAGCAAAAGTGGGATAGTAGTACTCCAGCATGTGGCTTTGGCATTGAGCATGTCAAAGAGGGGAGCTATGAGGTGACAAGTGCTCCATTGCAGAATTCAGCAGCGCTGTCAGTATTGAGGAGGATGGATCCATATTGGGAGTCCTAATTATTGGTGGAGTATTCCAAGAACCTCTTCACATGTAAGTTTCTTGATGAGAAAGTGATAGATGGGAGATATAGAGTGGTTTATGGAGTCATTTATTTCCAAGATAAAATCTACTTGGCTAGAGAATCAAAGCTCAAGGAGGAGATTCTACATGCAACATATGAGGAACTCTTTTCCAAGAATGTAGATTTCATGGAGACTTATCACACCATCATGGATGGATTATATTGGAAGGATCTAAAAGAAGATGCGCTCCAACATATCAGGAGCTATGTAGCCTGTTTGATGTATGAGGAGGAAAGAAACCACCTTGCAAGGTTGTTACATCCACTACCCCTTTTGATGGAGAGGTGGGAGGGCTCATATATATAACTCTTCACCAACTTGCCTACAATATATGGTAAGGATTGTGTCTTGATGCTTATTGATCAACTAACCATGTATGATCATTCCTTTGCCATACATTTGCAACACATTGCTCCACAAGAGAGCAAACCTCTCTTTGGATTTCATGGTCCTTTTGGGACTACATTCAGTGATGGGAATGGCCACTTTCTAGAGGACTTTGGGCAAGAATTTTTTTGATTGGTTCATATTCAGTTAACAACTAACATCCTTTACTATTTTTAAGATTTTGCGAAGCTTATGGCAGCAAGAAAGTGGTTGGATGGCCACTTATCATATCATGTTTTGAGACAGCTAGAAGCAAAACAACACTGGTCTCACTTGAGAGACTATTGTCAACATCCAGTATGCCATGTGACACTTAGTCCATGTTCCTTTTGGACCCCATATGGTGATGACATTCTATTCACTATATATGGGATGTATTGGGCAAGAGTGGTTCCTAGAACCAAAGAGTGTGATCATGAGAGTCCAGGTGCCTTTTGGATTCTTGATGATCACATTATTACAGCCCAAGATCAGCAGCTCTATATCTATCATAAATGGAGAGAGAGACAACGTGAGTGGAACAATTTGATCTCTCATTTTAAGCCATGTAGCTCCCATACATTGCAGAAGTAGGGGATTGGTGAGTTTTTCTATGAGCTACCAAGGATGGCTCACTTTGTTTGGATGATAGCATGGAGATTGGAGTCTCTCATTCGGGTTGAGGCACTCAACATTTATCATCTCTCATGCCTTGAGGAGGCCAATGGGAAACATATAATTTTCTCCATATATCTCCCACTTATTCATGATGAGATCTATTTGGTTTATCTACCAAAGGCTAACTTGCGCACTTGGGAGGAGCCATTAGAAGACACATTGATTGGAGATCACTTGGTTTAGTGGTGGAGACTATTAGATGAGGAGGCTACAGGAGGAGGAGAGGATATTTTGCAGTATCCTTGCAGCTGCTTGAGGACAAGCAACATTTTGGAGGGGAGGATTGTAATATTCCAAAATTATCTTGCAGCTAATTGGAATATTGAAGTTTTGTTTTGTCACTTAGATAGATGAATAAGTGGGTAGGGAGACCCATAAATATCTTTAGTAGGAATAATACCACTGCTCATGTGAATGTGGCTCATTTTATCAGTTCAATAAATCACCCTTAGGTGTGAACAGGGGCTAGAGCATGTGGACAGGGTCAATGCTGACCAAATCAACAACACTGTTATGGAGGTAGTGGAGGATTATTGGAGGACATCTTAATCATTTAGGAGGAGTGTATGCATGAGAGTAACTCCTTTAATGAGTGGGACCTAGGTTGAGGAAGATCACCAAGCATAAAAGGAAGAGGATGACAGCATTAGAAGACATGGATTTGTATTATTGATTTTTATCTTTTTGGATCTGGATTTTTCATGTGACATGTCTATGTAGGATTTTTCTATTTAGCAGGGTCTGCAGTGATTTTTAGCACAAGGGTGTTTTCGAGCAGGAATCCCACCCTCATCCTCGGGGGAATTCGAGTGCCTACTTAGGAGAGGTATCTTGAGCTACATTTCCACTATCTGGCATTTGGCCAAGCTTCAGTCTTCATCTGCAACGCAGTCTATTCCAATTTTGCGTTGTGTTGCAGGGTTGTAGCAGTGGAGGGTTGATAGACCCAATTTCTGAGCTTTTTTTCCATGGGATGGATAATCCTTTCATCCAGGAGGCTTATGAGGAAGTCCTTGGTGCATTATTTTGATATATAGTAGGATTCCAAGTAGATGCCATCATCTACAACGTAGTTTCCCTCAAGGAATGCGTTATTTCAGAGAGCAGCTGCAGCAGTGGGTTTAATGCCCTAGTTGGAGGAGTTGGGTTTCCATCGAGGGGATCAACCCTTCATTTAGGAGATATATTGGAGGTTCAGACATTTCATATATCATATCAGCCACATCCTATCAATATTTCAGTTGCAGTGGTTATTCAGCCCTAGGGCCATATCTTGTTATTGTTGTATTTTGGGTATTTCCGAAAACCTTTTCTAGGTTGTCTTGGAAATCTATTTTGGGGCTTGGATCTATATTCCCAACACTTTTGGAGCCTTGTAGCAGCATATATATGTATTTCCATTTTCATTTTTATCTATCCCCTCATAGACATTGCATTTATAACATTCCAACTTTTCATGTAATAGCAACATTACACATTTAGATGTATTCTTTCATGGAGGCTTATTTGCCCAATCTTGAGTGATGTTTTCCTCAAGATCTTGTACTCATTTTATGCTAATAATCATAATGGAAATTCTCTATGGTTGTCTCATTTTTTTATCCATTGATATTTCTGCATATTTCCATTTTTATGTACTATATTTCTGCTCTCCCAATTTTGGGATATTACATTTGAGTAGGTCGAAAAATGTTAACATATTTTTATCATTATTTAAATTGGTTATTTTCATCAAGGAGTATAATTTTATATCTTTTTAGGTCTTTGTAAACCTACGAAAAAGGAACCCCTTGGAGTCCTCTTTCAACTCGTTTTATACTCCCAAAATATGAAAATATTTTCGAGCAATTGTCTTTTCGAACTAATTAAAGTAAATGAAAATACGTCTACTCAACATAAGTTTAACCCTTTTTTGGACTGAGGTAGACTATTTAAGAAAAAGGAATACCTTAGTTGAACATGACTAAGAGGTTCTCTTGAGCATTGTTTTCTACCTTTTCAGATTTGAGAGACTATCTACGAGAATGGACATCTGGAGTTTTCTTTTTTTCCTTTTTTTTAAACTCTCTAAACATGAAAAAGATGTTGAGTTTTACCTTCACTGGACTCATTAAAACATCAAAAAATGATAGAATTTTCGAACATGAAAAGGTCGAACCACTTCTTCTTAGGGCTCATTAAATATACTCGGAGGGATTCATCCGAAGGGTGAATTTATAATCAAACATATGTTATCCTCTTGAAGCTTGTTAAAAAATAAAGAGGTACTGACCAATATGATTGGTGAAATTAGGAAAATAGGGTATTCCATTTTCTAATGAGAGCAAGTCTCTCTTGAACATGACACTCTTCCACTTCATCTCCATAGCTGTTGGGTTGGGTAATCACCTTGGCATTCGGTTCATCATAACTTTTCAGAGCCTCCATTTTGGTTTTGGGTCAATGCTGCCAACTCCATATAGTGTCGTCATTATGTTCAATAGAAGTCATTCAGTTGGTATCCATTACAATACTATTAAGCCTTCATTCCATGTTTGCCTTTTCCTAATCCAGTTCCATATCAACATCATTCTATCTCAATCATGATACCTATTTTTTGTTGTTGATGGGGGATACATCAAGGCTCTCCTGCGATGGGTCGCTTCATGTTGACATCAACAAATTATCCAGAAAGTTGACTTAGAAAGTTTTTTTTGGTACCTTGGTGCTTGCATACATTAATGGAAATTTTCCTCTCTCTAGGCAGCATGCTTACATCATTAGCCTTTGACCGAAAGACTCTGTGTGTTGTTCGACATCAACTCATTTATTCACACTATACACATTGTAATATAATACCTTGAGAGCCATTAACATCATCGATGGTTGATCTCGCATTTGTTAATGACTTACATCATCAACCGATGATCAGATGGTGTCTACCATGTTTGACCTTAGCTCATTGATTCACATGGATAGACTCGTATGTTGGTTTGATTGTGTAAACTAGATATAAGACCCCATATCTAGTTTCATCCATATAGGCTACGATTTTAGGACTTATAAAAATATCACAATGTATGATGGCCATGATCATACAGACAGTCATTCAGTCATGGGTCCACCAATTTTCATCTTTTGAAACATATTTTTATCATAGTACATGTGATGTTATCTTATGTGTTGATTATGGATATGCATCCCTCAAAAAAATATGTCATGATATAAATGTATTGTAACAGATGAATCTTGACGGTTGTTCTTGATCCTGATTTGTCACAAGGTAAAGCACTTCAGTCATCAATCATCATTCCCGACTTTGCGCTTTAGGGGGTAATCTATTATAGGAAATTTTTTCACCTCCAGGCAATATGCCTCCTAATGGGATCAATCAAAATCCTATTCCCCCTTTCCATCATCATTAGAAAAATCCCTTAGCATGCCTCTTTCATTCCCCAGAGTTTCTGCCTTAAACTGCATCATCTAAGCCAATTTTAGGACCAACGCTCCCTAGTCTCTTGGTTGACAACATTCACCTACAAGTTGCTCCACTATTGTGTTGATCACTTATAGGTTGCTCCCCTTTCCACCTATGTTGGTTCTAGAAATTCAAGAAAAGTAAATAAATTATGGAAGCTTCTAGAATTTGTTACAACCATTTACCTCAGATAAAACATTCAGATCCTATCCTATCCTAACTTGGAGTTTCCATCCCTTATCATTTGATCCCATCCTTCGGTCAAAGGTGGATCTAAAACCTTTGATTGGTAATTGGATAAGAACTCCCAACTTACCCCACTCCTCTATATATTTACAACCTTCCATATGCAAGAGGTTGGATTTTGGAGAGTGATTATACCCTTATGGTACTGTGGTGAGAGGTTTCATTCCATGCATTTAGGGTGATTGGAGGTGCAAATTGTGACAAGGAAAGTCGGTCTGGAGGAGCACTTCTACAATATCAACACCTATTTATGGTTGTAACTCCTTCCATTTATATTAATGCAAATAATTCTTTGTTTTCCTATATGTATTATTGTTATTTCATGTATTTCAATACCATGTTGATATATTGAATAAAGTGTTTGGATGATACTGCATAGATCATGTAGTCACTCTTGGCTTGTGTTATATGACCGTGCAAGTTCTAATTTTGGAAATCAGAGTTGGAATTGGAGCATTCAAACTGAAGAAGGAGAAAAGCATGGGACAGATTCTAGGTAGGATTCATTCTGTCATCTATTTACTTTAAGGAATGCATTGGGTTCCTTGTCTCTCTGTTGTTCTAGGTTAGCCACCAAACCTAGGGGAGATACTTTTGTCTGCAATCGTAAATCCCCCATAACAATGATCCTCTTGCTACTAAATACTGTGGGTGCCCATAGAAACATAATGATCCATGAAGAGAACACCTCAATGAACCCTGCCCAAATTTATGGGACTCTTGGACTAGGGCTTCACATCGCCCCACCTCACACCTGGAGGTATGGCTGCATGTGCTCCCTCTACACACATGGATCAAACTTACCCCCTACTGAAGGTCTCTGCTTTAGGGGATGTCTCCACTCTGCCTCTTCTCTACTTCTCCATTTGTGGCTACTCCAAATTCCTTAGGATTCTTCTGAGGCTGTGTTAGCACTATGTAATTTATTAAGGTTACGAAATAAACCCAGACGTAACCACAAAACCAATTTTAAATTTAGAAGCTAGCCCTTCTAAGCTCAGAGAGGGATCTCTTTGTTAGATTTATCTTTGTTTGATTTAGGATTTTAGGCTAGTGCTTAAGTTCATAGTTGGTTTTTTGAATTTCTTGGTTGAAACTTGGAATATAAGACCATTGGGAAATGGAGTCCGAGAACTTAAGAAGATAAATTGTAGAAAGGACAAATGAAGTGCAACAGGGAAAGGTAGGCATAAAATTGGATCTTCTTAAATTATTTCTAGAGTGGATTAGAAGAAAAGATTTATATTTCCATTAAACATAGAGAATTTTGACAGGAATTCTATATTTAAATTCAGTTGAAAACATAGATGTTGTTGACAATCTAGATCTGAGTGTAATTAAACAAGTTCAGCACATAATTTTCTCTAAACAACACAGATAAAAAAAAGTACATGAAAAAAAAATGAAACAGTAGTTTGACATCAAGAAAAAAATCACCAATTTATCTGACACATGAATCGTGGAACAACTTTCTGCATTTACTGAAAATGATCACCTTTGGCTTGGTGAAAAATTTTACATTAGAATTCTATTTCTTCATACAAGTACCAACAATAATACCTCGAAATTTGAAGTATTTGTGAAAAATTATCAAAAACTATCTTGAGTGAAAACCTCAATATCTTTCACAAAATATCCAAAAATATTTTACAAAGATAGAACAAAAATATAGGAGATATGAAATTTTTGTGGCTGATGGCACTATCCTAGAGGATGATTGTTGATGACTGAACCTAAAAAATGTGTTGCCCTACTGTCTTGTTGTTGGAGGTGAATTGTTTTACCCAATTAGTTCCCATCGAAATTCACTTGGGATAGAAAGGTTTATCAACTTACTTAAGTCTCATATACTTCTGTATACTTCTAGAACGTAGGCTTGATGATAAATAGGTTTTTGATCTCATGTTTGATGACTAAGTCAAAATCTATAGCCTCCATAAAAGCCTTCCCTATATCTCGTGCAATAGTGAATAATTTGTGGTGATAATCATTTAAGATAATTAACTTATCTTCCATTCCTATTAGTCCTGGAAAGCCTTTTTTATTGAGTATATCAAACTTTTTTATGAAGCGTTTGAACGCTGGATTCCATATTGGGGCATTTTTTCTCTAGCTACAGCATAAGGTTCTTTTTAGTAATGACCTTTCTTACCTCCAAAATTGTCTCTGTCCTATCTTGAATTCCCAACTCTTCCAATTCTTCCTTAGTCTTAGAATTCAATATTCTTATCAAAGTTGTTTCTTAACCAAGCTTCGGCCCCAAATATGCTTTTTATTTATTTCACCACTTCTTTGGATCTCTTTATCAATTCTTCCCGCTAAAAAATGATTTGGATTGAGGAACATATTTCAGTCATGGCCTCATTTATATTCTTTATCCATATATATTCTTTTTCCTGTGCCAAATTTTGCGCCATTTCTGATTCACTTTCCAACTGTTATATATTTTGAGTGAGCTGTGATATTTCTACAATTCTACTACATATAAAGTATCTATTTTATATTTTTTCTCTTGTAGAGTTTTACGATGGGTCTTCAACTTTTCAATTTCCTTCCTCTGGATGGACAAGTCTTCCATGGCTCTGATTAGATCATTTTAATAATCTGTGGTCTGTGATTGTACCACTATCGATGTAGATGTTCTTGCTATTGCTGCAACATAAATGGGAACTTATGTTAATGGAACTATGGCCAGCTGTGATGACTTCTCCTTTTCCTTGAGTAGTTTCACCATTTCCTTTTCCATATCCTTAATATGGCTATTTTGTTCAATTATGATTTTGAACATGTATTCCTTTTGTTTTTCCAGTTACCCAAGTTCCTTGGGCTGTGGGTCTTCTATAGAGGTTAGCTTAAGCTATTTCTTCAATGTTTCCATGTTTGCATTATTCCTCTTCACGATCTCTTTTGCTGCTTTTAAATCCTTAGGATTGTAGCCCAACTTGATTACCAAGTCTTCCAGTGATTTTTTTTTTTTTTTCCCTGGCCAAAGATGAAATCTTTTCCAGCATCAATTGTGACTGTATGTTTCTAATTGAGGCCTGCAACTTAGAGGTTGTCATGGTAGTGTTGGTCTAAGTAGAGTACATCATTTCACAAGTTTGTTTGTGCATTTCCATTTGGTCAATAGGGTGAATATAGTTTTCATCAAAGGAAAATATGGACTCTTTATAATCAACTGGTGTCTTTGGAAATGGAACTTGTGCTTCAAGAAATGAAATCTCCATTTTCCCTTTCTCTGTATCAAAGGATGAAAATAGCCTATGCCACGAGGAGGATGTTTGCTTCCAGAATTGGGAGTAGGTTGCAACCTTGAGAATATCATTTTTCTGTTTAATTTATTTGTACTTGAAAAAAATGTTTGGTTCAACTTTTTCCTGAGCCAATTTTTTTGTTTGAGTTGCATCTGGGGGATCTTAGGAGGTTGAAGAAGAGGGAGATCCTATGAAAATATCTTCGTTAGTTGTAGAAACTTTTGGGTATATGTTATATTCTTTCCACGACTAGTCATGCGTGGGGGGACCGCGGGGTGGGGGGGGGCGGGGTCATAGGGGGGGCGACAAACGCCCTTGTATGTTGTGCTAGACGTAGCAGGGGGGTTACAAGGGGGGTGGAGGGCGGCAGCCCCCCCTATTTGGGGTCCAGTGCAGTGCCTCGGGAAAATTTTTGTGGACCCTATTTTTCGGTGGGCGAACCTGCCCATGGTTTTGTGCATGGGTTTGCACATGGTTTTGGGGCATGATGGTTTTCGGCCCCTGGTATTTTGTAGATCTGGTTAATGGAACTACAGTTATGTTCTAATCCAGGGTTAATGGATTAGGGTTTATGTATGCTTCGACATGTATATATATATGTGTGTGTGTGTGTGTTGTAACACTAAAAGGAATATAATGAAAAATCAAACTGGTCGTCCCGATTTGGGATCCAGGGGAAAATCTCTGTGTATATCTGTTTTATGTTTTATGCTCTCGTTATTTTTTATTTTCTATTTTTTAAGATTCGTTTGCACATAATTTATGTACAGGGTTAAAACCTACAAAAACATGAGGTCCTGTTAGGATTATGGTAGCATGTTCCTCATCTCCTTACAAAATAATGGTGTTGAATTAGTCTTTTCTTTCTTCTTGTATATCATAAATTATTTTCTCCCAATCTTTGTCATTGAAGGGGAATATTCCTCCCTTAGCATTTTATCCTGTTTCTCTTAAGGTAGTGGAGTTTGTGAATTAGTTGTAGATATCACCTGTTATTCTGCCTCTTGTAGTGTATTCTCCTCCCACTGACTCTGATTCATGATTTTTTTTATCTCTGGCCTTGGATTGTGGTTGTAGGGAGTGGTTTTCTACTCCACTCTCAACTTGGCAATGATGCCAAAAGTGTCATATGACCAGGTAAAACTAAACTTGAATTTCATTTGCTTGAGGACCAAATATTCCTCTTTACCTATTGTTCTAGTGTTACAAATAAACTATCTGACATGTGCTTTAATCTTGAATTGAGACTTCTTCTTGGCCACAACAAAATGGAGATCATCAATGTGTATCACCTGCCTTATATATTCCAATGAGAATATCCTCATAGGAACAAACTTTTGGAGCCTGTAGGGTGGAAATTCACACCCATAAAATCTAATCTTTGTATAGTTTTGGTACAAATACCATTCCCCTATCTTAGTTTCCTCACTTAGATGAAAATTTCTTTGTATCTATGGTCCTATCCTGGGCTCTACATCACTGTTTAGCAAGCAAGCAACTGTATATAGGAATTTATTAACATAATTTAAGAAGGTGTATTTAGTATAGTTTTTCCTCACCAAGGAGGTCCAATGGATAACTGACCGTGGATTACCATACTCATTTAATTTCTGCAAGGAAAATGAAAACTTGTCTGCCTGATGATAAAGAAACAAATAAACCAACACCGAAGTATACTTAAAAAATTCCTTCAGTAGAGAACTTAAGGAACTGGTCATGAATTGATTCTGCAAATAACTCACTATAATTGAAAATGAGGGGTATTTCACCAATTGTAAAAATTGATAAGAAACCAACAATGGCCTTATCAACCCACTAATTAGATTGATAGCCAAGTATGCATGAAATAATCACAATTACTTGTTTATTCATCTCAAGGAAGATAGAGGATGAGTATGGGGGGTTCTTCTTGGGTAATTGTGCATCCTCAGGGAGAAAAACCTCAAAAATATTGGCTCTATGTGGGAAGGTTAGGTTTTTGTAGAATTATGTGAGGGAATCTACTGAAAATGGCTTCAGGGAGTCAGAATTTTTTAGTTGAAGCATCTAGGAGATGGAATCAACAGTGATGGTGAAGAAAATGTCACCTTTTTGGGTCACAAATTCTGTTTGGCTAGGGATGTATTGAAATTGACACCATGACACGAATTCAGGGAAGTGATAGGTTTGTGGAAAAATGAATTGGGGTAGGGAATATTCCCACATGCCCAATTCATCACTAAGTTCGATATATTTTTGCTTCAACCAATCGTGAAGCTCATATAGGTCAAATTCGCAATTGGTGTGAATAATATTGTATTGATGGTCTACTAATGTTTGGTGATCTAAGTCTATTTTAGGGGGAAGCATAGGATTAACATCAGAGGCCTTGGATTTGTTTTTAGGTGTTTTTATTTTAGGTTCCATTATAGAAAAAGAAGAACATGGAATTAGAATTACTCGGGAAAATAGGTGAAGACTGGAAATTGGATGAAAATTTGACGTCTAAGCACTTGGTTGTAGTGAATGGTTATGATGACTGGTCACAGTGATGGTGTGTACCAATAATTGGGTGCTGGGGAAAGCTATGTTTGATTGACTGTGTGCTTGAACTTGTTGATTATCCTAAAACAATGAACAAAGGTGATGAAATGGGATTTTGGCGAGTTATATGGGAGAAATGTGTTTACCATTGTTCATTTACCATTTAACGGAGTGAATCCATTATCACGGGAGTGGGAAGAATTTATTTACATAACATTTTTCTGATGTGGAGTCAGTTTTTCCAGATGGAGGTATGGTGTCGGGGGAGAAAAGGTGACGAGAAATTGTTTCAGCAGAAGGGAAGTGGGGTCCGCAGGGGTGAGGTGGTAGATAGGCAGTGGAGGGGAAATAGATAACATGGGAGCAATGGTGGGGACATGAAGTTCACATGGCAGGAGGTTATTGGTGCAGGAGCGGAGGGGTCAATATTTAGCACAAGGGGGAGTGGGATAGTGGTTTTTAGATGGGGGACAGAGTGGTGAGTGTAAATAGGCGGGGGGGAGGGGGGTGGGGGGTGCGAAGTGATGAGAAGTCGCCACTTAGCTGATTGATTCCTCCTTTTCTAACCCCCATGGCGATTAAAGAATGGAGGGGCTTGGGGGGGCCAAAGATGATCCTCCGTCATTGAACTTGGCGGGATTGATCATGACCGCTAATAATCGCGCCGATATTATTAGATACGACAAAAAGTTTCATGTCGAAAAAAATTATTAAAATTTAATCAATCACAATTAAAAGAAGTGATTATTAACTTAAACATACTTAATTAACCTCTAATGATGCATTTTTACTTGCAAGCATTCCTTTGATTTTTTCATAAGGTTTTGATTTTTTTGTAATTGTTAGTTAACCACGTTTAAACAGTGTGGTTAACTCATATTTATTTTAACCAATCTAATTTAATCACAATTATACTATGTAATTGATTATTCACTAACCTAAACTAACTTTGTTTAATTTTTCCTAATCACATTTAAAAAGTGTGATTAAACTAACTAATCTAATTTTTCTAATTCAATGTGGCATTTTAACTAGCATCACATTATTCAAAATTTTCTAAGTATTACTGATGCATTTTCTCATTTTTTGAGTGGCGTTTAGACTTGCTCACTTCTATAAACTTATTTTTTTATGGGATATTTCATTCTTTTTCTTTTTTCTTATATTTTTTTCTTTTTTTGTTCTTTTCACATATATATTTTGTATCCTCCTTTTGTTTTTGTTTTGTTTTCTTTTCTTTTGGAAATGCATTTTAGAATGGAACATTATTTACAACATCTCATATACAAAATTACAGCTACAATCAAGTCATCCTATAAAATATAGGACCCTAACAGTGGCTCCAATGGGGATGACACTCTCCTTGTGAGGTGTCAAGAATGCTATAGATCAGTAGCCTTGATCCATTGGGCATGTTGTCTTTATTTTGCAACTGAATTTGAGCCACTTGTTGTTATTTATAGATATTGGAAACCAATAATAATAAGCTTAAGGCCTTCTCTCTGACATCAATTTTTGATGTGAGCTACCCTCAATCTTGCAATAGAATAGTAAAGTGACATATATAGAATGACTCTTAATGAAACTAATTTATTCTGGAAGAAAGTAATGTTTAAGAAGTATGCCATTAATAGGTCCACCAGGGAATTATTATTCATTTAATTTATTCAAGAAAAGTGCATTGTTGCCTCCGAAAGCTTCAATTTTATATGGTCATTTCCACAAACTGTCGAACTTACCATGCTTTCCTTTATCTTCATTCCTTGAATCCCATTTCAACACCAAATTGTTTATCCAGAAATCATCAACTTTTGTCCTTCTGTCATAAATCTTTTTGACATTGTCCTAAATTTGTTGAGTCTTATTGTAGGCCTCCTCTTTGGATTGCTGCAACTGGATGGTTTGGTTGATTCTTCTCTATAAATAGTTTGTTTCCACTTGTGCTTCTTGTAGTAATTTTAGCACAGGGATTCCTAACAAAGTAGGAAAAATTACATCAACCCCATACACTATTTGAAATGGAGACATTCCAATAGACCTTCTGGTATTAATTCAGTCATCCCATATGGAATTAATCAACTTTTTATGCCGGTAATTTTTATTTTCCTGCAACAATTTTTTATAATGTTGACTATAATTTCATTTGAAGAATCGACTAATCCATTTCCTTGTGGGTAATAGGCAATAGAGTGTCCTAATTTGATATGGTTTTTATTACAAAAGTCAACCACTTTCTTTGATTTAAAGGCATTTTCAGTGATAATTTTGTGGGGACACCCAAACCTAGATAGAATGTTTCTGTTTAGAAATTGGATAATGATAGTATCTGTGGCTTATCTAGTTGGGATAGCTTCAATCCATTTTGTAAATTAATCAGTGGCTTTCAAGATCCATTTATGTTGGCCTGAGGATCTGGGATGAATTTCACTAATGAAATCTCTGAGTGTGGAAATTTATTAATACTGATGTATTACCTGGTCCTCCTAATCTCACAATATTTATCTTCTTGCAAAACACAGAATCCTTCCACTATTGATCTTGCGGAAATTTATAACTCAATTGCAAACACATGTGAATAAATTCGATCACACATAACACAATTATTTAACGGGAAAGCTGAAAGCTAAAAAACCCAACTATCATATATTATGTATATCAATGGAATCATGTAATAATATCATACAAAGCTTAGTACATCAAGCTCTCAGTACAATTTAGATTCATTACACACTGTCATGCAGAAATTTGCATCTCCATGCACCAATTTCTTGCCTCCTAACAGCTTGCCTCCACTGCGCAATCCCTGCCAAATAAGACCCCTGAATGAATTTGAATTGTCCTTGCCTTGACTATGCAATCCTCATTGGCAACTCCAATGTGTGTCAGATGCATTGAATGCATCACTATAGTCACAATGGATAGTCCATCTCACCCTTTCACCTATCTCTCCACTGGGTCTCCACTGGAACTGACATGCACTATAGTTAATTGCTGTTTTTTTTTTTTCAGTTGTTAGTGAGTTATTAGTTGTGAATTAATTAACTAATTAATTCACTTAACTCTCACTAGTGTATCTTTCAGTTAGACTAGATACAACTAGCTCAACTGAGTTTAACTCACTTAATTGAGTTAAACTAAATAACAACTCCATAAACTACTCTTCCAACTCTATCATAAATTTTCCACTTCAGTTCTAACTGAGTCCTCCATGCATGAGCCACCAATAAACCCTAGGAATTTCGTAATTCCTTCAGCCCACTGATTTTCCAAATCTGTTCACTGAAATAAAGTGCTCCAAGAGAATAATTTGATGTTTATTTTTGAATTATTATTAAGAGCTAATAATAATTGACATGCATCTATTTTTAGATTGAAGATACATAAATAGACTTCAACTAATATTCTAAAAATAGAATTTCATCTATTTTCCACATTTGACCAACCATCTACAAATAACATCCTGCAACTTATAGAATATGCTCACCATGTCTAAAATAGACATACACCTAAAAATAGCCTGCGAGCCCCACTTAGTGAAGGTGCTTATTTTTCACTAAGCTCGTCATCTTGTTGAATCTCAACACTCCCTCTCAACAAGATAGGGATTATCCTTCACCCCGATCCTGCCTCTATGTTATTCGAATTTTCTCCTGTCGAGTGCCTTCGTCAGAACATCTGCATCCTGATCTTCCGTAGGAATGTACTGAAGCAACTTGATCTTCCGCTGCACACAATCTTTGATATGATGATACCGAATATCAATATGTTTATATATATCATGAAACACATGATTAATCAAGAGTTTAATGCAACTCTGATTATCACAATGTATCGTTGTAGGATCTAAATGTGAACCGAACAAACCTTCCTCATCTAGATAGCCTCACATGCAGCTTGACTTGCTGCCATGTATTCTGCTTCCACTGAACTGAGTGCCATGAATCTCTGTTTCCTGTTGTAACAACAAGCTGTTGTAGATCCGATAATAAAAACCCCTCCTTATGTGCTCTTTCTGTCCGTTGGGCTGCCTACTTAATCTGCACTCGTGAAGCCATGCAACTTCACCTCATCCGTCTATTTGTACCATAAGCCATACTCAGATGTGACCCTGAGATACCTCAAGACATGCTTTATTGCCTTCCAAAAGAGCTTGGTAGGCTTAACCATCACTTGTGAAAGCTGGTTCACCACATAGCATATGTCCAGTCTTGTATTAACTAAATACATGAGCGAACCCACCAACTGTTGATAAACAATGGCATCCACTACCTCTGCCAATGTAGCATCCTCTTTCCTCCAATTTTCTGGAAGAGGAGTATCCACGGGTTTGCAGTCTTCCATGTGAAACTTACCAAGTATCTCCTGAGCATACTTTCCTTGAGACACAAACAATTCACCTTCTCGCCGCCATATTTCCAATCCAAGGAAATAATGAAGGAGGCCCAAATCCTTCATGTCGAACTCCTTTGCAAGTTCTGCCTTGCATGAGTGTATCAACTGCTCATTACCTTTTAGTATTAAATCATCAACATAAAGAACAATGATTAAAAGCTTACCCTCCACCACAATTCGGTACAGGTTTGCATCTGCCTCACTCTTGGTGAAGCCAAGTCTAGTGAAATAGATGTCGATCCGTGTGTACCAAGCACATGGTGCTTGCTTCAGCCCATACAATTCTTGTTTGAGTCTGCACACATGCGACTCATTGCTGAAGATCTCAAATCCTTCAGGTTGCTCAATGTACACCTCTTCCTCAATGATCCCATTAAGGAACGCAGTCTTCACATCCATCTGATGAATGTGCCAACCCATCTGCATTGAGAGAGAAAGGATGGTCCTTATGGAAGAATACCGTGCGACAGGTGCAAAGGTTTCTTCATAATCAATCCCCTTGATCTGTGAGAAGCCCCAGGCAACAAATCTTTCCTTATACTTCTCGATGCTCCCATCAGCAGCTTGATTTACCTTGTAAATCCGTTTCGAATCTACAAATGATTTACCCACCGGCCTTGGAACAATATCCCAAGCACTATTTCTCACAATGGAGTCATACTCCTCGACCATGGCATCTACCCATGTGGGCTCCTGCGCTGCTTCTTCGAAAGAAATGGCTCTATCACAACACACTTGCTCATAAGAGCCATGTATCCAGTAAATCGGTCAGGTGACTGTCTCTGTCTGCGCTGTGATGTAGGGACACCTACATTCTATGCTACATCTAGCTTCAGTCTCTCAGCTTCTGTGGTACGCTTTCTGCCTGTTCTGATGTTTGGTTCTGCATGAGTGGACTCCTCCACTCCATGAATCTCCTCCTATGGCTGAGCCACGTCTAGAGGCTCATCTTTTGGAACAAGAAGTTCCTCCTCTGCATGCAAGTGTAGCTCCCTCTCAAGCAACAACTTCATGGCTTTCACCCCATTGAATTTTATGTCCCATCGCACCACAGTCATTTGACTATTTGGAAAATACACATGATAATTATGGGGTGTTTCTGTGCAGCCCACAAATATCCCAAATTCTGTAGTCGGCTCCAGCTTCTTCCTGGCGTCCTTTGTCACATAAATGTAAACAAATGAGCCAAAAATATTCAAACGAGAAATATCAAGCTTCTTACCAGTAAAAGCTTCTTCAGGTGTACTCATGCCAAGTACTCTGTGAGGACAACGGTTTTTCACATAAATCACAGTGTTGCATGCTTCCGCCCACAAGTGCATTGGTAGGCCCTGGTCATGCAGCATATCTCGTGCAACACCCATGATCATTCTGTTCTTCCTCTCCGCGACCCCATTCTGCTGTGGGTTATGAGGCGCTATGAGTTCTCTTCGAATTCCTTCTTTTCTACATAAGTCTTTGAATTCGTTTGAGATATATTCACCACCATTATCGCTCTATAGAATGTTCACTTGTTGCCCCGACTCCTTCTCCACCAATTCTTTAAACTCACAGAACTTTGAGAATGTTTCACTCTTCTTCTGCATGAAGAAGATCCAGCATCTACAAGAATAGTCATAAAAAAATATAACATAATACCTATGTTTTGTTGTTGAAGCAATCGAGAAAGGTCCACACACATCTGTGTGAATTCTCTCAAGGATCACCGAAGCACGGTTCTCCTTCTCATGAAAGGTGGTCTTCAAAAACTTACCCATAGTACATCCCTTGCATTGATCTGACTGCGCAAGAGTACCCTTGGGAAGTCTAGTAGAAATCTGCTGCAAAATCTTCAAGGTGCCATGGTGAAGATGGCCCAATCTCCTATGCCATAATTTTCCCTAATCTCGGTTCACCACTTCTTCTTCTTTGCCCATCATTGCACTGCAGCCATCTACCTCCAGCTTGTAGAGATTCTTAACTCGAATCCCTATCCTCTTGGTTTGACCCGTTGTTTTGTGTCACAGGAAAGCTTTTCCCTCGCTGAAAACAACGTCATAACCTCTGTCTTCCAACATTGCGACCGAGACCAAGTTCTTCTTCAGACCTGGAACATGCATAACATCTTTCAACAGAAATGGTTTACTTGAATCCCTCTCAAAGGTAATGGTTCCAATTTCAGTCGCACTGTATCTGCCATCGTCGCCCATCTCTATATGCATTTGGAGATCCTTCTCCTCCAAGTCACTAAACAACTCCTTGTCTCCCGCCATATGGAAAGATGCACCGCTATCAAGATACCACACTGATCCCATTGAGATTGAAATTAAGCATGCGCTCAAAGAGAAATCAAGTTAAAATTGTGAGGCTAAGGCCTCTCCAGCTGCAGCTCCAGCAGCCTTCTTGTTCTTCTTTTTCTGTGGGTAGTTAGTGGCGAGATTCCCATGTTCGTGACAGTGAAAACACTTCACTTTGGACAAATCCAACTTCTTCCCTTTAGCTTCAGATTTTGGATGGGATTTCCTCCCCTTTGATTTCCTTGCTTTTGAAACCAAAGCGTAATTCTCTTCATCATCATTCTTCTATGAAGAGCCATCCCTGGTACTTCGCCTTATCTTCTCCTACACAAGATCTGACCAAAGTCACTCCCAACCCGACAGTTTCTCCCGTCCATTAACAAAGTCTTCGTAGCTATGCCAAATCTTTGGAACCCCAAGGAGAGCCAAGCCCACGAAGTCATCATCATCAACAGTAATCCCACACTTCCTAGTTCATCCCTACAGTGGACAAAATTCGTGAGGTATTTTGGAATACTGTTGCCCTTCTCCATTTTTATTTTTCTAAGCTTATCTTTCAGTGCCAAATTCCTTTGGTCGCTTCTGCTTTGGAAAAGATCTGTAAAAGCCTTCCACATTGCAAATGGAGTGGCTTTCTCATGAAGGCTTGACACAATATGGTCCTTCACACCTTCCAACAGAATTCTTCTTGTCTTTGCTACCTTCTTTTTCCATGCGTCAAGTCCTGCAGCATCGCTAGAAGCCGGCTTAGGAACATCGCTATCGATGAACTCCTTCAGTCCATTATCCTCAAGTACCGACTCCACCCTATCCTTCCAGGCTATTTAATTCGAGCTACACTCAAGGGCATACTCCAATTGAAACCCATTGAAAGACATTTCAATGAATAATCAACTGTCACACCAAGAAATTTCTGCAACAAATTCGAATTGTCCACCAACACAAAACACAACAATTTTCATAATTTCAATTTTCAGTAATCAATACTACTCCAATACCATGTAGAAATTTATTAATACTTATGTATTATCAGATCCTCTTGATCTCACAATATTTATGTTCTTGCAAAACATAGAACCCTTCCACTATTCATCTTGTGGAAATTTAAAACTCAATTGCAAACACATGTGAATAAATTCAATCGCACATAACACAGTTGTTTAACGGGAAAGCTTAAAGATAAAAACCCCAAATATCATATATTATGTATATCAATGGAATCATGTAATAATCTCATATAAATCTTATTACATCAAACTCTTAGTACAATGTATATTCATTACACACTTTCAAGCTAAAATTTTCATCTCCATGCACCAATTTCTTGCCTCCTGACAGCCTGCCTCCATTGTGCAATCCTTGCTAAAGAAGACCCATGAATGAATTCGAATTGGCCTTTCCTTGACTATGCAATCCTCATTGGAAACTCCAATGTGTGTCAGATGCATTGAATGCATCACTATAGTCATAACAAATAGTCCATCTCACCCTTTCAACTATCTCTCCACTGGGTCTCCACTAGAACTGACATGCACTGTAGTTAACTGTTGTTTCTATTCAATTGTTAGTGAGCTATTAGTTGTGAATTAATTAACTAATTAATTCACTTAACTCTCACTAGTGTATCTTTCAATTAGACTAGATACAACTAGCTCAACTAAATTTAACTCACTTAACTAAGTTAAACTAAATAACAACTCCATAAACTACTCTTCTAACTCTGTCATAACTTTTCCACTTCAATTCTAACTGAGTCCTCCATGCATGAGCCACCAATAAACCCTAGGAATTGCGTAATTCCTTCAACCCACTGATTTTCCAAATCTGTTCACTGAAATAAAGTGCTCCAAGAGAATAAGTTGATGTTTATTGTCGAATTATTATTAAGAGCTAATAATAATCGACATGCACCTATTTTTAGATCGACGATCTATAAATAGACTTCGCCCAATATTCTAAAAATAGAATTTCATCTATTTTCCACATTTGACCAACCATCTACAAATAGCATCTTGCAACTTATAGAATATGCTCACCATGTCTAAAAATAGACATACACCTAAAAATAGCCTGCGGGCCCCACTTAGTGAAGGTGCTTACTTTTCACTAAGCTCATCATCTTGTTGAATCTCAACACTAAGACCCCACTGTTGGAAATGGACTTCAACTAAAATAGGTTTCAGTGGTAAAGGTAAAAGTTTTTTCTTTACTTCCAAAATTTTTCATTGGTGGCAAGAGGTGACTTTCTTATGCACATACATAAACAAACTGGGCCAGTAAAAACCAACTCTTAAAATTTTATTGGCCGTGGTTTTCCAATATAAGAGTCCTCTGCAGTCTCCTTCATGGAATTACTGCATGACTTTATCTGCTTCAACTTTCAATAAATAGTTTAGCAAGGTACCTACAAAATCTTTCCAATATAAAACATGATCTAAACTACAAAATTTCATGGCTTTTAATTTAAGAAATATAGCTTTAGTCTTTGTTAAACTAGGAGGATCTTGTAAATTCCGTAGTAAAAAAATGATGTCTATATACCATGGTGAGGTAGAAAAGGCTTCTGATGCTTGTGGAGTTGCGAACTCTTCTTGTTCATCAAATGAAAGAATAAAATTGATATCAAGGGCATGAAAATTGGATTTAGCCATTATTTTGGCCAATCCTTGACCCTTGATGAGCTTGGTTGGTTTTATTTCTATGTCATACTATAGGATCACATAAATCCATTTCCCTCTCCTACCATCTGGGTCATCTTGTGTGAGAATATCCCTTACCACAACACTTGGGACAAATGAAATGATATGAGAATGTAAGATGTAAACTCTAAAGTCTTTTAATGATTTTATCAAAGAAAATGCTTGCTTCTCCATGATGTTGTACTTTAATTATGCATCCCTTAAAGCTCTGTTGAAAAATGCTATGGGTTTTTCATGGCCTTCACTATTTTTCTGCAATAAAACAATTGCAATAGTATGTTTAGAAGAAAAATAGAAAATCACAAAATCCTTAGTAAAGTCAGGGTTTATCAAAACGTGAGTAGTAGTTAAAGCTAACTTGACCTCACTAAAATATTTATTGGCTTCAATATTCCATTTAACTTCAATATCCATTTTCAACATGTTTTTAATTGATCTTAAAATTTTTTCCAAGTTAGGAATAAATCTCCTTTGAACATTTATCCTGTTAATGAAGGATTGAACTTCTTTCTTGTTTATAGGAGGATCAATTTTTTGTAGCCTTCTACTATGTTGGGATCAATTATAATGTATTCTTTGGAAATGATATTTCCCTCCTCTAAACCAATATGATTTTTCTTAGGGTTTAAGGATATGCCAAACTTTTATGCACTTTTCAAAAACTCTCTTTAAATGGAGCAAGTGTTCTTCATTTGTTTTTGAAAATACAATAATATCATCTAGGTAGATTACAATGAACCTATCAATTTCATCATCAAACGCTATGTCCATTTCTCTTTGGAAAGTGGCCCTAACATTCATAAGGCCAAAAGGTATTTTTACATACATAAAAGTGCCCCATGGTGTAGTAAATTATGTTTTGTTTTGGTCATCAGGATGAACCAGAACCTGGTTGTAACCTTAAAAACCATCCAGCAAAGAGATCCTACTAGAACCAACTACCTTTTGTAATATGTGATCCATTTTTGGGAGGGGATAGTTGCCTTTGAGTGAGAATTTATTCAAATTCCTAAAGTCTACACCGATTCTAAGTTCCCATGTTTTTTTCTTGGTTGGCACTAGATTCGAAAGCCATTTTGAGAACCTCAATGGTGCTATGATTTTGGCATTGAATAGTTTTTTCACTTGTTTCTAAATTAGAGGTAGTAATAGTGGATTTTTCTCTTCTTAGTTTTTCTTAAAGTGATTTTGGTCTACTCTGATGGGGATGGTGTGCTTAATGATAGAATTATCATAATATTTTAAGTCCTCATAACTCCATGCAAACACATCAGATAATTCCTTAAGAAGTTCCATATATTTTTGTTTTTCTTTAGGAGGCAATTATTTAGATAGTTTTACAATCTTGGGATTTTCTTGCGTTCCTATGTTACAATCTTCAATTCCATTACCCACAGGTTCAATTTTTGGCTTTTTGGCCACATCACTGAAGTCAAAAATCTCTTCCAATGGCACCAATCCTCTTGGCAACACATTTTATTTTAATTGCAAAACCTCAAGATCTTCTTGGTTATGATCAATTTCATTTAATTCCATTTATGTTTTGTTGCTATTTACATCATTATCTATATCAATATTCACACACTCAAATTCATCTTTCATCTGTAGAAAATTTTCAATTTGCTCATCATTACCGAATACTTTCTAATATCTTACATTGTTAGGGACAACTGGCCTATGCTTGACTTCCACCTCATATTTCCTATTGGGGTGAAAGGGAATTTTACAAGTACTGACTGAAATAGCTAAGGCATCAGCGAAAATATTCTAGCTTCTAGAGCTAATAGAAAAATAATATCAGTGAAAAATTGTAGAAACTATACAAATTCATTCTTATAGGCTCTTAATCTAGGGTTTTTAGTAGAATATTCACCCTGAATTTGTTTGATAATTAGATCAGAATCTCCATGTAGAGAAATTCAGGTTTCTCCTAATATCTTTAAAATTTTCAGCCCTAAGATCAAACCTTCATATTATGTTATGTTATTAGTGCACTGAAAAATTAGTTTATAGCCATGTCCCTTTGACATATTGGTTGACGAGTTCATAATATAAACACCAGCTCCTGCACCATCCTTACACACAACCCCATAGAAATCCATATTCCAATGAGCTTCTCCCTCTATATCTTTCTTTTTAATTTATGTTATTTGGTTTGTTTTGTTGGATTCAATCTCTAGTTGTGATACTTCATTTTCATTTGTTTTTCAATGTACATAATGAAAGAATCCATATCAGAGTGTACAGAGTACAGTGGGTAATTCTTTGGGGTATCTTGGCTACTAACCATGTATTTCATTAAAGTTTCTCTGTATAACCTTCTTTGCTGACCAAACACATGAATGGTGGCATAGGTCATATCCATTTGCAAAGTACCCTGTAATTTTTCACCCAATGATCTTGATAGTAGAATCCCATACTGGGGTGGTCTGTATGCTACTACAATGTCCATCACTAGACTCTTAGTTGGTATTTTAACTAAAGTGACACAAATATCTTTAATCAAGCCTAAGCATCTTACTTTTATAGAATCAAAAGAATCTATATCTTTATAAGTTCTTGTGATGTCTAATCCTATTTTTTCCATGATAGCTCTAGGCATCAAATTATGGGAAACACCAGAATCAAGCATTGAATTATGTAAGATTTTTTCATGAATATTCAAGCTAGTGTAAAAAGGTGCAACACTTCCATCCTAGGATTTTCCTTCGACCTCAGGTCCAAACAATAACTTAGGTCAATCACCATTTAAATTAACTATGTCTGTACTTTCTGCTATTTTCAAAGCTTTCACGACTTGGGTATTATATACATTCTTAGTCACCAATTCAGTTAGAGGAATATGAATTTTTAATTTGGCTAATTCACTTTCAATGCTAAAGGATGTTTGAGATTTTTCAACTTCTTTGACATTTGCATCTGGTTTTTTTGAAATTTCCTTTTGAGGATCAGTTTTTGGTTGACTAGTTGAAGTAACATATTTTGAGTTTTGTGAGGAGGATTTCCATCAAATTTCTTTCTTCTTAATTTGTATTGTTTGTGTACCTCCATAATGCTATTTTGATATCCTTGTTTATATTCCTTTGATTCTAAAGGGAATTACTCTGGTTGTGATCATAACAAAAGCTGATCTTGATCTTCTTTAGTCAATAATATTTGATCTATCTCATTTATTCTAAATAGGTTTATCTAGTTTTCTTCAGGTTCCTCTGTTCATTTAGGTTCTTCACCAACATAATTTTCTTTAAATGGAGGCCTAATTTTTTGTTGATCAGCAAGGCCTCTCTATTCTATTTGTTTAATTTTCGGGGGATTTATTCTAAAACTAGGATTTATAATAGGAGGACCTCCTTGATTTTCTCTTGGAGGAGTTCTATCAACTAAGCTTATTCTATCCATACTTTTCACTAAGGTATCCAACTTAGTATCTGAAGAAGAAGAAGTTGGTTCTTCTGTGATTTGGACTCTTCTTTCATCTTTCAATCTGGCTCTCTTTGCTAACAAGTTTGCTTCTACACTAACTACATTCCTCTTCATTTCTTCTAACGTGGCAGGGATTCTTTCCCTAAGTTGGTAGGCCATATCAAGATCAAAACCATCTAGAAACTTCAACAAGGATAGTCCGAGAGGACGTTGTATTACAGTTGGAATAGAATTATAAACATTATTGAACCTAGTACAATAATCTTGGATTGATTCTCCTGGATCTCTTTTGATATTCTCATATTCAACTAAGATCTAGAGAGGGTTTTTCTTGACTTCCCACCTTATAGGAAAACTTTTATGAAATTGAGGTAAGTCTAGGATAGAGGTAGCTTGTAATGATTTAAACCAATTTTTAACTACCCCCGTGAGACTTTGGGAAAATAGCCTCAGTTTAAAACCATATTTATCAAATTATTGTAAATCAAAATAATCATTCATTCGATCTATATGTTTTTGAGCAGTGATTTGTCTAGTGCCATTAAGCCGAGGTATCTGAGTTTGATAAACTTGTGGCATGAGATTAAGTTTCCCTGGTAAAATTAGAGGAGCATAATGAGAAACCATGATGGGGATATGGGTATGAGAGGAATATGTAATAGTAATAGGTGTGGGTATAGTTGGTATGAAAGGAAAAGTTATAACACTTTGTTGTGTTGTAGTGGAAGTGTTAGGAATAGTAGATGGATTGGGTGTAAAACTGATTGAGGTAAGTGTAGAGTTGCAAGGAGGGACTATTGGAGGAAAAAATTAACATGTGAACCTGATTGTGGAGTGGGAGATGATGCAATAGAAGAAGGAGTTGATGATTTAGGTGATTGATTGCTCAAATATTTATGCACAGTCTGATCTAACTTATGAGGTTTTAGCAGGTTCTTATCCACAATAGTTTTAGGTAAAAATCTACCAGATTTACTTCTAAAAATTGTATCTTGAAAATCCAAATAAAATTCTATGTTCTCTAAAGTAAAAAAATCTCAGGAAGGGAGTTAACTTTGGGTAGAGGCCTTCCACTGGATTCACTCTCAGTTGCAGTTTTCTTTCTAGTTATTTTTTCTGGATTATCTACAATTTCTAGAGGATATGGATCTATGTATGCTCTAGTGTATATCATTTTAGAAGCCAGTTATACTACAATATATTCATAGATCTTGAATATGTATGAATTTTGAGTGGAAAACAACCTTAAATCATATCTATTTCTCAACCACAAACCTAGAAATAGATTTAAATGTCGAAACAAAAATTTCACGAGGGAATATTGAATTTCAATGAAATTTGTTCAAGTCCCTAGTATGGTCTCTAAAATGTTAGCACTTTGCAATTTCTTAAGGTTGTGAAAGAAACCCAGAGGTAACCACAAAACTTTTGTCAGGAAAATTGGCGTTGGCCCTCTGCAGACAAGAATCTCTGATTTATCAATTCTAATTGGGATTTCAGTGCAGTTCTGTGTTAACTTTGTGCTGGCTGTTAATTAAATTTAAACAGTATGCATGCAAGCATACATATTCCAAGCTTATCAAGCTTAGCATCAATTGCACAAACATGTATAAATGCATGAAGTATAGGCAGCCATCTGGCTAAAGTACTTGGAGAATGATTAAGCATGGCATGCCTCATGAACAGTGTACAACAATTATATATTTAACTTTCATTTAGTAGAATGTTGATAATCAATTTTGGGATTCAACTGCGTTAATTTAGTCATTCATCTATGACCATTTCCATGAGAGGTAGTCGTAACTGACTAATTTCTCATGATTTTTGAATAGTCCACTTAGCACTCATTGCATCGGGTGATGCTCACAGGGGTGAAGAAGTGGGATTGAAACTAGTGAAATGAATCACATAGCATCAATCATTACTTCCACGGCTTGCACCCGGTAACCAGGACTTCCTAAGTCAGATAGTCTGTCTACTATAGTAATTACATTCAAGAAAAACTAGACAAGTGGAAACATGCAGGTGGTGATAAGACCAGCTTGGCCTACAATAGTGGCTTTCATAAACCTATTATTAGTTACAGAGTGGTTGGAAACTGGTTCAAGTGACACCTCATAGGCGGCCTATAAATTATTCCTGACACCTGGCCTTGCTCTTCAAAAAACCAGCGTTGGGTAATTAAGTCTGGTGTGGTGCTGGCTATTTTCATTGATTAGTGATTGCGCTGATGCGTTTTTTGCTGCCCCTTTGGTTTTTGCTGTTATATCTCTGCATAAATTCCCGACTCGACCCTTGGTGTCTGTTTTCTACCGGAGCCCTTTTGGTCGTGTTTACCATTCTTTCTTCATAAAATGAGCTTCAAACCAGTGTAGGCCCGACTTAACCTATTATGCACGCAAAACGACATGGAAAATTCATTTACCCGGACCTGAAATTATGTATATGGAAGTTATGAAGTGGCATCACATCCGTGCACTTCACAATCTTTAAATTTTAATTCATAAGAATATGATCAGCGGTGCAATGCGAAGAGGAGGTGACGTGGACGGTCGACGGGACCAGATCTCATTGCATATCACAATATTTAACTTTTAATTGTAAGCATAGATGGTATAAAGTTTAAAAAGTGCGAAGGGCGATACATGGGGGAGGAGATGAGTGACGTGGTAGGTAGGAAGTGGGACCGCGACCGCAATGCACATCCCAATGCATAACGTTTAGTTATAAGCTGCGGGGGTTAAATTTTAAACTTTGCTAAATGCAGGAAAGAGGGACCCGCTCGCAATGCGGAAAAGTTTTTATGAATCGGTGGAAGGTTTAAAGTGGTAATTATTATGGAATTTATATGATATTCATATGTATTGCAACGACTTATGAAGCGAGAGTAGAGCTGCAGAGGTGGGGCTGGCTTATCGCATCGCAAAACTAATGGATAGATTTGCAGGCACGCATAATGGTACGTCAAATGTGATGTGATATCGCAATCACAAATCAACGATCACAACATTTAAAGTTTAGTTTCCATGCCAAATATGTAAAGTTTGCGAAATGTGATGAGGGCCCAATTTTGATCGCGATCGGGAATTGGGAAGCAAAACAATGGAAAATCAATGAAAAGGTAAAGTTTAATGCTTTTCAAAGGAACAATGAAACATAAAGGAAAGGGCGGCGAGGATTGGGTCCCACATTATATCGCATCGACGATTTTATAAGTTTTGGCATTTGATTTATAACAAAATGTTGCGATGACAATATGCAATGAGGCATAAGGGGTCCCACCAAAGGTTTTAAATGGGTCTTGTTATATATATATATGATATAAAGATAAGGTTTAATATAACACGGTTGTTCATGGGTGGCAAAGCTTATAATTATAAAGTCCGAAAGTTTATAATAAAAGGTTTTATAAAGTAATAAGCCCCAAAAAGTTATCTATGTGGGGTTTTTGGGGGTTTGAATAGGATTTAGAGCATGGGAGAGTATGGAGGAATGAGGGGGAAAGAGGGTGAATGAAATGAAATGAAACGAGGGTAGAAATGAAGTTTGATTTTCATTACACCTTGTTAGCAACACTTCCTTCCTTCTACTGGACAGAGAGGCAAATCGATTCCCTTGAAGCTCTTTACTGTCACGAGTTCCCTTTCTTTCTTTGAAAATGAATGATAGTCATGGAATATTATTTTGAGTATGAAAAATATAAGAAATGATTAGTCACCTTGTGATACTTTGAAATACAAGAGTCTAATAGTGGCTCCAACTGGGGATGGCAGCTCTTTTAGGAGGTGTCAAGAACATCGTAGACTTATAGTGGCCTAATCCATTGGGCTGATCCCAAATCTACAACTCGTTCTGCTTGAAAAGCCTCTGTGGTTGAGCAAGCTCAGTTCAAAATCAATACTCTCTACAAACTGAAGTCTGGAAAATAATTGTACTTAACACTGGAAAGCAATATGATACTAGAACTCGAAAGATGCTCAGAGTACTGAGATTATTTGCACACCTACCTACCCTAATCTACTAAAATTGTTGTTGTTCTAAATGATATAATAATGCCAATGCAACCCGCCAAGTAGTAGCGGAAACAAATGGAAAACTTGACTGTTAGTCAGGAAAATCAGCAGTATGACTTGATTATGTGTCCTCATAACCAAATTTATAATAGGAAATGACAACTACTGATGTTCTTGATCTTTATAAAGAGTACATGCTTGAAAATTTGAACTAAGAATAACCTCCATATACTCTGCTGTAGGATCACTTAAAGCATGATGTACAATACTTGATTTTAGGCCTTCAATGACTAGTTGATCAGTTGTATCCCCAATATTAAAACATTAAACCACATATTTAGTCTAGGACTTGAAAGCAAATTCATCCTCAATACGTAAGTCAAGAGGTAGTGCAATTTCATCTTGCTTAGGGGAAGGAAGACTTTCCAAGAATTATCTAGGATCTTGGAAATTATATGACTAAATTTGAGAATTCAAAATTTCAATACCAGTTTCATGTATTTTTAGCAGAAAACATTTTTTAGCTTCAGGATTAAATTTTCTTGACTTTAAAATGAGAAAGACAGCCAGGTGAATGATGCAGCCTTCTTGTGTCTGCTCACTTTTTACCACCAGTACTTCGATGTGATTTCCGAGGAAGATAAATTTCGTCCTTAGTATGGTCACCACTATGTTAGCACTCTGTAATTTCTGAAGGCTAGAGATAGAACCACAGAGTGAAACATCAAAACAACTTTGGAATCGAGGACCTAGCCTTCCTGGACTCAGAGAGGGCTCTCTTTGTTAGATATAGCTTGATAACTATAAGTGTTGATATTAGGATAGTTATAGAAATGAGGTTTGTTTGAAGATGTTTGGTTGAGGCAGCAGAAGAGAACCATTGGGCTATGGTGTCAAACAAGTGTGAACAAACTCAAATAGATGGATAATTGAGGTCAAGTGCAACTAGGAAACCTAGCCATGTCAATGGATCTTTACAGCTTGTGAAATGGAAAAGGGGAGGAGATTAAGGTTTAACAGGAATGTAGAGCAGACCATCACTAAATTCTACATTCTAGTCTCAACATGGATGCCGAGTAGACTGTCTCTGAATTCTACATCCAAGTCTTGGAGGAAAACATAATGTAGTGTTTCAAGACTGAGTAGGGTACCCTATGGTAAATCCTACACAAAAATTTCTATCCACAGTAAAGAAAAGAGAACAGTATGAGTAAACAGGAGAATAACAAATTACATGGGAAAATACTTCACCACAGAGCATAAAACAAGAATCTAGAAAACAACATACTCATTCATTCATTCAATAGAGAGTGTTTACAGCCATCTCAGTATGTTACAATGGTTTTCCCCTTCAGGGCCTCGTCTACACTGCTAATGCGTACAATATTTATAGAAAACTTAAGTCGAATAATCTGTCTACTGTAGTAATTACATTCAAGCAAAACTAGACAAGTGGAAACATGCGGATGGTGATAAGACCAGCTTGGCCTACAACAATGGCTTTAGGAAATCTATTATTAATTACAGAGTGGTTAGAAACTGGTTTGAGTGACGCCTTAGAGGTGACCCATAAAGTATTCCTGACATCTGCCCTTGCTCTTCAGAAAACCAGCGTTAGTTAATTATGTCTTGTGTACCGATGACTATTTTCATTGATTAATGACTGCACTGATGCGTTTTCAGTTGCCCCTTTGGTTTCTGTTGTTATATCTCTGCATAAATGCACACATGTTATAAACTTTAAAAAATGTGAAGGGTGATGCACAGGGGAGGAGATGAGTGATGTGGTAGGGAGGAAGTGGGACCACGACCGTAACACACATCAAAATGTATAGTGTTTAGTTATAAGCTGCGGGGATTAAATTTTAAACTTTGTGAAATGCAGGGAAGAGGGACCCGCTAGAAATGTGGCATATTTTTTATGAATCAACGTAAGGTTTAAAGCAGTAAGTATTATGGAATTTATATGATATTCAAATTTATTGCAATGGCTTATGAAGCGGGAGCGGAGCTGCGGAGGTGGGGCCGGCTTATTGCATCGCAAAAATAAATGGATAGAATTGCGGGCGTGCACAATGGTAAGTCAAATGCGATGCGATATCACAATTATAAATCAGCGATCACAACATTTAGAGTTTAGTTTCCATGCCAAGTATGTAAAGTTTGCGAAATGTGACGAGGGCCCACTTTTGATCACGATCAGGAATTGGGAAGTAGAACAAGGGAAAAGAAATGAAAAGGAAAATTTTAATGCTATTAAAAGGAAAAATGAAATAGAAAGGAAAGGGCAGCGGGGATTGGGTCCCACCAAAGGTTTTAAATGGGTCTTGTTATATATATATAATGACAAGGTTTAATATAACATGGTTGTTCGTGGGTGGCAGAGCTTATAATTATAAAGTCTAAAACTTTATAATAAAGGGGTTTATAAATTAATAAGCCCCGAAAATTTATCTATGTGGGATTTTAGGGGGGGGTTGAATGGGATTCAGAGCATGGGAGAATATGGAGGAACGTGGGGGAAAGAGGGTGAATGAAATGAAATGAAACAAAGGTAGAAATGAAGTTTGATCCCTATTACACCTTGTCAACAACACTTCCTTCCTTCTACTGGACGGAGAGGCGGATTGATTCCTTTGAAGATATTTACAGTCAGGAGTTCCCTTTCTTTCTTTGAAAATAAATGATAGCCATGGAATATTATTTTCAGTATGAAAAATATAAGAAATGATCAGTCACCTTGTGATACTGTGAAATACAGGAGTTTAACAGCTCTGATCAGATCATTTGAAGAATCTATGGTCTGTGCGTGCACCACTGTCGATGTAGATGTTTGTGTTGTTTCTGCAAGAGAAATAGGAACTGTTGTTAATGGAACTATGGCTAGCTGTGATGACTTCTCCTTTTCCTTGAGCAATTTCTCCATTTCTATTTCCATATCCTTAATCTGGCTATTTTTTTCAATTAGATTTTGAACATGTCTTCCTTTTGTTTTTCCAGTTCCCCAAGTTCCTTCGTATATGGGTCTTATGTATAGGTCATCTTAAGTTGTTTCTTCAATGCTGCTATGTCTGGATTCTTCCTCTTCACGATCTCTTATGTTGTGTTTACATCACTAGGATTGTAGCCCAACTTGATTACCAAGTCTTCCAGTGGTTTTATTTTTCATGTCCTTGGCCAAAGATGAAACCATTTCCAACTTCAATTGTGATTGTATGTTGTTAATTGAGGCCTGCAACTTGGAGGCTGTCATGGTAGTGTTGGTCTAAGTAGAGTAAATCATTTCACTAGTTTGTTTGTGAATTTCAATTTGTTCAATAGGGTGAATCTGGTTTGCATCAAAGGAAAATATGGACACTTTATAATTAGTCGGTGTCTTTGGAAATGGAACTAGTGCTTCAAGAAATGCAATTTTAATTTTCCCTTTCTCTGTATCAAAGGATGAAAGAAGCCTATGCTTTGAGGAGGATGTTTGCTTCCATAATTGGGAGTATGTTGTAGCCTTGTGCATTTAATTTCTCTATTTAATTTCTTTATACTTGGAAAAAATGTTTGGTTAAGCTTTGTCTTGAGCCAATTATGTTGTTTGAGCTGCATCTCGGGGATCTTGGGAGGCTGAAGAAGAGGGAGATCCTCTAAAAATATCTTCTTTTCTTGTAGAAAAATGAGGGTTTTTTAGGATTATGGTTGCATGTTCCTCGCTCTCCCTGCAAAAATATTGGTGTTGAATTAGTCTTTTGTTTCTTCTTGTATATCGTAAATTCTTTGCTCCCAATCTTTGTCACTGAAGGGGAATCCTCATCCCTTATCCTTTTATCTTGTTTCTCTTAAGGTACTGGATTTTGTGAAGTAGTTGTAGATATCACATGTGTTGAGGTATAAAAGGTGTCTTTTTAATGCCTATTTATCCTACATTAATTATCAATCCGGGAACAAATTTTTGTTTCAAGAGTGTACTCAATCTGAGGCAACAATTTATCCAAGAGTAATGCTCTTCAATATGTAGTACAATGTTCTAAATACAAGAGTAAATGGATGCTTGGAAAATAAATTTAATTACAATAACATAAACTCAAATTCTCTTAAAATCCAACTATTCACTTAGCAAACATCAATGGAGGATACAATAGCAATAAATCATTCCTCTAGAAATTGATGCAATTGAAATCAAACTGGAACAAGACAATCAATCTGGGAACGAGGAAGCAATAACCAATGTTCTCTACAGTTGACGGTCCTGCTTTAAAGCAATTAAAAGGAAATAGAAATTGAACTAAAGCTGCTATTGAAAGTAAGCTAGGAAAACTCTTTAAAAGAAAACTCTTTGCAATTAATCAACAGAAATGAACAACAAAGTAAATGGACAGCAAATTGTAATTAAAGGAATTGAATAGCAAATCCTATTTAATAAATTTTAACAACAAACTCTTAACTAATGGAATCGAATGGCAAATTCTATTGAACAACAATCTGTAATGAATATCAATCAAACAGAATAGCAAGTGGAATGAAACATCAAATGCCGAACAACGAAGCATAACAAGATAAGTAATTCAAGGATTAAGATTCTTGTTAAATGGGGAAGGAACAACAACACAATCCATTATAATAAAACAGTAAACTATTAAGCTTGGGATTATGAATTAATTAAGATAGAACCAATATCACTTCCGTGAATCCAAGGATGTTCTAAGTAAGGCAATATGCTGTCTCAATTAACCCATGTTGTAAGAAATAAGATTCAGATCATAAGATAATGAAATAACTCATAAAAAGAGCGCGTAATACATAAAGACAGTAAAATGATAAACAACTAATGAAATGAACTCACAGTAACATGCATGTATCAAATCGATCACACGCTGCAAGAATCAGAAATATAAAATAGAGGAGCAGTTCACGCTGCCAAGGGTCGGGCCCTTAACCACCAGTAGGGACTACTCAAGCTACTTCAGATGATGCGAATGGAACAAAAACTTCAATTAATCATTAAACTAGAGTAGCATTACAATGGAATCATGTTTTCAATAACATAGCTTTTGATTAAGTTTACAATTCACAAAGGCAACAACGATCCCCTCTCTTTTACAAAAGTCTCCTTTTATAACCAAAGAGAGGAGAAATTAAATAGTAAATAGGATCTCTCATAACAAAATTTAATTTTTCCCAACAACTTGATCAACCAAAAAATATATTTCCAACAATATTTCAATAAGAGCAAGTCGAATTTGGGTTTGCAACTGAGAAATTTGGAGGACGGCCGCAACAGTAAATTTGAGAAAATTGTGCTCAAATAACCTTGTGTTTCTCTCAATACAAGATGAATTTTGGCAAACCGTTCTTTTGGAACATTAATTTGGTCCGTTCTGGACAAAACCCATGTTCCAGATTTTCCAGATTCTTCTTCATTTGCCCAGAATCTCAACTACAAAATTGTCACTTCTTATTCCAGTTAATTTATGAGTTATAATATTTGATGATGATTTGGAGATCAAATTTACAATTTGGAAAATATCTTGGAGGCTAAAATGGTGAGTGATGTTACAAAATATGTTAATAAACCATCATTGATAAGATTATGCATAATAATCATCAATTTATTAAAAATAAAGGAGAAGAAATAATATTCATCCATAAGAGCATAAATCATTATAAAATGGATTTATATAATAAATTATAATAAATGACATGATAAAGAAGAGTAAAAATGGGTGAAATAAGTGTTAAAAAGTGGTCGTATTCACGGCCCAACAACATGTTCTTTTGCCTCCTGTAGTGTTTTCTCCTCCCATTGACTTTGATTCATGAGTTTTTTCTATCTCTGGTCTTGGAGTGTGGTTGTAGGGAGTGCTTTTCTGCTCCACTCCTAACTTGGAAATGATGCCAAAAGGGTCATACGACCAGGTGAAACTCAACTTGAAATTAATTTTCTTAAGGATCAAATTTTCCTCTTTACCAACTGTTCTGGTGTTACAAATAAATGATCTGACCTGTGCTTTAATCTTGAATTGAGACTTCTTCTTGGCCACAAAAAAATGGAGATCATCCATGTGTATCATATGTCTTATATATTCCAATGAGAATATCCTCATAGGAACAAAATTTTGAAGCATGTAGGGTGGAAATTCACACCCATAAACTCTGATCTCGGTATAGTGTTGGTATAAATACCAATCCCCTATCTTAGTTTGCTTACTCAGATGCATAATTCTTTGTATCTATAGTAATATCCTAGGCTCCACATCATTTTTTAGCAAGCAAGCAATTTTATATATGAATTGATTAACATAATATGAGAAGGTGTATTTAGTAGATTTTTTCCTCACTAAAGAGGTCCAATGGATAACTAATCGTGGATTACCCTGCTCATTTAATTTCTGCAAGGAAAATAAAAACCTGTTTTCCTGATGATAAAGCAACAAATAAAACAACACGGAAGTCTAATTTGAAAATTCCCTCGTTATAGAGCTTAAGGAGCTGGTCATGAATTGATTCTGCAATGAACTCACTACAATTGAAAATGGGGTGCTTTTCACTAGTTGTAAAAACTGATAAGAAGCCAACAATGGCCTCATCAACTCACTGATCAGATTGATAGCCAAGTATGCATGAAATAATTTCAATTACTTGTTTATTCATCTTAGGAAGCATAGAGGATGAGTATGGGGGGTTCTTCTTGGGTAATTTTGGTTGGGGATGTATTGAAATTGGCACCAGGACACAAATTTGAGGAAGTGATAGGTTTGTGGAAAAATGAATTGGGGCAGGGAAGATTCCCACATGCCCAATTAATCACTGAGGTCAAGATGTTTTTGCTTCAACCAATCATGAAGCTCATACAAGTCAAATTCGAAATTGGTGTCAATAAAGTTGTATTTCTAGTGTACTAATGGTTGGAGATATAAGTCTATGGTAGGGGGCAACATAGGATTAACATCAGATGCCTTGGATTTGTTTTTAGACGTTTTGCTTTTAGGTTCCATTATAGAAAAAGAAGTACATGGAATTAGAATTACTCGGAAAAGTAGGTGAAGGCTGGTAATTGGATGTAACTTTGATGGCTAAGAACTTGGTTGCAGTGACTGGTTACGCTGACTGGTCACAGTGATGGTGTGGACCATTAGTTGGGTGCTGGGGGAAGCTTTGTTTGACTGACTGTGTGCTTGAACTTGTTGATTATCCTGAAACAATGAACGACGGTAATGAAATGGGATTTTGGTGGGTTATATGGGAGAAATGTGTTTACCATTGTTTATTTACCATTTAAAAGAGTGGATTCATTATCGAGGGAGCAGGAATAATTTATTTAAATAACGGTTTTCTGATGTGGATTCAAGCATGCCAGATGGTGGTATGGTGTTGGGGGAGAAAAGGTGATGAGAATTTGTTTTAGTGGAAGGGAAGTGGGGTCTGTAGGGGTGAGGTGGCAGATAGGCAATGGAGGGGAAAGGGATAACATGGGAGCAATGGTGGGGATAGTAAGTCCACACAACAGGAGGTTATTGTTGCGGGAGTGGAGGGGTCAACGGTCAGCGCAAGGGGGAGCAGGATAATGGTATTTAGAGGGGGGACGAAGTGGTCAAAATAAATAGGCAGTGGGGGGGGGGGGTGGGTGTGCAAAGTGATGAGAAGCCGCCACGTAGCTGATTGATTTCGCCTTTTAGCCCCCCGATTAAACAATGGAGGGGCTTTGGGGGGGGGGGGGCGAAGATGATCCTCCGTTTTTTATCCAGGTGGGGTGGATCATGACTGCTAATAATCATGCCAATATTATTACATATGACAACAAGTGTCATGTCGAAAAAAATTATTACAATCTAATTAATCGTGATTAAAAGAAGCGATTATTAACTTAAACATACTTAATTAACCTCTAATGCTGCATTTTGACTTGCAAGCATACTTTTGATTTTTTCATAAGGTTTTAAATTTCTTCTTTTTTATTTTATTTTATTTGATTGTTAATTAACCACGTTTAAAAAATGTGGTTAACTCATATTTATTTTAACCAATCTAATTTAATCATGATTATACTATGTGATTTATTATTCACTAACCTAAACTACTTTATTTAATTCCACTTAATAACATTTAAACAATGTGATTAAACTAACTAATCTACTTTTTCTAATTGAATGTGGCATTTTAACTAGCAACAAATTATTCAATTTTTTCCAAGTATTACTGATGCATTTTCTCATTTTTTGAGTGGCGTTTAGACTTTCTCACTTCTATAAACTTAATTTTTTATGGTGTATTTTATTCTTTTTCTTTTTTCTCATTTTTTTTTTTTTTGTTATTTTCACACACACACACACACAAATATATATATATATATATA
Source organism: Pinus albicaulis (assembly GCA_034641835.2). Lineage (NCBI taxonomy): Eukaryota > Viridiplantae > Streptophyta > Pinopsida > Pinales > Pinaceae > Pinus > Pinus albicaulis. Next base: position 172,643,440 of record CM076573.1, read on the forward strand.
TATATATATATATATATATATATATATATATCCCATTTTTGTTTTTCTTTTATTTTCTTTTCTTTTGGAATTAAATTTTAGAATGAAACATTATTTACAACATCTCATATAAAATTTACAGCTACAATCAAGTCATCCTATAAAATATAGGACCCTAATAGGTTGCATGTTAAGAGGTCTAACATGCTCCCTCTCAACCACCATATCTCCAGTCTCTGCCTTTCTCCTCAAGGCTTTGCATGCATCTTCTTCCTCAAGTGCATACAAGTTACTGAATGGAGCATCGATCTTCTTCTCATGTCTCGTGGCTATGTGTCTCAGGAATGAATTTCCTTAGCTGAAGATGACATCGTACCCAGGATCTTCCAAAACTGCATCGGAGACAAATTTCTTCTTTATACCTAGAACAAACATCATATCCTTGAGCCTAAGAGGGGATCTAGAATCCCTCTAAAAGGTGATTGTACCAGTACCGGTTGCGTTGTAACTTTCGTCATCTCCAAACTCAATGTTCATCTGGACATATTTCTCCTCCGAGTCACTGAAAAATTATCTATTCCCTGTCATATGGAATGACACACCAGTGTCCAAGTACCATAGACACCCCATAAATGTGATCGACATGCATGAAATGAGGGTGAATTCAAGCTCTAATTGTGAATCCAAAGCTTCACCTTTTGCTGCTACTACAGTTTCCTTCTTGCTTTCATTCTTGTGTGGAGACTTCATGGCATATTTCTCGAATTCATGACAATTGAAACACTTGATTATGGACAAGTATTTCTTCTTTCCCTCTCGACTAGAATTAGCTTCATCTTGGGACTTATTCCCCTTGGAATTCATTCCTTTTCTATCTAATGAAAATTCCTCTTCCTCTTCTTTAGATGAGGTCCCATCTCTGGTATTTTTCCTTATTTCCTCCTATACCAAATCAGACCAGAGTCATTTCCAATTTGGTAGTTTCTCAATCCCATTCACCAAATATTCATAGTTGTGCCAGCTCTTGGGAAGGCCTATAAGGGCTAGGCTCACCAAATCATCATCTGGTACTGTGACACCAAATCCTTCAAGTTCATCACAACACTATGTGAACTTGCTCTGATACTATTGAATTGAGTCATTTTTATGCATCTTGATACTTCAAAGCTTGTCCTTGAGCGCCAAATTCCTGTGGTCGCTACTATTATGGAACAGATTTGTCAATGCTTTCCACATTTCATACATAGTCTCTTTCCCATGGATATTTGGGAAAATATTGTCTTTTACTCCCTCCAATATGATTCTCCTCTACTTGGCTACACACTTCTTAAATTCTATTAGATTTTGAGTTTCAGCTGCTGTTGGTTTCAAAATATCACTCTCAAAAAATTCCTTCAACCCATTATCTTCCAACACTACCTCCATGCGATACTTCCAAGAAACATAATTTGATCTTCCCTCAAGGGAATAATTGAGTCTTAGTCCATAGAAATCCATCCTTATAGCTCTGAAGAATTGATCCTGCAAATTCGATCCTCCCACAAAGGCAACTTTGAAATCTCTTATCTATTGTGAATATAACTCTGATACCATGTAGAAATCAATGTGCATATTCTAAACTGCTCATGAAGCCACTAGAAGCCACTCTATTGACCTACGGAAGTAAATTCATGACTGAGAACACAAAACATTTACATGCAAAAGGAAACATCACACATGCACATATATTTATCTATGGGAAGAAAACTCCTCAAAACCCCTTACTATTTGTATCTCATTAATCAAAGAATCTAGATGAATACAATATGCTTGCTCAAGCTTGAGCACAACCTGCACCTGTATCTTCTATCATCTGCATGACTAGCTGAACCTGGCCAATACTTAGTCAATTTCAAGCCTCCTAAGCTCATAATTCATTGCGACGTTTCTTGAGGAATTAACCCCTATTAATTGGGAAATTCCATAATCTGGATTGCATAATTCCTTTAGGTCCTTCCTATGGCAACATGCACCATCTGTACACATTCGAATACGCTACAACTGATAGTACATTGCCTTAAAAAATCCATCTCAACTAGGTAACTCAAATTCTCTGCATGCATGAGCTAATTTAGGATGATTTATTAGTTATCTGGATGATCAGTGAGTGTGATTGAAGTTACACTACACAACTTGACCTTCCAGTAGTTCCTCCAATTGTTGGAACTAGTTTAACTGACCATAACTCAATTTAACTGAATTAAATTGTTGCAACTGAAATTAACTCAACCCGACTCCTAAAATTTAGGAACCCACTGCACACAACTGAGCTTCATGCCCCTAACTCGAATTAACCAGACTAGACTCCTATTTTTTTAGGAATCAACTCAAGCTCATTTATATTTATAGATAAAAATAATTTAAATTTCATCTATATTAAAATTATTAATTTTTTTGGTCAAAGTTTTTATTTTATTTTCTTTGTATTCTAGTATATAGCTTTATTTTTTACTTATTTCTCATCAATTATAATGATCTTTGTTTCTTATTTTCCTTGTTGGTGATTATGGAAGTTTTGCATCATTTCAAGCATGTTTCAACACTATGTTGCTTTAATTGAGGTTATGCTTGTTTAGAGACCTATTTTCTCGAGGGTAGAATATGCGTTTATGGTGAAATCTTAGTTGTTAAGTGTGTTGGGTGCTAGAGGAAGGACCTTTTTGAAATGGTGGTAGCACTAGCTTTTCTCCCTTGTTCTTTGGTTTTTGAGTTCAATGCAATGGCTAGTTTTAGTGATGATCTAGTAGTTTTTCTTAGTGGTGTATAATTATCTCAGGGACACTTCTTCCTCTATGGTGTCTTATCATGGCCTTCAAATATTGGAGGCAGGGGTTAGGATGGGGATTATGGGATTTGGCCTTGTCTGAATTCTTGTTTGTTTTCAAAATTTTCAAGGGTTGTTTCCTATGGGAACTCTACATTGTTAATTTTTCTAGTGAGTCTAGGTGCTTTGAATTGAATCATTATATTAATTCTTATCCATGTATATTCTTTTATAGTGGGAAATTTGAAGGGATAAACTTACATGAGTCGTTTTATCAGTGGGACCTAATTTTGAGAATTGGAGTTTGAAACCTTTTGGGGAGAATTCGAGGCCTTAAAAAAAAATTTTGGAAGTAAAAAATCACCATTTAAATATTGTAACCCATGATGTTTTTATACACTAAAATAACTTTCCAATAGTGCAAAAATCATGTCTATTAGTGTTTGGATGCAACATTTATGCCTCCTTGAAGTTGACCTATCATGATCGATCACCATAATTTAAGAGGACGCCACATCCTCCCCCGTTACTCATGAAAAAGGGACTAGACACATGTGGCATATGAAGAATAATTTATAATGCTTGAGTTGTAACTCATTTTAAGGGTTGCAAGGGTCAAATATTATCCCTAGTTGGCTATTGGGTTGCATTATAATTGGGAAACTAGGAGGAAAAGGATTTTCATTCTATTTTACTGTATTTTGTTCGATAGTAAAGAAAATTAGTTGAGTGTGGATATATATAGAGCATAAAAAAGTGGGTTTGTTTTATATATTATCACATGGGACACGAGTCTCAAGAAAATCCGTAGAGAGTTCCTTATCATTTGAACTTATATCATTTCCATTCCAGAAAAAAGAGAGCAGACCAACCTCACCTTCTAGCTGGGTTTTCTTTTGAAAGGATTTCATAAATCATATCCTAGTATTCATTGTTGTTGGTGTGTGTTTGTATTTCACAATTTTCTATTTCTACACTTAATATAGAACACGCATAAACAAAAAAAATCAATAATAATATAACTGGAATCTAAGGGAATTAACCCTTCATAGTATATATTTCAATTTACGTTAATAGATATTTTGTGATGCACTACACAATGGAATTTTAATGTAAATTTATAGATTATATTTGTATAAAATTAGGTTTCATTGGGTATTTTATGGGAAGTTGTAGGGGATCAAATATATTTAAGAAAAAATTCATAAAATGTTATGAAACCAGCTCCAAAAATAGAAGAAAATAGAGATCAACGCCTTAGAATTCAGCCACTTCGAGCGAGAAACCTCCTTTAAATTACATAAATGAAAGATTCTTGGATGATAAAAATGAAAAAACCTCCTTTATATATATAAGAGCCCATGGGGTTACAATATAATCTTATATGACCTAACAATAATAATGTAAGGGCAAAATAATAAAAATATGGGGGTTACAGGGGTACAAGAATAACAATAAGGGGGCTACACTAACAATAATAAGGAACAACACTAGTAATATAGGGACCTAACATGCCCCTCGCCTTCAAAAAATTGTTTTCCTCAATACTTGAGTAGCTCTGGATGCTTCTGTATAAAATTCTCATCCTCCCATGTAGAATCTTCAGTGGGTAAGTTCTTCCACCTAATGAGATACACTGAAATTGATTGATTTCGTAGCTGTCAAGTTCTTGTTTCCGTGCCTGCTTCAGGTTACAATATGATTTTTCCTTCATCAAGTTCTGGCAATATTGTTTGAACTGGAAGTGTCACCTATAAACTTCTTTAAGCATGAAACATGGAAAATTGGATGCACTCGAGAAGAAGCAAGAAGCTCCAATTTGTATGCCATAGTACCAATCTTTTGCAACACCTTGTATGGACCATAATAATTTATCGATAATTTATTATCCTTCTTAGCTTGATTGCGGAACATTTGTTTGTATGGTTGTAGCCATAAAAATACCCACTCCTACATAAAAAATTCTCTCACTGCGATGTTGATCTGCCTGTTGTTTCATTTGATTTTGTGCCAAATTTAGGTTATCCTTTAAGAGTTGGAGAACTTGTTGTTGATTCTCGTTGTGATTTTCCACTACTTGAACCTTGGAATTTTCTCTTAAAGATGATGTGATGGACGGTGGATGATATCCATAAAGTGCCATAAATGGGGTCATTTTTGTTGCAATATGGAAGGAAGTGTTATACCACCATTTAGCCAGAGGTAACCACTTGATCCATTGTGTTTGTTTATCAAATAAAAAACAACGAAGATATCCTTCCAAACATTTGTTCACTATCTCAGTTTTCCAATTGGATTGAGGATGATAAGATGAGCTATGAGCTAATTGAGTACCCAAACAAGAAAATAATTCAGTCCAAAAATTTCCAGTAAAAATGGGATATTTGTCGCTTACAATTATATTTGGGTTTCCATGTAGCTTTTGAATTGTTTCCATAAATGAAATAGCAACTATACCTTCTTTGAATGGATGAGACAATGCAAAAAAGTTTTCATACTTGGTAAGTCTATCAACTACCACCATGATGACACACTTTCCTTCGAACTTAGGTAAACCTATGATAAAATCCATTCAAATCTCCTCCCAACGTTGACTTGGAATGGATAAAGGCTATAGAAAACCTAGGGTCTTAATTGTCTCAACTTTATTTTGCTGGCAAACCAAAATTTCCACCACAAACTTTTGAATATCAGATTTAAGGCCATCCCAAAAAAATTCTTTCTTCGCCCTGTGGTAAGTTGTTAAAAATCTTGAGTGTCCTCCTAAGAGAGAAGTGTGCAATTCCAAAGGAATATATTTTTTTTAGTTGGGAATTATTACAAAGATATAAGCAATATTTTTACCATAAGGAATCATTTTTCCAACTAAATGTATCAGATGTACTAGGATCTTGCTGCAATTTTTGAATGAGTGTCAACACTTCTTTTTCCTTATTCCATTCATCCCTTGCTTCGGTTATCCAATCTAGTTGGATAATATAAATGGAACAAAGCAATGCTTCCACCAATTCATCCTTTCTTGAAAGTGCATCTGCAACAATATTTAGCTTTTCTTTTTTGTAGATGATTTCAAAGTCATAACCCAACATCTTTGTGAACCATTTTTGCTTCTCCTTTGAATATAGTATTTGTTCCAAAAATTATTTAAGAATATCATGATCATTTTTTACCTTGAAGTGTCTTCCCATTAGGTAAGGTCGCCATTTCTTTAGTGCATGTAGTATTGCCAACATTTCCTTCTCGTAATTATCTTTTTGTAAATACTTTCCTTCCGATTGACTCGGGCATAGGGGACATTGAATCTTTAAGATGTTCAAAGCCCTTAGTTGCTTCCAGAGTCCATGAAAATGAATCTTTATTCAATAATGTTGTTAGAGGTGCTGCTATTCCCCCATAATTCATAACAAACTTGCGATAGTACCCTATTAGCCTGAGAAATCCTCGCAATTGCTTTATGGTTGTGGCGACTTTCCATTCCTTAATGGATTTTTATTTTTTTTAGGATCTACGTTAACACCCTCGTGAGATACAATATGACCCAGATATTCCACCTCTTGTACTCCAAATAAACATTTGGAGGTTTTTGCATATAATCATTTCTCCTCCAATAGTTTGAGCACCCTGTCAACATGTTGAACATGATCATTCAAATACTTGCAGTAGATTAGTATATCATCAAAAAATACTAACATAAATTTTATAAGGAAGGGTTTGAAAGTGGAATTCATCAACCCTTGAAATGTAGAAGGTGCATTGATAAGGCTATTAGCCACCTATCATATTTTGTCAAAGCAAACATGTGGCTAAATCTGTGTTCAAGCCTTCAAGTGAAAATTTCCCTTGAAAACTTATCATCCTTGAAGCCTTGTGATGTCCTTACCCTCCAAATATCATCTTCACTTCTATTTCCATTGATGAGCCTCACTGTTTTGTGGAAGAAACTGTCTTCAAAGGCCTCCATTTTCTCCTTTTCACTCCCAAAAAATCCCCATTTTTCACCCATATTACCTTCACAAAATCCTCTATAATCCTTCATTTTAACCTCTAAACCATCCTAAATCAATTTTTAAACCATGTGTTTCCCTCTATTTCATTTAAAAATCATCCCTTTTACCTATAAAAACCCCTCATTTAGCTTAAAAATCCCTGTTTTTTGGCCTAAAACACCCCTTTTGCACTATAAAGTTTTTTAGCCCCCAAGGGCTTAAGGCTTTTAACCCCCCGTCTCATATAACCTTAGCCCGCAACCGGGTGCTAAAAGGCCCAAGAAACCCCAATCAAAAACACTTTTTACCTTTGTTTTTATCATTCCCCGACGATTATGATTTGAGTTGACGTGAACCATCGATCTCCACAGATCAACGACCTTCACGCAAATCATCCCTCCATTTATTTTTCCTATTCCTGACATTAAGTTTTTAAATGAATCTGGACCGTTGAACCCACAAGAACCAACGACCCAGATTTCATCACATTTCCTCCCATCCATCTAACCTTTCTCTCCCTTTTGAAACACTTCCGCTCCATCTCTTAATCTCGACCGTTCATCCGAAGGATCTAACGGTCGGGATTTAACCCAAAAGCCCAAAACTTTCCACCACGTGACAAAGAGTCGACATATGTCATCAAGGGTCCCACCACCTTTTTCCCACGCATCTCACCCGCTATCGCAGTCATTCCGCACCATCTGATCAATGCGTCATGATCCGACGGCCGACACTGCATTTAACAAAAATTTTGTGACTGCAGTTTAATACCAAAATTTTTTGTGAAATGGGCAGTTTTAGATTTCCATGTGTCAGGCGCTGTATGGTATGGAATTTTTTTTACATATACCACTTACCCCTCATTTTATTTTGCGAAAACCACTCCTGTTTTCACCATACCACCCTCCGCAACATCATTTCCATTTTAATCTCCGCCGTCGATTATTCCAATCCAACGACCCATGTTATATTGCATCTTCACTCATCCTCCATCCACCCATACTCCCAAATGACTCCATCGGGCGATCTCCGCCACTGATTTGTTCTAATCTAACGACCCTAATATAAACTCGCCTCCACCCATTTTTCATTCACCTAACCTCTCAAACGACTCCATCCGCAGATCTCCGTCATCGATTATTCTAATCGAATGACCCACATTTAATCTCGACCCCGTTCACTTATTTTTTCATCCATTCTCAAAACCACCTCTGTATCGACAACTTCAAATGGTAAATCACCGATCGTATCTTAACCAAATGTACCACAACTCACCCCGCACCCAAACTCTCATTAGACCCGATGTAGGGGGCCTTCCTCGCCATGATTTTTAGCCCTATTTTCATCGCGTCCACATTTTTCCCCCCCTCCACACCTTTCCATCCTCCTTGAGCCTCCTAAATGCTCCTCCTCGCTCCCACCGGGGCTTATTAATGTTTTTATCAAGTTGCAGTCATGAAGCCATGAATTTACACCGTTCTGGCCACCATGGCTATGGTGGATATGGCGCTAATGCCAATTCCGCAGCCGACAGTAGTAGAGGAAAACACCCTTGAGAAGGTTAATAACATGTTTTTCATCAAGATCGGGTTATTAACTGACATAAACCCTCCTAAATATCTTCATAGTTCGGTGGTATTCACCCAAACAGGCGTTAAGAAGTAGCAAGGAGTATTTTCAAGGAAGAATTAAAGGATTAATGCCTAATGTTGAAGACTTAATGCTTATAATCCAATGTTTAAAAGGATGAAGGACACAGATGCAGACCCGAAGATGATCAAGGAGGCTTAATGAGGCCTAAAGCACATAAAAAAGTCTTATCAATGTTTCAAAGAAGTTATATCAGTGATTTAGTACCAGCAGAACATTCCTTCAACTGAAGAAAGGACCAAATCACTACTACCCATTCTCTATTCTTCATTGAGCTCCGGAGTAGTTACTATTATGACCAGGAGTCCTAAAAAATATCAGTCCATTAGTTACAAAGCATGGAAGACCTAAAATACAAATCTTCACATTTCTTCTCTCGGAGTACAAACAGAGTACTACACGCATGAAAGTACCTCCAAGAAAATACCCTGGAAGTTATTATCAAGCTGACGAAGACCCCTAATTCATCCATAGAGTACTGAAAGTTAATGTAAAGATATTAAAATAGAATGGGCTCCGAAAACACTTCTCCCTCTATTTTAATGAATCATTAAAACTTCATCTACCACTACTACTTTCACTTCTTCACCCATAAGATCTCAAACATACAATCGTAAAGGGTTGACCGATTGTAAGTTGTTTCAACGAGTTGTTTTATAGTAGTTGTATATAGGTCGGGAGATGATTTTCGTGGTGATATCAAGAGATCAAACAAGGTATGCGGGAGTGCTTTTTGGTTCTTCTACCATGACAAGTTTAGTACCAGCTGGATCCTCGACGAAATCGTGCGTGTATGTGTTTCTACATCGTTTTCTCGTTAAACATCAAATTCAGGGGCTTTTCCGATAGGAACGTTTGGATTTAGCTTAGGATATACTCTGCCGTGCACCAACGTCTTGACTTTATAGTTTAACTTAGTTCTTCGCTATTTGTGTATCTGAAAACAAATTTAGCATAATTTAACCAGTTAAAGAGTTGTTTTGCCTATGCTTACTGATGTATGAATTTAGAGTTTGTTTCTTGGATGTTCTTGTTTGGTTTCAATTGAAAGAATCAGGAAACTGGGAGATTTAGAGTTAGCCCTGTCTCACTAGGTACCTTTTCCAACAATTTAGCCTTTCTAAGATCCCTTTGAGTTGAATGTCAAAAGCAAAGAAGGTTAAAAGTCTTTCTCTGATCTTAGATTTCACTCTGTGTCTAACTTAAATGCTTTCTAGTGTCTGAAAGTAGTCAGGAGAACTATCGGATTGTTGTCTTCACAGTTAGCCTCATTAGGAGTTTGATCATAGAGGTTAATGCATGCCCTGTCCCTAGACTTACACCGAAGTGGTCACCTTGGAAGGTTTTCCTTGTCATTCTTGTTCATTTCCTTATTGTTTCATCCCATACTAACATCTTAGGAGATCCTCTGATACAGATGACTAGCCCCTCGAAAGCCTTGGATATTTGAATTGCAAGTAAACCCTTTTGATGACCCCATTGCCCAATGGACTTGTGCTCTCTTTGAATTATCTCCCCATTGCCAAAAATCCTTCTCTACTCATTTATTTATCTTACATTGAGCCCTTATTTCATGTTTTCCAACCCAACAAACAAAATCAAAAACCCTTGTGCCCTATAACTAGCCTAATACCTTACATTGAACTTCAAAGATATATTATTCTTTGCCTTTATAGAGAGATCCCTCTCTGGATCCAGGAGGGCTGGATCTTGAGATCCCAAAGTGGTTTGATGTTTTCTTGTCATTTGGTATTTCCAAATATGCCAAATCACAGGAACCACAACATAATGGTGAATCCACTGGGGAACTTTGAGTAAAAAACTCCTTGAAACATCTCTAAATAACTCAAAGAAGACCATTTAGCCTTGATTTGGTTTAGATTGCTGATGGTGGACAACAGCCTGCTTCAAAACATTTTAAGCCCTCCACCTGGCAACTCCATAGTTCCTAAATTACCAAAAGACTCCACTGGTGATCAATAGGCCTACTGATTATCTTTGTTTTCACAAGACTCCACTGGGAGACCAGTCTCATCACAACATCATCCATACCAAAGGAAAACACATAGGATTAAGCTTCTTTGTTTAAGGATAATCTTTCTCTTAAATATTGTTAGACTTAACATACTGGCTTCAAGAACAATCCATACCAGGGATTATCCTGATCCAAATCCTCCTGAAATAGTTGACAATCCAGAAAGCATTCTTAGGAAGTCTCCCACATCTAGGGATCCAACTATTGTCATACCCATTCATAGAGCTAACTCAGCACCTGAAAACCTTGCAACTCTATCAAATACCCAATTTGACTTAGATTTACCAAGTAAGTTTCCAAGAACTAAGTCATTCAGTGGTATAGAACAAACAGACTTTGAGCCTCCAAATTCACCACTGCATAGTGTTCAACATATTAGTGACAGAGAAACCCCTCCAACAACACCTCTTGACATCCACTTCATTTATAACTTGGTTCTCTCTCACCCTAAGTCTGCTCAACAGTCTGTGGTTGGTCCAAGCATTTTTGTCATCCACATACCTGCTGTCCAAGCCACTCCTTTCCCTCCACAAAACACTATCATGGCAGCATGGTATGCTCCCCTAGTGTTGCCATAGCCTCTAGCTCCTTTACCCAATGATTATCAGTCTAAAATTCCCCATTTCATGGGAAAATCATCTACCACAGCTCAACAACATGTAGATAGGATGGAAGATGCCTTTGATTATATGGAAATAGAGGATGAGACCATTAAGATGAGAATATTTGCTCAAAGTTTAGGAGGAGAAGTAAAAAGGTGGTTTAAAGGCTTAACCCCTAATAGCATCAATGACCTTCCCTCTTTACATCAAGCCTTCATAAACAAATGGGAAGTCAAAAGCAACCCTCTACAAATATTAGCAGAGTATAAGGGTCTTAAAAGAAATCAGGGTGAGAGTATTCATGATTACTCCACCAGGTTTAACAGTGTTTACAATGCCCTTCCACCCCACATGAAACCTCCCCAAGGAATGGCCTTAGTGAAATATCTTGATGGTTTCGATGCTGACATGGCCTATCAATTAAGGGAGAGAGACTATACAACTCTAGAAGATATGCAGAAAGGAGCTGTGAGTGTAGAAGTAAACTTAATTGAAAAAAGAGCTAGGATGAGGGCTGAAAAGAAGGTAACCTATAGGGAAGACACCACAACTTCTACATCTGATTCCAAATTTGATAATCTAGCCAAAAACATGGAGAGGCTAGAAAGAATGATGGAGAAAATGGTTGTCCAAGCCAATAATCAGAATAGAAATCAGTCTCAAAACCAAAACCAAAACTTTAGGAGAAACACTCCTCCCAATAGACAAAGGGATTCTGACCAACAAGTCATACCTCCATTCCAAGAAAATTTCCTTGATGAGGATGAGGGAATAATAGAAGAGTTATAGGGAACTACCATAAACATGGTGGAAGTGGATAACCAAGATCACACCTTTTCCACAGAAGATAACCAGACCTCATACACACATTGGGATGAGGAAGGGTTAGAATCTGAGGACTATGGGTTAGGATTCGAGAATGCCATCATGCAAGTCCGAGAGCAATATGATCTCAGAAGTAAAAATAACCCAGAAGCTCCCAAACCAAAAACCTCTGAAATCACTATTAAGAAAAGACCTGAAAAAACTCCTAAAGAAACTGCTGAAAGCAACAAAACAACAATTGAGAGTTCTGGCAAAAACAAGGACAAAGACATCCAAACCATTGATAAACAAAGTCAGGAAACCAAAAACACTAGCATTACAGCTAATGCTCCTGAAAAAACAGTTTCAACCAATGTACACAGTGAGAATTAGCAAGCTGACCTTTCCAATAAAACAGTGGCCAACAAGATATAATTGAACCTTTCAAAGAGTCAGTCTCCTTTCAATCTAGAGAGTGAAATTTCCAAAATCAAAATTTTTGTCCCTCTCACTGATTTGGCCACCCAAGATGCATATAAATGTCAAATCTTGAAAGCTTTAAACTTAGGAGAAAACAGTGACTCTGTCAACTTAAATGATGATCAACCAGCTCTCTTGTTTGGCCCAAAAATTGAAGGGAAATTTCAGGAAGGAGTAGTGCCCCCTTTCTATGTCAGTGTTAATATCCATGAAAAAATCTTACACAATGCTATGCATGAATCAAGAGCTTCACACAACCTCATGCCCGAAGTGATCATGGAAAAATTAGGCCTAGAGATAACCAGACCATATAAAGATTTATATTATTTTGACTCTAGTAGAGTGAAGTGTTTGGGCCTGATCAAAGATCTCTGTGTAAATTTGACCCAAATCCCAGCTAAGTGCATGGTAATGGATGTTGTAGTGGCTGATGTACCTCCTAAATATGGCATGTTGCTATCAAGATCATGGGGTGCCACGCTACAAGGTACAATTCAAATGGACATGACATATGCCACTATCCTTGTTTTCAGCCAGCTTAGAAGACTATATAGGGAAGCACACATGAAATTTATGGTTAGCAGCCCAGAGAAACCAGAAAATTCCCCTCTTTACTCTGTCCATACAGACCTAGACTCTTTTATCCTTTATACTGATGAGTTTATAGATGAGCAAGAGCTGGAGAATAAAAAATCAAATAGCAGAGTAGAGCCCACAAATATAAACATAATGGTAGCTCTGGATACAGAGGAAAACAAGGGAGAAACATTCGAACAGTATGCTAAATTAAAAAACCAGAGTGAACAAAGCCGAGACTGCAAACAACAAATTACCCATCACCCTAAACCCCATGAAAATCCTGAGGGACAAAACATAACACAACATGGTGCTGACCTCAGAAAACAACATAATGGTGAACATGGCATTAGGGATGAAACTGATAACAAATCAACAAACAATCCATTGTGGAGCATGAGCTTTGATGGGTCTTGCACTAAAAGGAATGCAGGAGCTGGGGTATGGTTGCACAATACTGAAAAAAATTATGCTGAGAGTCGTGCCTTCAAGCTAAACTTTAAATTCACAAACAACATAGAAAAGTATGAAGCTCTCCTCTTAGGGATGCATCTATTGAAGAAAATAGGAGGTAAGAGGATAGTTTTTCATGGAGACTCAGAACTGGTCATCAAATAAGTAAATGGAGAATACACTGCCAAACATCCTAGATTAAGGGAATATAGGAATGATGCCACGGGTCTGTTGAAAACATTTGTAGAATATGAGCTTGTGTTTGTCCCTAGAAGTCAAAACATACTTGCAAATGGATTGGCCTGCGCTGCTAGTTCATATCAGAGACCACTTAGTGACAAACAAATCATTGTCCAAACAAAATACAGACCAGTAGTACCAGATAATGAAAAATATTGGCAGGTCTTTAAGGGTGAAAAACAGATAGAATATTTCCTACTCTCCAGGAATGAGTTTGAATTACCTGATTCAAACTCTAATCTCAGTGAAGACAGTTTAGACAAAGAGCCCCCTGATGAGGAAAAACCATTCCCTACTGCAAAAATAAACATGCTGACCAGATAATTCGAAAATCAAATAGAAGAATACATGAACACAGATAAAGAAGACATAGAGGTATTGTATTCCAAAGACAAAATCATACCCAGAGGACTAGCACCCCTTGAGGACCTCTTTGATTTTAGTGATGTGTAAAAGAAGCCCACTATAGAACCCACTGAATCTGATGTTGAAGAATGAAATATAGGAATCAAAGACAAGGCTAAAATGATCAAATTATCTAAAACTTTGCTAGCACATATCAAACAGAAATACATTGATTTATTTAAAGAGTTTGTTGATGTTTTTGCTTGGAGCTATGAATATTTGAAATCCTATGACATAGAGATCATCCAGCATAAGATTCCATTGAAAGAAAACCAAAAAAATTTTAGGCAAAAGCTGCGCAAAATCAACCCTGTAAAGTTACCCCTGGTAGAAAAAGAAATTAAGAAAATGTACGAGGATGGAATCATAGTCCCTGTGAGGTTTTCAGATTAGGTATCTAACCTTGTGGCTTTAAGGAAAAAGACAGGAGAAATTAGGCTGTGTATCGATTTCAGGAACTTAAACAGAGCCTCACTAAAGGATAATTACCCCTTACCCAAGATGGAACACATCCTACAAAGGGTAGTTGGTTCTAGGAGGATTTCACTGCTAGATGGCTTTTCAGGTTACAACCAAGTCTTAGTACTCCCCGAAGATCAACTTAAAACAACTTTCACCACTCCTTGGGGCACTTTCGTGTATGTGAAGATGCCTTTTGGATTAATGAATGCTGGTGCCACCTTTGAAAGGGCCATGGACATTGCATTCTCAGAAGAAATAGGTCACTTCATTGTAATTTACCTTGATGACATAACAGTTTATTCCAAAAATGATGAAGAGAACCTTAAAAATTTGAGAAAAGTATTTGAGAAATGCAGAAGGTTTGGGTTATCTTTAAATCCCAAAAATACAGTGTTTGGTCTCCAGGAAGGTAAACTTCTTGTTCATATCATATCTGAAAAGGGGATTAAAATAGACCCAAAAAGAGTTGAGGGAATATTACAGATTAGCCACCCAAGAAACATCAAGGAATTGCAGTCCTTTATTGGAAAGATTAATTTCTTGAGGAGGTTTATACCCAACCTAGCAGAACTCCTTAGAAACATGAAAAACATGCTGAAGAAATAAGTAGGAGTTAAATGGACTCTAGAGGCCAAAAATTCCTTTGAACTGGTAAAACTTGCACTCACCCGAGCACCAGTTCTCATCAGCCCAGATTTCACAAAAGATTTCCTTATATTCTCATTTGCATCAGAACATACTGTGGCTGCTAACCTATTGCAGAAAAATCCAGAGGGACAAGAGTAGCCAATTGCATTTTTCAGCAAGGCATTAAGAGATGCACCTCTGAAATATAATATCATGGAAAAATAGACCTATGCCTTGGTAAAGGCCTTAAAGGATTTCAGAGTGTATATTTTACATTCCCATATTATTGCCTTTGTGCCTAACATAGTGGTGAAAGACATTTTGTCACAAGATCCAAATGGTAAAAGGGGCAAGTGGATTGTTGCGATATTAGAAAATGATTTGGAAATCAAACCCACTAAACTCATCAAGGGTCAAGGCTTAGCACAATTGATGGCTGAATCTAATTTACAAGCCCTTGACATTAATATGGTAGATGCTTTGGATGAACAGGAAGGATTACCAGCTCCCATTGTTGAAGAAAAGTTCCGAAACTCACCTTGGTATGCTAATATCTTGTATGTGCTTGTAAATCTGAATGCTCCTCCTGATTTATCTAAGACAAAGGCAAGGTTTTTAAAGTTGAAAGCTAGAAATTATTGCATTTTAAATGAATGTTTATATTGGAAAAATTCCAATGGTTTATTGCTTAAATGTTTGCCTGAAGTTGATGCAGATAGGATCAAGCATGAGTTCCATGAAGGAGAATGTGGAGGCCATATCTACTGGAAAACCACTTCCAACAAAATCCTTAGAGCTGTCTATTACTGGCCCACCCTCTTCCAAGATGTCCACAAAATGATAGCTGCCTGCCACAAGTGCCAAATCTTTAAGGGCAAAATAAAACTCCTTCCTCTACCTTTACAACCAATCACTGTTGAAGCTCATTTTCAATAGTGGGGCCTAAACTTCATAGGGGAAATCCATCTTGCTTCATCTTCCCAACATAGATGGATACTCACAGCCACTGACTATTTCACAAAATGGATAGAGGCCATCCCTTCTAGGAATTCCACGGATTCAGTTATCATAAAATTCCTTGAAGACCATATCCTATCTAGATTTGGCTACCCTAGGAAAATTATCACTGACAATGCTGCTGCATTTTGTTCCAAAAAGATGATTGATTTTTGTCATAGGTATTAGATTGCACTTGGTCATTCTACTGCTTATTACCCTCAAGGTAATGGGCTAGAAGAATCATCAAATAAGAGTTTGGTGACCATTATCAAGAAGCTACTGGAAGAAAATAAAAAATCATGGCATAATAAGTTAGTGCATGCTTTATGGGCAGACGGATTGACAACAAAGAAATTTATCAGAATGTCTCCTTATCAGCTATTTTATGGAGTAGATGCAGTATTACCTACCAGTTTGGGGGTACCAGTGATAAAATTTGTCCAAGAAATACAGTCATAAGAAGAAAACATGGTAAGGAGGATCAATCAGACCATACGTCTCCAGCAGACAAGGGAAGAGTTCTACAACAGAGCTCAGAAAGTGCAAGAGAACATCAAAAAGTTGTTTGATAAAAGGACAAAGGCCCGTGATTTCAAAATTGGGGACAAGGTGCTGAAATGGGACTCTAGGAGAGAGGATAAGGGTAAGCATGGCAAATTTGACAGTTTATGGCAAGGCCCTTACATCATTCAATCCACCATTGGTCCCAATGCATTTTTCTTGCAAGAATTGAATGGTAAAGAACTGTTTGGGGGTCCTGTCAATGGCAGGATGCTCAAGAATTATTACTGCTGAAGTTCAGTTTAAAGTTTTCACTTCCATTGTAAATACCATTGTTTTGTGTTTTTTGGAAAAATAAAAATAAAAAATATAAGAAGAAAGGTTCAGAAAAGCTCAAATCTTGAACCTATGAAGTTCCAAAAGAATGGCTCAAATCAGATCAAAACCTGAGCCAGGGAAAGTGAAAGGTTGGTTCTAACATGCTCAAAACTTGAACCAGCAAAGAAAGAAAGAAGAAACAGCTCTAACAAGATCAAAACTAGAGCTGAAATGAAGAGAAAAAGATGACTCTAACAAGCTCAAAATCTAAGTCACAAGAAGAAGGAAGGATGCTCTAAATTTTCAGAATTTCAAGCCTTCATAATTTTGTTTCAACTTTTGCAAATTTCAGTCCATGCGTACCTTGTCTTTATGCCATGGACCCACAGAAAATCAGACAGTCTAATATTGGTTTATCTGTATTTAAATTTCTGTTTTAGAATGTAGAGAATGAAATCTGTCAGACAGTTTAATCCTGGTAGATATTAGTTTAGGTAGAGAAGTTGTGAGTCCAACTGTTTAATCTGGTCTCATGGATAAATAAGGGTAGAATTATATTAGTTTTGCTTTCAATAAAAAAAAATGATGAAGAAGGTCTGCAATTTTAAATTCACCTTGAAGAAAAAGTGTTAGGACAGTAGGATGGGTAGGTAGATTGTTTGGGGAAGTATTGCTGCTGATATAATGTCTTCATGATTGTAGCAGTTGATCAAAGAAGAGAAATATGGCCAAGGATTAGTCTCTGGCCTACTTCCAAAGATTATTTCTGAGATTCTTGACATCTTCAAGAAGATTCCATCCCAATGTGGAGCCACTGTTAGCCACCTATCATATTTTTTCAAAGCAAACAGGTGGCTAAATCTGTGTTCAAGCCTTCAAATGAAAATTTCCCTTGAAAATTTATCATCCTTGAAGCCTTGTGATGTCCTTACCCTCCAAATATCATCTTCACTACTATTTCCATTAATGAGCCTTACTGTTTTGTGGAAGAAATTGTCTTCAAAGGCCTCCATTTTCTCCTTTTCACTCCCACAAAATCCCCATTTTTCACCCATATTCCCTTCACAAACTCCTTTGTAATCCTTCATTTTAACCTCTAAACCATCCTAAATCACTTTTTAAACCATGTATTTCCATCTATCTGGTTTAAAAATCATCCCTTTTTCCTATCGGAACCCCTCATTTGGCTTAAAAATCCATGCTTTTTGGCCTAAAACACCCCTTTTGCACTATAAAGTTTTTTAGCCCCCAAGGGCTTAAGGCTTTTAACCCACCGTCTCATATAACCTTAGCCTGCAACCGGGTGCTAAAAGGCCCAAGAAACCCCAATCAAAAACACTTTTTCCCTTTGTTTTTATCATTCCCCGACGATTATGATTTGAGTCGACGTGAACCGTCGATCTCCACATATTAATGGCCTTCGGGAAAATCATCCCTCCATTTATTTTTCCTGTTCCCAACATTAAGTTTTTAAATGAATCTGGACCATTGAACCCACAAGAACCAATGGCCCATATTTCGTCACATTTCCGCCCATCCATCTAACCTTTCTCTCCCTTTTGAAACACTTTCGCTCCATCTCTTAATCTCGTCCGTTCATCCAAAATATCTAACGGTCGGGATTTAACCCGAAAGCCCAAACCTTTCTACCATGCGACAAAGAGCCGACATTCGTCATCAAAGGTCCCACCACCTTCCACCCGCACATCTCACCTGCTATCACAGTCATTCTGCATCGTCTGATCAACGCGTCATGATCTGACGGCCGACACTGCGTTTCGCAAAACTTTTGCGACTGCAGTTTAATACCAAAAAAATTTGCGAAATGGGTGGTTTTAGATTTCCACGTGTCAGGTGCTGTATAGTATCACATTTTTTTTACAGATACTGCTTACCCCTCATTTTATTTTGCGAAAACCACTCCTGTTTCCACCATACCACCCTCTGCAACATCATTTCCATTTTAATCGCCGTCGTTGATTATTCCAATCCAACGACCCATGTTATATCGCATCTTCACTCATCCTCCATCCACCTATACTCTCGAACGACTCCATCGGGCGATCTCCACCATTGATTTTTTCTAATCTAACGTCCCTGATCTAACCTCACCTCCACCCATTTTTCATTCACCTAACCTCTCAAACGACTCCTTCCGTAGATCTCCACCATCGATTATTCTAATTGAACGACCCACATTTAATCTCAACCTCGTTCACTTAATTTTTCATCCATTCTCCAAACCACCTCATCGACGAATCTAAAATGTAGATCACCGTTGATTGATTTAATCCAACGGTCCACAACTCACCTCGCACAAAACTCCCATTAGACCTGTTTTTAGCCTTCCGCCATGATTTTAGGCCCATTTTCTGTTGCGCTCACATTTTCCCCTCCATACCCTTCCATCCTCCTCGAGCCTACGAAACAGTCCTCCTCGCTCCCACCAGTTTTATTAATGTGTTTATCATGTTTTGCAAGTGTCAAAGGGCCATGAATTTACACTGTCTCCACAGTCATGGCTATGGTGATATAGATCACAAAATTCCAATTCCAAAGCCAAAGGTAGCAGAGGAAAACACCTGAGAAGGTTAATAGCATGTTTTTCATTGAAGATCGGGTTATTAACTTGACATAAACCCTCCAGCACCTCTGTAGCTCGTGTATTCACTCAAACAGGTCAGAAGAAGCAGCAAGGAGTATTAGAAGAAGAATTAAAGGATTAATGCCTAATTTTGAAGACTTAATGCTTATAATCCAATGTTTAAAGGATAAAGGACACAAATAAAGCCCTGAAATGATCAAGGAGGCTTAATGAAGCCTAAAGCACACACCAAGCCCTGTCAATGGTTTAATATCAACGGAATGTTCTTTTCTTAAGAAGGACAAGTTCCCACAGCATTCTCCATTCCTCATCGAGCCCCTAACAGTTATTATTCTGAAAAAAAGCTCCAAAAACTGTCAGTGCATTAGTTACAAAGTATGGAAGACTTGAAAGGAAAATATTCATCCTTTCTTGTCTCAGAGTACAAGTAGAGTACCAACAGCCAGAGAGTACTTCAAGAACATACCCTTGGAGTTATTATCAATCTGACGAAGACCCCTAATTCATACAAAGAGTAATGAAAGTTAATGTAAAGATATTAAAACAGAATGGGCTTCAAAAACACTTCTCCCTCTGTTTTAATGAATCATTAAAATCCTATCTACCACTACTATCACTCTTTCACCTATAAGAGCTCATGGGAAATACACTGTAAAGGGTTGTTGACTGATTGTAAGCTATTTCACTGAGTTAGAGCCATGAGTAGTAGTTGTATATAGGCTGGGAGATGATTTCAGGGTGATATCAAGCTATCGAACAAGGATGTATGTGACTGGTTTTTCTCTTCTAATATGACAAGCATGTTCATTGGATCCTGATATAAATCAGTGATGATGTGTTCTCTCTTTGTTACTGTTTTCTCTCTGTTATACATCATGGTTCATTTTCTCTGATAAGAATCAGTAATTTTAGCTTAGGATATACTGCTGCAAGTACCCTAACGCTTCCTGCACTTCTTATCTTTGATGTTTTCTGCTATTTGTGTATCTAAGAACAAATTCCGCATAATTTAACCAGTTAATGAGTTGGGTTTCCCATGCTTACTGATGTATGAATTTAGAGTTTATTTCTTGGATGTTATTGTTTGGTTTCAGCTGAAAGAATCAGAAAACTGGGATATTTAGAGTTAGCCCTGTCTCACTAGGTCCCTTTTCCAACAATTTAGCCTTTCTAAGATCCCTTTTAGTTGAATGTCAAAAGCAGAGAAGGTTAAAAGTCTTTCTCTGATCTTAGATTTCACTCTGTGTCTAACTTAAATGTTTTCTAGTGTCTGAAAGTAGTCAGGAGAACTGCTGGATTGTTGTCTTCATAGTTAGCCTCATTAGGAGTTTGATCATAGAGGTTAAGGCATGCCCTGTCCCTAGACTTACCCCGAAGTGGTCACCTTGGAAGGTTTTCCTTGTCATTCCCATTCATTTCCTTATTGTTTCATCCCATACTATCATCTTAGGAGATCCTCTGATACAGATGACTAGCCCCTCGAAAGCCTTGGATATTTGAATTGCAAGTAAACCCTTTTATGACCCCATTTCCCAATGGACTTGTGCTCTCTTTGAATTATCTCCCCATTGCCAAAAATCCTTCTCTACTCGTTCCTTTATCTTACATTGAGCCCTTATTTCATGTTTCCCAACCCAACAAACAAAATAAAAAACCCTTATGCCCTATAACTAGCCTAATACCTTACATTGAACTTCAAAGATATATTATTCTTTTCCTTTATAAAGAGATCCCTCTCTGGATCTAGGAGGGCTAGATCCTGAGATCCCAAAGTGGTTTGATGTTCTCTTGTCATTTGGTATTGCCAAATCTACCAAATCACAGGAACCACAACAAAGGCCAAAAGGCATGACCAAAAATTCATAATGACCCTCATGAGTTCGAAATGTTGTTTTCGTAATATCTTCAGTCTTCATTCTAATTTGATGGTATCCTGAACAAATATCCAACTTGGTAAAATAAATTTCTCCATGTAATTCATCCAATAATTCATAAATCACATGAATGGGAAATTTATCTTTAATAGTGAGCTTATTGAGCTCCCTATAATATGGACGCATGCGCCATGATCCATCCTTCTTGTGCACCAATACTACTAGAGCATAGAAAGAACTTTGACTCGGTTGAATTATACTAGCCTCTAACATTTCTGCAATCATACTTTCAATTTTGTTCTTTTGGACATAAGGATATCTGTAAGGCCTGATGTTTGGAGGAACACTTCTTGGAATAAAATGAATAGCATGATCATGATCACGAATAGGTTGGAGTCCTTTGGGAGTTTCAAACACCTTGGAATGATTGTCAAAGACTTTTTGGAGATATGGAGAAATAGATTATTTTGATGTTGGAACTTCTAGTGAGCATAATTGTGCAATTACGCCTCGTTTTTCTTTATTCAAAAGCTTTGTCATGATATTAGAGCTTATTATATTTCTTGACTTCCATGCAATACCTCGTAATTCAACTTCATTTCCTTTCGAAAAAAATTTCAAGAAAATTTCCTGAAAATGAAAAGCTATTGTCCCAAAGATTGTAACCATTGTACTCCTAGTACAACATCAACACCTCCCATTGGAATGGAAACAATTGGACTATTCAATACATATTCCCCCATGGTTACCTTGATATTATGAAATTTTCCATAGCAATTTATAGTTCCTCCATTTTCAACCATCACTTGGCATTCTTGTGTTGGGTATAGGAAGCAATTCAATTACTTGGCTACCTTACAATGAATAAAATTATGGGTACTACTTGAGTCAATAAATACTATTACCTTTTTCTTCTTGATATGTCCTTATATCTTGAGAATTTGAGTAGTGGTAATTCCTACCAATGCATTACAGGATATGGTCGGACTCATTTCTTCTTTCTCCAGGGTTGGTTCCTGGTGTATATCCTCTTCTTTTGAAGTTTCTTGTTCATTTTCTTCCCCCTCTTCACAATGTATGTAAAATAATTTATTCTTAGCACACTTATGACCTTTTTTGTATTTTCTATCACAACTGTAGCAAAGCCCTTATGCTCCTTTTTCTTCCAATTGTTTTGGTGTCAACCTTGTAGGTTGTGGAAGTCTAGGAGTAGCAACACTTCCATCTTTATAGATGTGAGTGGTAGGCTTCCTTGTCGCCATAATTTTACATTCAATTTTTCTTGCCAACCTGGATGCCTTCTCCAATGAATCAGGTTCCTAACGATGAACCTCATGTTGGATGTTATCATTTAAAGTCCCTATGAAGACATCAATCATGTGTTCCTTTGGAATATCAATTACCCTTATATTCAATTTTTGGAAGTCCTCAATGTGCTCCACCATTGTACCCTTTTGTTTGAGATTTATCAATTGGATTGCGAAGGTGTTTCTCTTTGTATCCTCATAATGTGATATCATTCCCTCCATAAAAATTGACCAAGCGACAATTTTTTTTACAAGAGAAAAGCCTTCGATACCATACAAATGCATTTTTTTCTAAACGTAAAGTTGCGATGCGTACTTTTGGTGTGTTTTGCACATTATGGAGATCAAAATATTGCTCCATATATAGTATCCATGTTACAGGATCCTTGCCATAAAACTTACTCATATCCATATTTGGAATATGGTGGGTCTTAGAGTTTATGAAATCGTGATTAAAATTTATTTTTTTCTCATCATGAGTTTCTTGTGCTACCTTTTCACCATTAGGAATCATTTCTTGTATGTATGCTTAGTGCATATAATTTCTACATGGTATCAAAGCATTGTTAATTGAATATTTCAATTGTAAAGTGAATTTGTGTTGGTGGACGATTCGAATTTGCTACAGAAGATTCTTGGTGCAGAAGTTGAGTATACATTGAAATGGCTTTCAATGGGTTGCGATTGGAGTATGCCCTTGATGGGAGCTCGAATTACATAGCCTATAAGGACATGATGGAGGCAGTGTTGGTGGATAATAAACTGAAGGATTTCATCGATAGTGATGTTCCTAAGCTGGGATCTAGCGATGCTGCATTACTTGACGCATGGCAAAAGAAGACAGCAAAGACGAGGAGAATTATGTTGGAAGGTGTGAAGGAACATATTGTGTCCAGCCTTCACGGGAAAGCCACTCCATTATTAATGTGGAAGGCTTTGACAGAATTTTTCCAAAGCAGAAGTGACCAGAGGAAGTTGGCGCTTAAAGACAAGCTCAGAAATATAAAAATGGAGAAGGGCGACAGTATTCCAAAATACCTCACAAAGCTTGTCCACTGCAAGGATGAACTAGGAAGTGTGAGGGTTATTGTTGATGAAGAAGACTTGGCGAGCTTGGCTCTCCTTGGGCTTCCGAAGAGTTGGCATAGCTACGAAGACTCTATCAATGGATGGGAGAAATTCCCGGGATGGGAGCGACTTTGGTCAGATCTTGTGTAGGAGGAGATAAGGCGGGGTACCAGGGATGGATCTTCATCGAAGAATGAAGATGAAGATAATTTCCCTTTGGCTGCCAAATCAAGGAAAGGGAAGGGGAAGAAACATCCTTCAAAATCCGATGCTAAAGGCAAGAAGCAGGATTTTCCCAAAGTGAAGTGTTTTCACTGTCACGAACATTGAAATTTCGCTACTAACTGTCCACAGAAGAAGAAGAACAAGAAGGTTGCTAGATCTGCAGTTGGAGAGGCCTTAGCCTCGCAATTTAAACTTGATTTCTCTTTGATCGCATGCTTGGTTTCAAGCTATATGGGATCTGTTAGGTCTCTATAGTTTGAAATATTGGCAAGTACAAACGTTGCAGAGCCTAAATCAAAACCACTTTGGAATCTGAGGATCTAGCCATCCTAGATTCAGAGAGGGATCTCTCTATATATGTGTTTTCAAAGATATGATATTTAAGGCTTATAATATGATATTATGCTAGTTATGAAGTACAAGGGTTTTGTTTATTTTGGTTGGGATGAACCTCATCAAAATAAAGGAAGTCTTATGAGGGGTAAAGGTGTAAGTAGGTTGAAAATGGTTCAAATGATAAGATAAGAAAGAAATAGATTCAATCCATTGGGCTATGGAGTCATAATAGGATTTAATTGGACAACAAAGTTCAAGAGTGGTCCATGGGGAAAGTCATCTATGTCAAAGGATCTCTTTAAGTTGATTTTATGGAATGAAACAGTAAGAGTGTTGTGAAAGAAACAAACACACAAGAAAAACAAAGGGAAACCTAAGATCAGGTAAGTACTTCTAAACTAGCTTGCTTTTGACATGAACTTAATGGAAAGACACAAAATTAACCTAAGATCAGGTAAGTACTTTTAAACTAGCCTGCTTTTGATATACTTTCAAAAGAAAACATTTAAAAACAAAGAATAGCTTAAGATCAAGTAAAGACTTTTAACTTAGCTTGCTTTCAACATATTCTCAAAGGAAAAACATTCATGATAAACATAAAAACTAGTCTAAGATCCGGTAAGCACTTTTAAACTAGTCTACTTTCAACATACTCTTAAGGGAACTTTTCAAAGCAATTGTTGGAGATAAACTAGAGGACAAGGCTAACCATAAACTTCTCTAGCTCAACTTTAATAACCAAACTTTTCAAGAACACTCAAAGACAATATATCAAGTTGTACTCAAGAAACATGGGCCTACCAACACTTCACTAGTTATACTCTATTGAATTACCTTCAAGACATATTTAGAAGAAAATATAAAGGATAAAGATTTATCAGTCAGATTTAGGGTACTTTAGAAGTAAATCCTAATCTATATTTGTTGTTCTTTATCAGGGAAAAGTGGACGGAATGAAAACATAAAGAAAAGAAAAAAACAATTACAGTGAGAAACACATCACCATTGACATAGACCAGGATCCGATAAATCAGCTATTGTATTTGATGTGCAAACCAATTACAATCTTCAAGTCCAGTGGGTCTTTACAGATTTAGGCTTGTCATCTTAGCCTTTCTTTCTTCTATTACAATACAGAGCTTCAGTAGCCTCAAAAGCTATTTACAATTAAAGGGTATTCAAAGACCAACCTCTATACTGTCTTCTACAAAAGTATTTATAGAATAATGAGGAGGTGGAGTGTAATAAGGGTTCATTTGTTCAATTAATATAGAGTAATGGCTTATTGACCTTTAGGAGGCCTAAGGGAGAAGATTTCGAATGCTCATCTCTGTTTTAGTCAATTTTACATTAAATTTCATCACCTTTAGTCACTTTTGTTGACTTTGAAGGTTTTTGGTAGGTTGGTAGTTAATTTTGAGCTGTCTTTAAAAGTATCCCTGACTATGTAATTAATATGCACTCTTTTTGATGAAATAAGCTCGCAGGTGGCAGTTTGAGGAGTTATAGCCTCTATGATGTGGAATTTGGAGGCTCCTTCACTGATTTGTGCTGACCTGGCATTTTTGAACTTCAATAAGGCCTTTGATATTTCTTTTGTGCCTTATAATCACTTTCGGAGTCTTTGAACATTATATGCTGACTGGGTTGACTATTTTGGGCTTCATCATCTGCCTTTTACCTTTTCCTGCCTCCCTTAACTGTAGGTTTAAACCCCTAATCCTCAGCTTTTGATATTTAATCCTTGATACTGTGTATAAACCCGCAAACTGCATGATTAAACCTTTAATCCTTCAACTCTTCATCTCGCACACCAGAACTTCTTTAATCTCTTGATCTTTAACCTTTGTCTCCACTGTTTTTCTACTTTGTTATGGGCAGGAGGTTTTTAGTGTGTTTAAGGGTTTTTATTTACTTTACCAACATTAATGGGCATTGATAAAAAAACCTATGGCAAATCCATATTTGCGCTTTAAAACCCAAGGGTCATCAAACTGGGAGTCTTCCGCCACTGGTCCGACTGTGGGGGTCCTTTTAATATTTTAAGCGCCTTTAAAACCCTGCAAACAAAACATAAAACATTAAGAAACCCTGCAAATTGGTTTAACTGATAACAGAGGTCAGGCGGGAGTAGAGGATCATTGCAGAAGGGGAAATATGCAGGCGGAAGAGGTTTCATGAAGACGATAGGCGAAAATCTTGTTCAAAATGGCATTTGGTGCAAATTCGGGCAAAGCGGGTTTGGAAATACCACGAATGGTTTTCGCGTTCAATTCAGGTGGTAAGTGGTTTTCGATGAATAGAATGTGATCCAATTATATCACACCGTGTTGGATTTTTAATACCGCCAGTATCACGTGATTTTGGAGTGTTAAACTCCAGACAATGAAATCACGCGATATGCGATGACAACCGTCAGATGACAGGGAAGAGATCTGACAGTGTGGATCAGGCGTGATGAGAAAGGTACGTGGGTGGGAACTGTAGTGGGGACAGGTGCCAACGTAGGATTGGAGGAGCGGTAGGGTTTGGGCGATCGACGGGTCAAATGTGGGCCGTCGGATTCTATGGATCTACGGTGTAGATCACACTGGATGTCGTTGTCGGGGCGGGTAAAATATAAAGGAAAAGGCAGGCTAAAATATAAGAACATCGATGTGATGGGGGCTTTGGCGATGGCGCTAGGGTATGGTCACTAGTAGGAATGAGTGACCAAGGGCTAAGGAGAAGGGGGCGTATCGCACTGGTGGGGGGGAAAAAGGGAATGGGAGAGAAAAGCAGTAACGTCGATGCGATGGGGATTTAGATAGTGCTTGGAGTATGATCATATGGCGGGGCATGTGACCAAGAGTGGAGAAGAGGGGGGCTTATCGCATCAACAAGGGGAAGGGGAATGTTATGGATATGCCGATGCAACATACGATTTCCGATGCAATAGGCACTTGCATCATGGTCACGTGTGCATGGCCATATGAAAAAAAAGGAGCTGGAGCTAAAACGAAATGGGGCTAAAACCTCTTAAAAGTGCAGAAATGATTTTTAAAGGTCTTTTAATGGGGTTTTTTGTGATTTGTCCAAGTTCCGATAGTAAAAAAGGGAAAATATTTTTAAACCATAACAAAGAGTTTTATGGTTCAAAGGGATTTTGAAGGTTTTTTGAGGAGAAATGAAGGGAAAATTAGAAGGAGGAAAGGGGATTTTTAGGGAAGAAATGGAGCATAAATAAGGGCAAAAATCAGTGAATGAAATGATGAAAATGGGGCTATTTAAGAAACAGTTTTCAAAGGGAGCAACAAGTTTTAACTTGGTGGATTTATTTTAAGGGAACAACAATATTTCGAAGGGAATAGCACATTAGGGAACAACAGCCTTCAAGAATTAATGTTTTTCTATGAAAATTATCTCTTTAAGGCTCAAGGACTGTTTTAGCCATCATTTTCTTATGAAAAAAATTACTGATGGCTAACAGTGGCTCCACTTGGGGATGGCAGCTCCTTGGAGGTGTCAAGAACTTCAAATTTTGATCCATGGGATGCAGGCCTGTGCTTTTATCCATTGAAAATATTTCTCCACTGATCATGTTTCTTCGAAAAATATGATCAGTTTTTAATATCAACAAACAAATTTCTCCCAAACATCTACCTACACAGCCTACTTCCTAACAGTTTTTTCTTCAGCATGTGCATTTGGACTTGCAGACCTTAAACATCAACATTTTCTTCTTTTTGAAAGAAGGAAAAACTAATCTAAATCTACCCTTATTTCTTCCATGATTTCAGATTAGACTGTTGAACTCATAAATTCTCTACCTAAGCTACTATCTGCCAGGATTAGACTGCCTGACAGATTTTATTCTCTATCTTCTAAAACAGAAATTTAAAACACAGTCAAGCTAGGGTTAAGCAGTCTGATTTGTTGTGGGTCGACTATGGCATAAAAGCAAGCTGCACATAGACTTTATTTGCAGAACTTTTAAAACAAAACTATGAAGGCTTAATATTTGAAAAATAAAAACATCCTTCATTCTTTCTTTCAGCTCTGGATTTGATCTTTTTTGAGCTGTTCTTTTCTTCCTTTGGTTCAGATTTTGAGCAGATTAGAACCAACCTATACCAATATTTACAGGTTCAAGATTTGAGCTTGTTTGAACCACTGTTTTTTCTATCCTAGTCTATTTCTACTGATAAGCCAAGATTGAACAGTTTGAAAAATATTTCTTCTCTAACCTATCAGCAAAAAATTTAAATCTATCTTAGTCATGTTTAGGCTGTATGACCAAAATAGCAGTATTGTTTTTGGTAGTGGCATTTAAGCTTGCACACTTTCAGAATTTCTCTTTTTTGGTATGGGGTTGTACCTTTTCTTGTTTTATTTCTGCCCTCTTTTCTTTTCTATTGTTTTGTAATTTTCTTTCTTCAAATTGAAAAACAATGTTATATATAGTGAATAAAAAACCTTAAAATTAAAAATATCAGTCAACAGAAATAATGTTTGAGAACCCTGCCATTAACAGGACCTCCAAAGTACTCATCTCCATCCAACTCTTGTATAAAAGATGCATTTTTCCCAATAGTAGATTGGATAAGATAAGGGCCTTGCCATAAGTTATCAAATTTTCCATGTTTGCCCTTATCTTCTCTTCTTGAATCCCATTTCAAAACTTTATCACCAATCTTGAAATCACTTGCCTTGGTTCTTTTGTCAAACAACTTCTTGATGTTTTCTTGTAGTTGCTGTGCTATGATGTATACTTCCTCTCTGGTTTGTTGTAGATGTATAGTCTGGTTATTCTCCTTTTCACATCATCATCTTCAAACTGTACTTCCTGGATCAGCTTCATGACTGGCACTCCCAAGTTGGTTGGAAATATTGCATCAGTTCCATAAAATAGCGGTAGGGAGACATCCCAATTAACTTCTTAACTGTCAATCTATCTGCCCATAATGCATGTACTAGCTTATTGTGCCATGATTTCTTGTTGTCTTCCAGCAACTTCTTGATAATGTTTACCAAGATTTTATTTGAGGATTTTTCCAGCCCATTACCTTGAGGGTAATAAGCTGTGGAATGACCCAATATGATTTGATACTTGTGACAGAATTCTACCATATTTTTAGACCCAAATGCAGCAGCATTATCAGTTATGATCTTTCTAGGACAACCAAATCTATATAATATATGGTTTTCAAGAGATGAAATGATGACTGAGTCTGTGGCATTCCTAGAGAGGATGGCTTCTATCCACTTGGTAAAATATTTTGTTGCTGTGAGGATCCATCTATGTTGGGAAGATGAGGGAGGATGGATTTCCCCAATGAATTTCAGACCGCGCTGCTGAAAAGGAGCTTCAACAGTGATTGGTTGCAGAGGTAAGGGAAGCAACTTTCTTTTGCCTTCAAATATTTGGCATTTGTGACAGGCAATAATCATTTTATGGACATCTTGAAAGAAGGTGGGCTAGTAATAACCAACTCTAAGGATTTTGTTGGAAGTTGACTTCCAGTAGAGGTGGCCTCCACATTCTCCTTCATGAAACTCGTGCTTGATCTTATCTGCATCATTATCAGGAAAACATTTAAGCAATAATCCACTAGCATTTTTCCAATATAAACATTTATTCAAAATGTAGTAATTTACAGCTTTCAACTTTAAGAATCTTGCCTTTTTTTTAGAAAAACCAGAGGAACATTAAGATTGAGAAAAACATACAAAATATCAGCATACTAAGATGAATTCAGAAAATGATCTTCAATAATTGGAGTGGGAAACACCTCCTATCCATATAATGCATTAAACATGTTTATATCAAGAGCTTGGAAGTTGGATTCAACCATACCTTTTATGAGCTTAGTGGGCTTGATTTCTAAGTCATACTCTAAAATTACAGCAATCCACTTTCCTCTTTTTTCCATCTAGATCTTGGGTCAAAATGTCTTTCAAAACTGACTGAGGCACAAGTTCTATGATGTGGGAATGTAAAATGTAAACTCTAAAGTCTTTTAAGGCTTTGACCAAGGCAAAGGCTTGCTTCTCCATTATATTGTACTTCAGAGGTGCATCTCTCAATGCCTTGTTGAAAAATGCAATGGGCTACTCTTGTCCATTCAAGTTCTTCTGTAATAGGACAACAACTACTGTGTGTTCTGATGCAAATGAAAATATGAAGAAATATTTTGTAAAATCAAGACTAATGAGAATTGGTGTTTTTGTAAGTGCTTTTTTTACTAGTTTAAATGATTACTTTGCTTCTAAGGTCCATTTAACTCCTTCTTCCTTTTTAAGCATGTTTGTTATGTTTCTAAGGAGTTCAGCTAGATTGGATATGAACCTTCTTAAGAAATTAATCTTTCCAATGAAATATTGAAGTTCCTTGATGTTTCTGGGATGGTTGATTTGAAATATGCCATCAATCCTCTTTGGGTCTATCCTTATTCCTTCTTCTGATATGATATGCCCAAGAAGTTTACCTTCTTGGAGACCAAACAATGTTTTCTTTGGATTTAAGGATAGTCCAAATTTTCTGCATTTTTCAAAGACTTTTCTCAAGTGTATTAGGTGTTCTTCATCTGTTTTAGAGTAAACAGTTATATAATCAAGGTAAATCACTATGAAGTAACCTATTTCTTCTTAAAATGCAATATCCATGGCTCTCTAAAATGTGGCACCAACATTCATTAAACCAAAGGGCATTTTCAAATACATGAAAGTACCCCAAGATGTAGTGAAGGCTGTTTTAAGTTGATCATCAGGGTGTACCAATATTTGATTGTAACATGAGAAGCCATCTAGCAAAGAAATTCTTTTGGAACCAACTAACCTCTGTAAGATATGATCCATTTTGGGTAAGGGATAATTGTCTTTTAATGAGGCTTTGTTTAAGTTTCTAAAATCAATGCAAAGTCTTATTTCTCCTATTTTCTTCCTAACAGATACAAGATTAGACACCCACTATGAATATGTAACAGGGACTGTAATTCCAACATCATACATTTTTCTAATTTCTTTCTTTACCAAAGGTAATTGGACAGGGTTAATTCTGCGCAATTTTTGTTTAAAATGTTTCTGGTTTTCTTTGAGGGGTATCTTATGCTGAATTATTTCTGTATCATATGATTTCAGATCTTCATAGCTCCATGAAAAAACATCAGAAAATTCTTTAAACAACTTAATATATTTCAGTTTGATATGAGCTGGCAGTGTTTTAGATAATTTTATCATTTTGGGGTTTTCCTCACTACCTATGTTGCATTCTTCTACTTCAGTTTCTATGGGTTCCAGTTTTGGCTTCTTGGCCACATCATTCAAATCAAATAATTCTTTTAGGGGGACCAGCCCTTTTGGCAAACTTTGGTCTTTGGATTGTAGCACCTCTAAGTCTTCATCTTCTAAATCTATGCTAATTTTTGTCTTATGTTGGGGTTCATTTGTTAACATATTTATTTCTGCAATCTCAGGAGACTTTTCTTCTTCGGTAAGTTGGTTCTCTTCATTGGTACAGTCTTTATCATAATTTGAATCTGAGTTTGATGTTTCAAATTCATTTTTGGACTGTAGGAAGTCTTCTATTTGTTTATCTCCATCAAAAACTTGCCAATATTTTTCATTATCTGGGATAGTTGGTCTAAATTTTACTTGGGTGGTGCATTGCTTGGTTTCATAAGATGTCAGACACGTTCTAGCAGCAAAGGCTAAACCATTGGAAATGACATTTTGGTTTCTTGGGATAAAGATAAGTTGGAATTCATCAAATGCTTTCAAAAAGTCCATGGCATCATCTCTATAGGCTCTAAGTCTGGGATGTTTATCACTGTACTCCCCATTTATTTTCCTAATAATCAACTCTGAATCCCCATGGACCTTTATTCTTTTGGCCCCTATTTTTTTCAATAAATGCAGGCCTAAAAGGAGAGCTTCATACTCAGCTATGTTGTTTGTACATTGAAAATTTAATTTATAGGAATGCCCCTCAGCATGATTGTTTATAGTGTTTTGTATCCATATGCCTTCTCCTGCATCATTTTTAGTGCAAGACCCATCAAAATTTATGTTCCAAAGAGGACTGCTTTCAGATTTGAGATTTATTTCATTGATGTTGTCTCTGTCTTCTTCATATTTATATTCTATACAAGGGTTTGAACTACGATTTTTTGTGTTTTTTTCCTTAAGATTTTCAATGTTTTGAGGTTTTACTGCTTGATTTTCATGATCTACATTATGCTCATGACTATTCTGGACCTCAAGACCTCTACTCTATTTGCCGTAAATTTCAAAATTAGCAAACTGTTTTTTAATTCCCTCTTTATTTCCCTCTTTATCAATGGATGTAACTATGTTTGCATGTGAAGTGATTACCTCATTTGATATTTTTTCATTGATTAGCTTTTTCTCTTTAGGAATATCATCATTAAAAAGAATGAAAGAGTCAAGGTCGGTGTGTATGGAGTAAAGAGGAAAGTTATCTGGTCTTTCGTGACTACTCACCATGTATTTCATGTGTGTTTCCCTATAGAGTCTTCTAGGCTGACTGAAGACATGGATGGTGGCATAAGTCATGTCCATCTGCATAGTACCTTGTAACTTAGCACCCCACGACCTTGAAAGAAGCATGCCATATTTTTTGGGTATATCAGCCACTACAATGTCCATCATTAAACTCTTGGCTGGAATTTGGGCTAAGTTAACACGCATATCTTTTATTAATCCTAAGCATCTCACCCTACTTGAATCAAAGGAATATAAATCTTTGTAGGGTCTATTTACCTCTAAGCCTAATCTTTCCATTATTACCTTGGGCATGAGGTTGTGTGATGCTCCTGAATCAAGCATGGCATTGTGTAAAATATTATCATGGATGTTCAAATTGATGTAAAATAGAGGGGTGGTTCTTTCTTGTACCTCTTCACCTCTTGGTCCACAAATGTATTCTGGGGTATCATCATTTAAGTTAAATGTGTCCTAAATATCTTCTATGTTCAAAGCTTTCAAAATCTGACCTCTATATACATTTTGAGTGACTAATTCAGTAAGTGGGACAGAGATGTTGATTTTGGAAATTTCATTCTCTAGGCTAAAAGGAATCTGATTTTTTAAAAGGTTTGATTCAGCCTTGTTAGTCACTCCTTGTTCAGCAAAATCATATTGCTGATTTTTAGTATTTACAGCAATTAAAATAGTTTTTTTAGGAGAATTAGCTGAAGTGCTAGTGCTACTGGGCTTAACACTCTATTTTTAATTGGCTTGGGTGTTTTTCCCTTTGTTTGAATCAGAATTCACAGCCAATGTTTTATGAATTTCTGATGTCTTTTTGGGAACATTTTCAGGGCTGTTTTTGGAGAATTTATCAGAGGTTTTGTTTCTGGGAGTTTCTTGATTCTTTTTACTTCTCAGGTCATATTGTTTAGGTGATCCTATGATGGAATTTTCAGAGTATTGTTCATAATAACCAGTTTGTGGTCTTCTGTCATCATAAGGTGTATATAGATCTTGTTTTTCTTCATGGAGGAAATCAAAATCCACATTGCTTACTCCCAGCGTGTTCATGTTGTCATCCTCTGTTTTTTCATTGGTTTCTTCATCCTCATTCACATAGTTTTCTTGGCAAGGAGGTCTGATCTGTTG
The DNA here is from genome assembly GCA_034641835.2 of Pinus albicaulis. Lineage (NCBI taxonomy): Eukaryota > Viridiplantae > Streptophyta > Pinopsida > Pinales > Pinaceae > Pinus > Pinus albicaulis. Next base: position 172,677,393 of record CM076573.1, read on the forward strand.
ATCATCCTCTCTTTGTCTGTTTTGAGGTTGATTTCTCCTAAAGTTCTGATTCTGATTTTGAGATTGATATTTGTTTTGGGGGGCTGATTGATTTTCTCTAGATTGTGCTCTCTCAAGTATGCTCATCTTCTTCATCATTTCCTCCATCATTCTTTCCATTTTTGAGCCAGAAGTGGAAGGTGAAGTTTCCTCCCTAAAAGATACTTTCTTTTCATTCCTCATCCTAGCTCTTTTCTCAATCAGATTTACTTCCACAACTAGAGCTCCCTTCTGGATTTCTTCTAAAGTCAAGGGATCTCTTTCTCTTAGCTGATATGTCATTTCAGGATCAAATCCTTCAAGAAATTTGGCTGAAGTTGAGCCTTGTGGAGGTTTCAAATCTGGGGGTAGTGCATTATAAACACTATTGAATCTAGTGCAATAATTTTGAACACTTTCCCCAGTGTTTCTCTTGAGGTTGTTGTAATCTGACAGTATTTGGAGAGGGTTTTTTTTGACTTCCCATTTGTTTAGGAATGATTGATGGAGAGCTTGGAGGTCATTAATACTGTTAGGGGTAAAGCCTTTGAACCACTTTCTTACTTCTCCCCCTAGGCTTTGAGCAAACAATCTAAGTTTGACAGTTTCATCATCAATCTCATTTCTATCAAAATAGTCATTCATCTTGTCCACGTGTTGTGAAGTAGTAGTAGCACCACTAGCATCATATAATGGAATCTTGGACTGATAGTCCTGTGGAAAATTGACTAAAGGTAAAGGAAGGACTAGGGGAGCATACCATGTTGCCATGATAGGAGGTTGTGGAAAAAGCGGGGGGTTTACAAGTGGAGGATGTAATATGGGAGGGGAATGATGGAATGGAGTAGCTTGAATAGTGGGAGTATAGATAACAGAAGTGGATGGACTAACAAGAGACTGTTGAGCTGATCTTGGATGAGAGAAACCAAAATTATGAAGAAAATGTAAATCAGGTGGGGTGGTTTCTCTGCTAACAATTTTCTCACCACTAAGTTGGGTTGAGTGTGAAGGCTCAAAGTTTATCTGATCAATATCATCAAGTGACCTAGTTCTGGATGGGTTTCTTAAGTCAACTTGTGTATTTTGTAGAGATAAGAGGTTTTCAAGGACATAATTAGCTCTATGAATCGGTCTGATAACAATTGGTGTTTTAGACTTAGGAGATTTCCTAAGTATACTTTCTGGATTATCAAATGTCTTAGGAGGATTTGGGTTAGGATGGGCTCTAGTATAAATTATTCTAGAAGCCACTATGTTGTGTTTTCAGACCCAAATGATAAGAAAATTTTAACCAAGTATGACAATATTTGATAGGCTAACTGATATTTAACAAGAAAAATTAATCCTCAAAGTTTATTTAGCTAAGTTTGTATGATGTTATGATAGAAATGGGTTTCCCAGTGGAGTCTTTAGGTCTATTTAGGATTGTGGAGTCACCAGGTGGAAATTTTTAGCTTTTACAAGGTAAAATGTTTTATGGTCCACCACCACTAATAGGTTTGAATACCAATCTGAAATGTTTTTTGGGTTTTTTGAGTTTTTTTTTTATAGTCCCGGGCTTATGAGACTGTCCTATATCTGTTTCAACACTTAACTATGGTGATGAGACAAACAGAGTTTACTCTGTGGCTTATTTAGCTGTTTTCTCCAAGGTTTGATAAGGGTTTGTTAGAATCCCAAGAAGTACTTAGATTGCCACTGATTCAGACAAGTCCTATCATGATTGCCAATATGCTTGGTAGTTCTTGAAGAAAGCTATTCATTCTGCACTGAATACTGAGTGTTTAGTTTTAAGGATTTTACTCAAAAATTCCCCAGTATGGTCGCCACTATGTTAGGTCTCCGTAGTTTGCAATATTGGCAAGTACAAACGCTGCAGAGCCTACATCAAAACCACTTTGGAATATGAGGATCTAGCCATCCTAGATTCAGAGAGGGATCTCTCTATATATGTGTTTTCAAAGATATGATTTTTAAGGCTAATAATATGATATTAGGCTAGTTATGAAGTACAAGGGTTTTTTTATATTTTGGTTGGGATGAACCTCATCAAAATAAAGGAAGTCTTATGAGGGGTAAAGGTGTAAGTAGGTTGAAAATGGTTCAAATGATAAGATAAGAAAAAAATAGCTTCAATCCATTGGGCTATGGAGTCATAATAGGATTTAATTGGACAACAAGGTTCAAGAGTGGTCCATGGGGCAAGTCATCTATGTCAAAGGATCTCTTTAAGTTGATTTTATGGAATGAAACAATAAGAGTGTTGTGAAAGAAACAAACACACAGGAAAAACAAAGGGCAGCCTAAGATCAGCTAAGTACTTCTAAACTAGCCTGCTTTTGACATGCAATTAATGGAAAGACACAAAAGTAACCTAAGATCAGGTAAGTACTTTTAAACTAGCCTGATTTTGATATACTTTCAAGAGAAAACATTTAAAAACAAAGAATAGCTTAAGATCAAGTAAATTCTTTTAACTTAGCTTGCTTTCAGCATATTCTCAAAGGAAAAACATTCATGATAAACATAAATGGTAGTCTAAGATCAAGTAAGCACTTTTAAACTAGCCTGCGTTCAACATACTCTTAAGGGAACTTTTCAAAGCAACTGTTGGAGATAAACTAGAGGACAAGGCTAACCATAAACTTCTCTAGCTCAACTTTAATAAGCAGACTTTTCAAGAACACTCAAAGACAATATATCAAGTTGTGCTCAGGAAACATGGGCTTACCAACACTTCACTGGTTATACTCTATTGAATTACCTTCAAGACAAATTTAGATGAAAACATAAAGGATAAATATTTATCAGTGAGATTTAGGGTACTTTAGAAGTAAATATTAATCTATATTTGTTGTTCTTTATCAGGGAAAAGTGGACGAAATGAAAACATAAAGAAAAAAAATTATAGTGAGAAACACATCACCATTGACATAGACCAGGATCCCATAAATCAGCTATTGTATTTGATGTTCAAACCAGTTACAATCTCCAAGTCCAGTGGGTCTTTACAGCTTCAGGCTTGTCATCTCATCTTATCTTTATTCTATTACAATACAGAGCTTCAGCAGCCTCAAAGGCTATTTACAATTAAAGAGTATTCAAATACCAACCTCTATACTGTCTTCTACAAAAGTATTTATAGAAGAATGAGGAGGTGGAGTGTAAGAAGGGTTCATTTGTTCAATTAATACAAAGTAATGGTTTATTGACCTTTGGGAGGCCTAAGGGAGAAGATTTCGAATGCTCATCTATGTTTTAATCAATTTTACATTAAATTTCATCACCTTTAGTCACTTTTGTTGACTTTGAAGTTTTTTGGTAGGTTGGTAGTTAATTTTGAGCTGTCTTTAAAAATATCCCTGACTATGTAATTAATATGCACTCTTTTTGATGAAATAAGCTCGCAGGTGGCAGTTTGAGGAGTTATAGCCTCTATGATGTGGCATTTGGACACTCCTTCACTGATTTGTGCTGACTTGGAATTTTTGAACTTCAATAAGGCCTTTGATATTGCTTTTGTGCCTTATAATCACTTTCGGAGTCTTTGAACCTTATATGCTAACTGGTTTTACTATTTTGGGCTTCGTCATCTTCCTTTTACCTTTTCCTGCCTCCCTTAACTGTAGGTTTAAACCCTTAATCCTCGGCTTTTGATATTTAATCCTTGATACTATGTATAAACCCCCAAACTGCATGATTAAACCTTTAATCCTTCAACTCTTCATCTCGTGCACCGAAACTTCTTTAATCTCTTGATCTTTAACCTCTATCTTCACTATTTTTCTACTTTGTTATGGCCAGGAGGTTTTTAGTGTGTTGAATGGTTTTTATTTACTTTACCAATGTTAGTAGCACTAATAAAAAACCTATGGAAAATCCATCTTTACGCTTTAAACCCCAAGGGTCATCAAACTGCGAGTCTTCTGCCACTGGTCTGGCTGTGGGGGTGCTTTTAATATTTTAAGCACCTTTAAAATCCTGCAAACAAAACATCAAACGTTAAGAAACCCTGCAAATTGGTTTAACTGCTAACAGAGCTCAGGCGGGAGTGGAGGATCATTGCAGAGGGGGAAAATATGTAAGCAGAAGAGGTTTCATGAAGACAATAGGCAAAAATCCGGTTCAAAATGGCATTTGGCACGAATTTGGGAAAAGCGGGTTTGGAAATACCATGAATGGTTTTCGTGTTCAATTCAGGCAGTAAGTGGTTTTCGATGAATCGAACACGATCCAATTATATCGCGTCATGTGGAATTTTTAATACCACTGATATCATGTGATTTTGGAGTGTTAAACTCTGGACAGCGAAATCACGCGATATGAGATGACAACCATCGAATGAGGGGGAAGAGATCTGACAGTGCGGATCGGGCACGATGAGAAAGGTGTGCGGGCATGCATTGTATTGGGGACAGGTGTCAGCGTATAATTGGAGGAGCGGCAGGGTTTGGGCGATCGACGGGTCAAATGTGGGCCGTCGGATCCTATGGATCTATGGTGTAGATCACACCGGGGGTCGTTGTCGGGGCGGGTAAAATATAAAGGAAAAGGTAGGCTAAAAAATAAGAACACCGATGCGATGGGGGCTTTGGCGTTGGCGCTAGGGTATTGTCACTAGTAGGAATGAGTGACCAAGGGCTAAGGAGAAGGGGGCTTATCGCATCGGCGGGGGAAAAAAAGGGAATGGGAGAGAAAAGAGGTAACATCGATGCGATGGGGCTTTAGATAGGGCCTGGAGTATGATCATATGGCAGGGCATGTGACCAAGAATGGAGGAGAGGGGGTCTTATCGCATCGGCAAGGGGAAGGGGAATGTTATGGATATGCCGATGCGACATACGATTTCCGATGCAATAGGCACTTGCATCATGGTCACAAGTGCATGGCCATATGACAAAAAAGGAGCTAGAGCTAAAACGAAATGGGGCTAAAACCTATTAAAAGTGCGGAAAGGCTTTGTAAAGGTCTTTTAATGGGGTTTTTTGTGATTTTTCCAAGTTCCAATAGTAAAAAAGGGAAAAGCTTTTTAAACCATAACAAAGAGTTTTATGGTTCAAAGGGATTTTGAAGGTTTTTTGATGAGAAATGAAGGGAAAATTAGCAGGAAAGGGGATTTTTCAGGGAAGAAATGGAGGATAAATAAGGGAAAAAATCAGTGAATGAAATGATGAAAATGGGGTTGTTTAAGAAACAATTTTCAAAGGGAACAACAGGTTTTAACTTGGTGGATTTTTTTAAGGGAACAAAAATATTTCGAAGGGAACATCATCCTTCAAGAATGAATGTTTTTCTATGAAAATGATCTCTTGAAGGCTCAAGGACTATTTTGGCCATCATTTTCCTATGACAAAATTTACTGATGGCTAACAGGATCGGTGTGGTATCTTGATAGTGGTGCATCTTTCCATATTACGGGAGACAAGTAGTTTTTAGTGACTTGGAGGAGAAGGACCTACAGATGCATATAGAGATGGGCGACGATGGTCGGTAAAGTGCAACTGGCATTGGGACCATTACCTTTGAGAGGGAGTCTAGTAATCCATTATTGTTGAAGAATTTTATGCATGTTCTAGGTCTGAAGAAGAACTTGGTCTCAGTTGCAATGCTGGAAGAAAAAGGTTATTATGTTGTTTTCAGTAAGGGAAAATCCTTCCTTTGACATAAAACAATGGGTCAAACCAAGAAGATAGGGGTTCAAATTAAGAATCTCTACAAGCTAGAGGTAGATGGCTGCGCTGCAATGGTGGGCAAAGCAGAATAAGTGGTGAGCCGAGATGAGGGAGAATTATGGCACAGGAGATTGGGCCATCTTCACCATGGCACTTTGAAGATTTTGCAGCAGATTTCTACTGGACTTCCCAAGGGTACTCTTGCGCAGTCAGATCAGTGCAAGGGATTTACTATGGGTAAGTTTGTGAAGACCACCTTTCATGAGAAGGAGAACCATGCTTCGGTGATCCTGGAGAGAATTCACACAGACGTGTGTGGACCTTTCTCGGTTGCTTCAAAAGAAAAACACAGGTATTATGTGATATTTTTTGACGATTATTCTCGTAGATGCTGGATCTTATTCATGCAGAAGAAGAGTGAAATGTTCTCAAAGTTCTATGAGTTCAAGGCATTGGTGGAGAAGAAGTCGGGGAAGCAAGTGAAAGCTCTACGGAGCGATAATGGTGGTGAATACATCTCGGGAAAATTCAAAGACTTCTATAGGAAAGAAGGAATTCGAGGAGAACTCATAACGCCTCATAACACACAGTAGAATGGGGTCATGAAGAGAAAGAACATAATGATCGCGGGTGTTGCATGAGCGATGCTGCATGACCAGGGCTTACCAATGCACTTGTGGGCGGAAGCATGCAACACTACGGTTTATGTGAAAAATCGTTGTCCTCATAGAGTACTTGGCATGAGTACACCTGAAGAAGCTTTTACTGGTAAGAAGCATGATATTTCTCATTTGAATATTTTTGTCTCACCTGTTTACATTCATGTGACAAAGGATGCCAGGAAGAAGTTGGAGCCAACTGCAGAAGTTGGGATATTTTTGGGGTACATAGAAACACCCCATAATTATCGTGTGTATTTTCCAGACAGTCGGATGACTGTTGTGCGACAGGATATAAAATTCAATGAGGTGAAAGCCATGAAGTTGTCACTTGAGAGGGAGCTACACTTGCATGCAGAGGAGGAAGTTCTTGTTCCGAAAGATGAGCCTCCGAATGTGGATCAGCCACAATAGGAGATTCATGGAGTGGAGGAGTCCACTCATGCAGAACCAAACATCAGACAAGGTAGAAAGCGTACCACAGAAGCTAAGAGACTGAAGCTTGATGCAGCACAGAATGTAGGAGTCCTACATCACAGCGTAGACAGAGACAATCACCTGACCGATTTACTGGATACATTGCTCTTATGAGCAAGTGTATCGTGACAGAGCCATATTCTTTTGAAGAAGCAGTGCAGGAGCCCACATGGGTGGATGCCATGGTGGAGGAGTATGTCTCCATTGTCAAAAACAGTGCTTGGGAGATTTTTCCAAGATTGTTGGGAAAATCAGTTGTAGGATCAAGATGGATCTACAAGGTAATGCAAGCTGCTGATGGGAGCGTCGAGAAGTATAAAGCAGGATTTTTTGACCCGGGCTTCTCACAGATCGAGGGGATTTACTATGAAGAAACCTTTGAACCTATCGCACAGTATTCTTTCATATGGACCATCCTTGCTCTCTCAATGCAGATGGGTTGGTACATTCATCATATGGATGTGAAAACTGCGTTCCTTAATGGGATCATTGAGGAAGAGGTGTACATTGAGCAGCCTGAAGTATTTGATATCTTCAGCAGTGAGTCGCATGTGTGCAGGCTCAAAAGAGTGTTGTATGGGCTGAAACAAGCACCACGTGCTTGGTACACTCGGATCGACATCTATTTCACTGGACATGGCTTCACCAAGAGTGAGGCGGATGCAAACTTGTACCAGATTGTGGTGGAGGGTAAGATTTTAATCATTGTACTTTATGTTGATGATTTAATACTAACAGGTGATGAGCAGTTGATACACTCATGCAAGGTAGATCTTGCAAAGGAGTTTGAGATGAAGGATTTGGGCCTCCTTCATTATTTCCTTGGATTGGAAATATGGCAGCGGGAAGGTGAACTGTTTGTGTATGAAGGCAAGTATGCCTTAGAGATACTGGAGAAGTTTCACATGCAAGGTTGCAAGCCTATCGACACTCATCTTCCAGGAAATTGGAAGAAAGAGGATGCTACATCGGCAGAGGTAGTGGATGTCACTGTTTATCAACAGTTGGTGGGTTCGCTCATGTACTTAGTTAATACAAGACCAGACATATGCTATGCGGTGAACCAGCTTTCACAAGCGATGGTTAATCCTACCAAGATCTTTTCAAAGGCAGGCAAGCATGTCCTAAGATATCTCAGGGGCACATCTGAGTATGGTTTATGGTATAGACAGACGGATGAGGTGAAGTTGCATGGCTTCACGAATGCAGATTGGCCAGGAAGCCCAACAGACAGAACAAGCACATCAAGAGGGATTTTCAGTATCGGATCTACGACAGTTTCTTGGTACAGCAGGAAACAAAGATCCATGGCACTCAGTTCAGTGGAAGTAGAATACATGGTAGCAAGTCAAGCTGCATGTGAGGCTATCTGGATGAGGAAGATCCTGGTTGGTTTGTTCGGTTCACATTTAGATCCCATAGTGATACATTGTGATAATCAGAGTTGCATTAAACTCTCGGTTAATCCTGTGTTTCATGATAGATCTAAACATATTGATATCCGGTATCATCATATCAGAGATTGTGTGCAACGGAAGATCATCTTGCTTCAGTACATTCCTACAGAAGATCAGGATGCAGATATTATGAAGAAGGCGCTCACTAGGAGAAAATTCGAATACCATAGGGGCAGGACCGAGGTGAAGGATAATCCCTACCTTATTTAGAGGGAGTGTTGAGATTCAACAAGATGATGAGCTTAGTGAAAAGAGTCGCCTTCACTAAGTGGGCACGTGGGCTATTTTTGGCGCAAGTCTATTTTTAGACTATGTCTATTTTTAGACATGATGATCATATTTTAGAAGTTGCAGGATGCTATTTGTGGATGGTTGAACAAGTTTGAAAAATAGATGAAATTATATTTTTAGAATATTGGGTGAAGTCTATTTATAGATGGTCGATCTAAAAATAGATGCATGTCGATTATTATTAGCTTTTAATAATAATCAGACTCTAAACATCAACTTATTCTCTTGGAGCACTTAATTTCATTATACAGATTTGTCACATCAGTGGACTAAGGGAATTACATAATTCCAAAGGGTTTACTGGAGCTAATGCATGGAGGACTCAGTTAGAACTCAAGTGGAAAAGTTATGACATAGTTGGAAGAAGTAGTTATGGAGTTGTATTTAGTTTAACTCATTTAGACTCAATTGAGCTAGTTGTATCTAGTCTAACCGAATGATGCACTAGTGAGAGTGGAGTGAATTAATTGTGAATTAATTAGTTAATTAATTCACAAATAATAACTCATTAATCAACTGAACAATACAACATTTAACTACAATGCATGGCAGTTTCAGTGGAGACCCAGTGGAGAGATAGGTGAAAGGGCAAGATAGACTATTTGTTGTGACTATAGTGATGCATTGATTGCATCACACACACATTGGAGTTTCCAATGAGGATTGCACAGTCAAGGAAAGGGTAATTTGAATTCATTCAAAGCTATTCTTCAGCAGGGATTTTGCAGTGGAGGCAGGCTAGCAGGAGGCAGAGATCGCTGCATGGATTTGCAAGATTGTTCCTGATTAGTGTATGACAATTGTACTGTAATGAGAGCTTGATAAGCTTTGTATGAGGATTGTCATATGACTCCATGATACATAATATACAGTTGGGGTTTTCAGCTTCAGGCTTTCCCAGTTAAAAACTGTGTTATGTGCGATTGATTTTTGTTTATGCTTCACATGTGTGTGCAATTAATTTTTTCGCAAAAGATTAACAAGTGGAATTGATTCAGTATTTTGCATAAAGTTAAATAGTGTGAGATCAGGTGAATCAAGGACATATGCATGCTTAGTGCATATAATTTCTACAGAATATTCCCTTGGAAACACTTCAAACTAATTTTTCAAACAAGACTTATGCAATTTGAAAAACAAAATACACACATTTTTCTTGCTTTTGAGGAGCTCTATATTGAAACTGATGTATATCTGTAATTTAAGATCCCCGAGAATTAATATTCGGTCCTGTAGTATTCCTCTGAGTCTTCTTTCCAATGCCACAGGTCTGACCCGATTTGGATTCTTCAAGGCAAAGTTATGCCCAATATCCCACAATGACCTAATTATGGACTGGGTCAGTAGAGTGAACTTGTATGATGTGCCACGTGTCACTGTTTCCTCCTTCGGCTCTGAAATTGCTACATAGGAAACTAAAGAACGTTTAATTTCAGCCACTTTTTACAGAATGTAAATCCATTATCAGAGAGAGAGTTATGAGGATTTTCCCACAGTCACCTCTTTGAGATGAAATTCGAGAGCCTGAAAAAGACCCTAACTTCCATAGAGCATATATCAAAAAATATTGCAAACCAAGATCTGAAATTTTTACACAACGCACCTCAGGATTTCGGCTTCATGTTGTAGAAATTTTTACTTCTGAACCTTCGTAGAAAAAATTTTAGAGTGAAAATTCCACGATGACCTATTTGGAGTAGTGAAACTCTAGAATCCAAAGCTCTAATACTAAATGTTATGAAAATAACTCCAAAAATAGAAGAAAAGAGAGATCAATGCCATAGAATTCATCCACTTCTAGGGGGGAACCTCATTTACATTACATATATGAACAATTATCGAATTATACAAATGAAAAAACCTCCTTTTTATATATAGGAGTCCATGGGGTCATAATATAACCGTAGTCGACCTAACAATAATAATGTAAGGACACAATAATAAAAAATATGGGGGTTATAGGGGTACAACAATAACAATAAGGGGGCTACACTAAAAACAATAAGGGACTACACTAGTAATATAGGGACCTAGCATAAAACCCAGGAATAGCTGACAAATTATTTTATGATAACCCTGAAGATATGATAGAGTGTAGATTTGTATGGTTGGAAGCATAAGAAATAGATATCAACAGTAATGTGAGCCTCCTCATGATGGCCCTAACCAATAATATTATCTTTCTGGAAGAAGATGGAGGTTTGAGTGAATATATTATATCAGAGGGGAAATCATGGGATCATGAAGAACTTGAGAATACATAAAGGAAACCCCAAAAAAGAGTTGTTGAATTTGAGAATTCTAAACCATTCACTGTCCCTATAAAAGTTGGAAGCAAAGGTGGACATCAAACCTTATCAAGATTATATCAATGCTTTGAAATTGAATCATTGGTTACATTGGTTAGAAGATTACTTTAATTTTCACCATATAGAGGAGAAATTAAAATTTTATTTCCTTATTTGAATATAGAGGGCCATGCCATGACCTAGTCGGAAAGCCACACAAAAACCATTAGGCTAGAGAGGGATGCTCCAGTAAGTACATGGGAGGATTTTGAAACTCACACAAAATCCAAGTTCAACCCTACGAGTTATGTAGAGTAGAAATGGATTCAATGGAATTATTTTGGACAAAGAAAAGGGAAGAGTGTAGAAGAGTACACCACAAAATTGAGGAAGATGGAAAAAATGTTGGGCATATCTCCCAAGAAATGTACTCTTTAAGTATCTGGGGGGTCTACATAGCCATTTGTGAAATAAAGTGATGTTTTTCAAACCCTGTTGACGATTCTGGAAATATTTAAACCAAGGGTTTATCCACGATGTGAACTTCCAATTAGACCTCACACCATTTGGAGTAGGAGCCCCATCCGGAGTATCATGCCGGATGCCATGTATCCTTGTATATTTTCATTGGCTACAAAGTTTAACATAAGAGATTAATACACATGTATTTTCATATTAGAAAATAAACATTCCTTGTGAAATGTTCAACTGTGGAAAGTATCAAGGTCCTTTTACCGAAAGGGGAGAGAAAAGTGGGCTCTTTAAAGACAAGTAATAGTAATAATATAGAAAAGGCACACGAGAATATACATATGAATGGATCTTTGATCAACCAAAGAATTTTTTCACAAGGAGGAAATGATTGCTAAGGAAAATAATACACACCTTCAACAATATAAGTACCAAAGCTGTCGAAAATAGGTCAATTTCCTTAGTGCAAATGAAAACAACATATATCACAAACATTAAACTAATAGAATTACAATATTCACAACATATGCATGAAGGCGTGCTAGCTCAATGAGCTTCTGAATTAAGTAAAATTTCCAAGATACTTCATCACAATGAACACCACTAGCCCCAATAGTGGAGCATTAGATTAGTCCCTCGCTCCTCCAAAACAACTATCTTCATCTATGGTGCTTGGTAGGAGGATCCAAGGTGAAAAATCATTTCCATGAATAATGAGGGTTTATATATAACAATTGGGGTGATCATTCACCTCCCTTGCGACTCTTGGAATACCCTCATGAATTTTTGACTTCTATATGGCATTTTGACTCCACATGACCTTTCACATTACTTGGATGACTCTTGGACTTCCACTTTACATTACATTTTTTAATACAAAATCTACATAATCCATAAATGATGTGGGATAGGATGACTCATGACATGACATAATGTGAAACTGATGACATTAACTGCATGATGACATCACAATGCCAAGTCACTCTTTTATGCTTCTATATTTGAGTCTTCTTGAGAGATAGTGCATGTTCTTCTTCGTTCTCATCCTCATGAATTGAAGATAAGGAGTATTCAATATGATCTTGACATTATTTCTTCTATTTTAATATTGTATTCCTCCATCCTTTCGCATGATTATAATATAATCCTTTTAGCTCCATAGGTGTGTTCTTGCATGGTATCCATCTCCTTTTCATCCATCATCATTCTATCATGATGAGATAGACTACCTACAACTGAAAACAATTCATGACAAGATGCCATCAGTTCGAAAAACCCCTAATCTAACATGTTTCAAGAAATCACTTGTTAGGGTTGGAACTCGTGCCTAGTTAGTGACTAACTTAGGGATCATGCAATTCCAAAGGTCAAGGTTTGAGGTTGAGGCTTGATACTATGCAATGCACAGTTCAGGATGGGCAGGGTCAAAGTATTGTGCAGTTGAGGGACTCAAGAGCTCAAGACTGGGGATTGAGGCTTGAGTTTTTCTAATGTGCAGTCCTGGAAGGACAGAATTAAGGAATTGTGCAGTTGAGGGACTGAGGAGGTCAATATTGAGGCTTGAGGCTTTAGCCTTGAGGTTTGCTAATGTGAAGTTTTTAGAGGTCAAGCTAGGCGACTGCATAGTTGAGGGGTCAAGAGGTCAAGGTTGAGGCTTGAGGCTTGGAGTTGCCCAATGAAAAGTTCTGGTAGGAGAACAAGTTGGGATATTGTGCAATTGAGGGGTTCAGGGGCTCAAGATTTAGGCTTGAGGCTTGAATTTTCTAATTCACAATTCTATAGGGATAAAAAAAACATGAATTGTGAAATTGCGTAGCTCAAGGTGTCAGGTTGGAATCTTGAGGCTTGAAACTGCGTAGTGCGCAGTTAAGGTTGAATTGGAGGCATAAATTGCACAATTATGGAGCTCAAGGGTAAAATATGGAAATTTTGACTACACAATGCATATTTCCAAGAGGCAAGGTCGGGGATTCAGGGTTAACGCTGCGCAATGTGCAGTTCAGGAAGGTTGAATGAGGTCAAGTTTCTGGGGAGTGAAATTTTCTGGATGAGGCTAAGTGTGGAATCAATGAACCAAAATTTAACAAGGAAAAAAATTGAGCATGATCCACATTCGAATAGTTGAAGAAATAAAATTGATCACTCAAAATACATGAACAAAATTCTTCCCCAAATGCGATGACATTGCGACGAATTTCCCCAAGTGAAAAACTAAAGGTACACTTTGCGACGACATTGATAACACTTGTCCGACATTTCATAAAATTTGGAAATGTGTGTAAAACATGTATACATGACTTGAGGGAATCATAAAAACCAAATTTATGCTTTGTAACAAGCCAAAAATCCACTTTACACAACATGTGACACTTCCCATGCAAAAAGACGACATTTGCTATATGAAGGGAAAAGTGTGAACAACACTTGCAATATGTGAACGACGATGAAAGTGACACATATCAGAGAAAAGATAACATGAAAATGACACTCATGAAAGCGAGGGTGTGTAAAATTGACAGTTTTAAAAACTCACCAAAATAGAATTCCAAATGAAGCCAAAAGTGAGACACTATCAATGAAAATGTTCACCGAATTTTGACATGAATTAAAAATTTCCACAGTCACTGTCTTGGTGGACTGTTCAAGCTTGCGTGAAGGATTTTTCTCATGAATTCATTATGGTATGAGCATATGTAAGTAGATGAATTTGACACTTAAAATATAATTATGGAGCTCAATGACTTAACAAAATACCAATTGACCAAGAAGTGACTACGAGATGACTGATCACAAGATCCATAGTAGGCTCAAAAATTCAAGTATATTAAACTTTTTGGAGGGTGTTTGTTGCTAGTAGAACTCCAAATTGTCTGCCTTGGTAAATTATTTGTGTAGGGTCTAGTTCTTCATGGAGTATTGATTCATTGTTCATATCACTCCAGCTTCCTCACTTACACCATATGTAAACATAGTCCCCTTTATTCCTTCTCGGTTTAACACAAACATATGACCCATGATATCATAACATTTCGAGATAGGAGAAGAGTAATGTAGCACATGAGATTTAGATTTTCATCTTTAGTGTTTCTCTTCTTCTAGTAGGCCTAGACAATACCTCGACAGAGTCACTTCAAGAATACAAACATTGCTCCACTTCCAGCGAGCCTGAATAGTACCCCGATGGAGTTTCTTGCTTCACCTCCCTGTAGAGGAAACCTTTCTCTCCTTTCATTAACCTTATTTCTTTGTTTTATATAGGAATTTTCATTGAAACTTATTTATTTCATGGGAGGATGAGGGATCCAAACTAATTGAGAGTAGAAGATATTGTCCCTTCAGATAATTATATATAATACCTCTAATATTAGTTTGCTCGTTTATATTTCTGTTAAGTCCCTATATTAATAGTGTAGTCCCTTATTATGTTAGTGTAGCCCCTCTTATTGTTATTTTTGTACCCCTGTAAACCCCATATTGTTATTATTGTGCCCTTACATTATTATTGTAAGGTTGGCTAAGATTACATTGTGGCCCCATGGACTCCTATATATAGAAAGGAGGTTTTGTCAATTGTATCATCCAATAATTTTTCATTCATGTAATGTATTGGAGGTTTCCCCCTTGAAGTGGCTTATTTATAAGGCATTGATATCTCTTTTCTTCTCTTTTTGGAGCTAGTTTCACAACATTTGGTA
The DNA here is from genome assembly GCA_034641835.2 of Pinus albicaulis. NCBI lineage: Eukaryota > Viridiplantae > Streptophyta > Pinopsida > Pinales > Pinaceae > Pinus > Pinus albicaulis. The sequence continues at coordinate 172,692,421 of CM076573.1, forward strand.
TCAGAGCTTTGGACTCTAGGGTTTCACTGCTCCAAACAAGTCATCGTGGATTTTTTGCTATAAATTTTTTTATACGAAGGTTCAGAAGCTGAAATTTTTAGAGTGCGAAGCTGAAATCCTGAGGAACATCATCACAAAATATCAGACCTTGTTTCACAATATTTTCTGAGATATGATATGTGGAAGTTAGGGCTTTTTCAGGCTCCTGAATTTCATCTCAAAGAGGTGATCGTGGGAAAATATTCATAAATCTCTCTCTGAGCATCGGATTGGAATGCTGTAAAAAGTGGCCATAAGTACACTGATTTTAGTTTCTTATCTATCAATTTCAGAGCTGAATGAGGATACAGTGACACGTGGCAAGTCATAAAATTTCACTCTACTGAGCCAGTCCATAATTAGGTCATTGTGGGATATTGGGCATAAATTTGTCTTGAAGAATCCAAATCAGGTCAGACCTGTGGCATTCAAACTAAAATTCAGAGGGCTAATTAAGGGCCAAATTTCAGCTATTGAAGATCGGAAATCACAGAGATAATTCAATTTCAATATCGAGCTCCTCAAAAGCAAGAAAAAGGTGTGTAGTTTTTTCAAATTACATAAGTCTTGTTTGAAAAAAATTAGTTTGAATTTATTCCAAGGGCATATTTTAGAATTTTTATCAATATTGGGTTCTATAATGCCTCCAAAAAATAATTCCATACCCATTAAGCCCTCAAAAAGCTATACTATGACGCATGAAGAGGAATAATTGCAATATGAGATATCAAAATTATGATACCAAGTGCAACAAATTTCGATCTTACGAAGAGCAACCGAAGATGACATAGATGGTTTAAAAGCAGAAATGGAGGCTAAGTTGGATGGTTTGAAGGATCAAATAATAGCCAATATGGATGATAAATTAGTGGAAGATCACATCAAGCATCAACAACAAGTTCTCCAACTCTCAAAGGATAACCTAACTTTGGTGCAGAATCTAATGAAAGAACAGGAAGATCAACATCACATCGAAAGAAGTTCTGAAACAGTAACAGAAACAAGAAATCGACAAGTACGATCAATTTCAGAGTATCTTAGCAAGTGGAAGAACTTTCCTGTAGAAGATTCCACATGGGAGGATGAGAATTTTATACACAAGCATCAAGAAATAAACAAGCATTGAGGACAACACTTGTTTGAAGGAGAGGGGCATGTTAAGTCCCTATAATAGTGTAGCCCCTCTTATTTTTATTGTTGTACCCCTGTAAACCCCATATTTTTATTATTGTGCCCTTACATTATTATTGTTAGGTCGGCTAGGATTACATTGTGGCCCTACTAGGATTACATTATGGCCCCATGGACTCCTATATATAGAAAGGAGGTTTTTTCATTTTTATCATCCAAGAATTGTTCATTCATGTAATGTATTGGAGGTTTCCCCCTTGAAGTGGCTTATTTCTAAGGCGTTGATATCTCTTTTCTTCTCTTTTTGGAGCTGGTTTCACAACAATTTACCCCTTTTCCTTCTCTACTTTATTGGATCAATGTGGAAAATACCGAAACATAACCAATCAAGTATAGGGATGAGGTTTCTAGAATAGAAACATATATCATGGTTTGACACAGAGCTTTCCTCATGTGGGGATCATATTTTCCTTCAGAATATCATCGACCAAAGGATAACCAAGATGGAGAAGAAGGAGAGAAGGTTAGCCAAATGTTTCAATGTCACAAAGTGTAGAAATTATACAACATGCATGCATATATTGGATTCACCCGATCTAAAAATGTACTAAAGTTAAATACTAAATCACTTCTACAAATATTTTGTGGAATTAAAAACACAATCGCTAATCACATGAACATGAAGAAATATCAATCACACACAACAAAGATAATTTCCTGGGGAAAGATTGCTGCTCAAAACCACACTATCTTATATTGTATGTTCCACAAGGAATCATGAAACAATTACATACAATTATTCTCACAAGAATCCTCATGTACTCAAATAATTGTCTCACACTGATCCAGACAAAATCAGACCAATACTCAGCCAATTCTCAGCCTGTCTTCAGCCTACCTTTCTCACGCAGTTCACGAGGAATGAAATCTCTATTCACAAGGAATTCCAGCCTTGCTACACTGCGCTGAGTGTCACGGGCATCCTGTGGTGTTTTAACTACACCTAGGTAGCCTGCTAATATCACAATTGATAGTTACACTTCCCTTTCACCTACATCTCAACTGGGTCTCCACTAGAACTGACATGCATGCAGCTAATAATAGTCAATCCTCAGTTGCATGTGAGATCACTAATTGTGAATTATATACAGTTACAGCTAGCAAAACTGAGTTCAACTCAATTAACTCAGTTAAACTAATTACAACCTGCATTAACTAATGCACCACTACACTTCGAACTTTGTTACAACTAGAATTACTCTGCATGCCTCACCAACGACCTCTAACTCGAAATCCACTAGCTAATCGAGTTTATAACTCTTAGTTAATTATTACAAGTTATCATTGAGAATAGATTATAATTTATTGTCCATATTAATTAAGGGATAACTAAAATAGGCATGCAACAAAATAACCCTGTGGGCCCCACCCTGGCGTAGGTGCTTAATGCATAGGCGTGGGTGCTTAATGTTGTTTCTGGATGCCAATTTCACTATTTCTTGTTGCAAAATTCTACACAAAGTGCTCTTCTACTTTTCCACATCGTCTTTGAGCCACAGGGAACACCCTTCATGTGAAGTATTATTAAAAAAAAACATGAAGCAAGGGACAAGAGACAACAAAGAAACCAAAATCAAAAGGAAAAAAAAAGGAGGCTAAACCAATCAACAAAATGCAAGACAAAAGATAGAAAAAAAATACTACAAAAAACGAGTGCAGGGCTAGTGGAAGAGAGATAAAAAAGATGCAGTTATACCTACTCCTAGCTTAACCATATAGAAGGTTAGGGTCAAGTGTATTGAAACTTCTAGTGAAGACACCTTAGTCATTCTCGACCCAAAATCACAAAAATACGACCAATTATAAAATAATGTGCAATAGAAAAAATAAGAGCTTGAATAACTTGCACAAAAATTTGAAGTTCTTGCCCCTCAGTAAGAATATATGTCATAGCCACTACTTCTACCCAACTTACGATCTCTCATTTTCGATTAATATTATATACAAACAAACCTTAAAACTTCTTATGAATGCACCTTCATCTGTACCATCCTTGTAATTAAGAATGAGAAATGACATAAACTTGTTATTAGAAAAGGGGTTTACTAAGTAAGATAATTCTAGGAAATCATAGATTGGACTGTGAAATTCGAAACAATCCTCTTGAAAACCCCAAAATAATTGAAAAGATGGATTTTAAATTAGAAGCACAAGGTCAGGATGAGAATCTTGTGAGGGAAAATGGATTTGATCATATTCAATCATCATGTCAATATAACCATCAACAAGTTTGGAAGTGCCTAAACTACTTGACGAGTACCCATATAGTGATATATTAAACCATAAAGATAAAAGGATGTAAAACAATTATCATTGGATGTGGTGATGGGAAAAAGGTGAGTTGAATGAAAATCATCAAAGACTGAATCATGATTAGATGGGGTACTTAAATCATCAGATTCCCAATTTGTAATTAACAAATATAAATAAATTTTAACGGTTTCGAAAATGCTCTGTATAATAGAATCATATTCTTTGCATGATGATTGTACCAAACCATTTTCTTATAATTGGTTACACACTCCACTATCATCATAATCATCAAAATAAGTGAAAAGGAATGCTAGTATAACAAACACATTAAACTAGTGAGGGTAAAATGAGTGAAGAAGATTTTGATTCGTAAAATAACACATGCACTCACTAGCGCTTGAGAGGATTTCAGGTGCGATGAAGAAAAATATTAGAAATATAACATTCATAAGAAAAACCATGAGCTAACTATTTTGAAATGAATTTGGTAGACATAATTCCTTCAGCCAAATATAGTCTTTGAAATAATCAAGTTCACAGTTCGATGCTTCTATGAGAGATACACACTCCAAACCTGAATTAAGAGAAAGATATTTGCATGATATGAATCAACTGAAATAAGATCTTGAATCCAATCAAAAATAAAATCTTGAAAGTTCAAAATATTATATCTGCAACGATAAAAATATTTCAATAAGTAATTTACATTGAGTAAAACCATGTAGAAAGAAGAGTATTCTGAGGAAAACCAAACCTTACTCAGTTTGGGGATCTTACTAGAGCTGCAAGATCCTAATATAAACATCAACGGAATTTGAAGTGCCTCAACTTCCTAAAAAGTCCTGAAACTTTCAAGGGTTGTAAAATCACACTCCCAAGATTGAAGAAAATCACGCATGGTTTGAGGATAGTTGATTTCACTGATTTCAATGAGACCACTAGTGACTGGATGAAAACCATCTCTATCATTGATTTGATCAGATTTTACAACTTCAAAAACTAGATTACTCAAGTTGAAATATTCTTTTGATCGCAAATCTAGAAATATATGAATTGGAGAAATTTCATGAGCAAGCTACTTTGAAAATTTGTCCTCATGCAAAACAAGAGATGATACGAGATGGAAAGCATACTCAATGATCTAATTTTTTCTCTTTCATCATGGACCACCTCACTACCTTGTGTCAATTGAGAAATGAAATAATATGATGAAGAAATCGACTTGTATTATATTCATCACATGGAGATGCATCACAAATAGGAGAGCACAAGGATATAGGGATGAAGAGAAAGCTTCAATAAGAACATTTCCTTTGGTTGGATCATATTCTAGATCTAATTTTTTCAAATCATCATCTTTTGGAGGAACCAAAAGATCAGTTGGTGCACTTGGGCATTCATCATTGCATACATTGAAAGAGACAACATCATCAGAATGATTGTTTCCCAAGACTAAAGATATAAAAAATTTGATTTCATTAGATTCACTACTTAGATTATAAGGTTGCAAATCATCTAAGAATGTAAAAGCATCATCTTGAACTGGGGGATTTTGAAAAATAGAAGAAAGATCCAAAGAATCTTCACCCTCCTACTCATATAACCAAAACATGTGACTACCTTGCACCTATTTACTTCTTGGATTTGGAAGAGAATGATTGGGAAGATTGAGGGACAAGGTTTCATGAGAAAGAGATGGTATAGGACAACATGTATCCAAATCAGATTCAGGATTTAAATTCTGAGTGATAACATCATCTTGAGGAATGGAGAAATTAGTATTTACCATAGGCCTCATGAACCATTTTGAGATTTCCTCCATGGGATATGAATCATGAAGAGGATAAGAAGATGGATTAGGAACTTGATTTTCAGATTTCCCAACTTTATTATCACCACAAGGAGGCACCCGCATTAGAACTGAAAAGGGGGAGGATAGAGAATAAAAGGAATAGCAGGTTCCTACTCTAAAATTAGGGGTGTCTCATGATTTACAATAGTTGGGGAAGTAGAAACATCATGTGGTTTGGACTCATCGTGCAAAGAGATATGAACCAAATGCTCAAAAATTTTCTTGAAGAAATTCCAATCCATGTCTTCTTCAGGAAGCTCATAACATAGGTGAAGGAATCAATTAGAAAAATCCTCAATTGATTCATTAGGCTGCATTATTATCTAATTTATTCTTTAATAAACATCTCGGTAATAATACCTATCAAAGTCTTGATGAATATCCATAAGGAAATTATGAAAATAATGGATGAAAATAGATGGTAAGGTATAAAACTATCGATTAACATGATCTTAAAGGGAAAGGAAGAAAGTGACACATGCAAAACCATCATCATCAATTTCATAATATTCACAAAATTTAATAAAATCATAGATGTGCTCAGCTACATATGTTCCACCATCACCATCAATGCTAGTATGAATCTTTGTTCGAAGCGTACGAAAAAAGACCACTTTAGCTACGCATAACTTATATCCCTAACAACAGAAGATGGCTGCTAATATCTTTAGATCTACAGTTATTTGATCAAGACAAATGCTGCAAAAATATAGATCTATGTAGAAAAATATATTAAGCAGTAAAAATAAGGGTTCTCTCCATGCATCCAATAGACAAGACAAGAATAATAAGTTTTAAATAATTTTGTATTAATGGCACCTGGGAGGAAAACAATAAAGGTGTTTCCAATTCTCCTCAATGGGATGGGTTCTTGGAAGTCCTCAGCACTTCAGATCTAGAATTTCTCTCTCTTGTTGGTGTAGAAAACCCAGACAAACATAGAACTCAAAGGGAACTCACAAAGCAAATAATGGAAAATATGACAATGATAATGGCTCAAAGTCAGACCAAGATTTTAGATCTAGAGTGATCTAAGAGGCAACAAAAGGTGAAGAATGGTAGGAAAAACCCTTCTATTTATAACAAAACATTATTTCATTCTAGATCTTGGTGCATGATTAAAATAATATTAACCAAATCTAGATCCACCTTTTATGGAATATTTTATTATATTTGTTGGAGGGGAAAGGTATTTGACTTGGGTCAAATCCCTTTATTTGTAAATAATACATAAATAAATGATTTATTTATCATTTTAAGGAAGTGGTTGAATGATAATTGAATAAATAATGATTTATTCAATTATTTATAAATGATTTAGTCAAATTTAACAAGGAATATTATTTAAATAAGGTTTAAATAATTATTCCTAGAAAATAATAAGATAAATAAGGATTTATCTAATTAATTTCCTTGTTTTGGGTTAAATATGATCCGGAATAATAATTAAATTATTTTTTAATTAATTATTCCATGAAAAAAACCAAACAAATATAGATTTGTTTAATATTTCCTTCCCCTTGGGGTTTCCTGTTTAGACCATAAACAACCTAATAAATGTGTTTTATTATGTTATTTTACATAGTGAAAGCAATTTTACTTAGGGTAATATTGGTCTTACATGGTGTACTTGGATCCATCTAATGATAATAGGTTAGATGACCAAAAAATGGGGTAACAATCAAAATTTAATTGAGACAAGTGATAAAGAGGCTCATCGAGGATTATAATTTTACCAATGGATAGGTTAGAAAAACACCCTGGAACTATGATTTCAGGATGCGCCATTTAAGATAAGAGATTAAAAAGAGACTTATTGAGCACAAATTGTCATCTGGCCCTCCTTATAGTGCCATTTTGTTGACGGTTCTGGAAATCCATCAACCAAGGGGGTCTCCTTGATGTGAATTCCAAATTATACCTCACACCACTTGGAGTAGGAGCCCCATCAAGAGTATTGACCCAACTGCCATGTATCCTTGTAGATTTTCCTTGGATACAAATTTCAACATAAGAGAGTAATAGACATGTATTTTTGAATCAAAAAGTGAGTATTCCTTGTGAAATGTTTAGCTGCGGAAAGTATCAAGGTCCTTTTACCGAAAGGGGAGAGAAAATTGGGCGCTTTAAAGAAAATTAATTTTACTAATATGGAAAAGGAACATGAGCATATACATATGAATGGATCGTAGATACAATACACCTTCAATAATATACGTACCAAATCCATGGAAAATAGTTCAGTTTCCTTAGTACAGATGAAAACAACATACATCTCAAACATTCAACGAATAATATTACGATATTCACGACATATGCATGCAGGCATGTTGGATCAATGATATTTTGAATTAAGTAAAAGTTCTAAGATACATCATGACATTGAACACCGCTATCCCTAATAGTGGAGCATTATAACTATCACTCGCTCCTCCAAAACAAATATCTTCCTCTCCGATGCCTGATAGGAGGATCCAAGGTGAAAAATCCTTTCCATGAACAATGAGGGTGTATATATAACATATGGGGTGATCATTCACCTCCCTTGTGACTCCTAGACTACCCTCATGATTTTTTGAATTCTCTATGAACTTTTGACTCCCACATGACTTTTCACATTACATGGATGACCCTTGGACTTCCACTTTACATTACATTTTCCAATGTAGAATTTACATAATCCACAAATGATGTGGCACATGATGACTCATGACATGACATGACATGAAACTAATGATATGAACTGCATGATTGCATCATAATTCCAAGTCACTCTCTACTGCTACTATATTTGAGTCTTCTTGAGAGATAGTGCATGTTATTCATCTTCCTCCTCCTTATGACTTGAAGATAAGGAGTCATCAATGTGATCTTAACATTTTGTCTTTTATTGCAATCTTGTGTTCCTCTGCCCTCTCGCCTGATGATCATCTGATCTTTTCAGCTCCATAGGTGTCTTTTAGAATAGTATCCATCTCCTTTTCGTCCATCATCATTTTATCATGATGATATAGAGTACCTGCAACTGAAAACCATTCATGAAAAGACGACATCAATTCAAAAAATCCCTAATCTAACATGTTTCATGAAATCACTTGTTAGGGATGGATTTGGTGACTGGCTGGGTGACTAACTTAGGGATTGAACAGTTCCAAAGGTCAAGGTCTGGGTTTAAGGTTTGAGGATATGCAATGCACCATTCAGTATGGATAGGGTCAAAGTATTACACAGTTGAGGGGCTCAATAGCTCAAGGTTGGGGCTTGAGGCTTGAGGTTTCCCAATGCATAGTTTTGGAAGGAAAAAATTAAGGAATTACATAGTTGAGGGAGCCAAAAGGTAACAATTGAGCCTTGAACCTTGATTTTTCCTAATTTTTATTTTAGAGAGGCCATGCTAGGTGAATACGAAGTTGAGGGGATAACGAGGTCAAGGTTGAGGTTTGAGGCATGGAGTTTCCCAATGCGCAGTTCTGGCGGGAGAACAAGCTGGGATATTACACAATTGTGCAGTTCAAGGTATCAATATTGAGGCTTGAGGCTTGAAGTTTCCCAATGCACAATTATAGAGGGAGGAAATTCTCATGGATTGTGCAATTTTGCAGCTCAAGGTGTCAAGCTGGAAGCTTGAGGCTTGACACTACACAATCAGTAGTTTAGGCTGACTAGGAGGAGGAAATTGTGTATTTTTGGAACTCAAGGGTCAAATATGGACACTGTGACTATAAAATTCACATTTCCAAGAGGTAAGGTCAGGGCCCTAGGGTTAAGACTACACAATGCGCAGTTTAGGAAGGTTGAGTGAGGTTAAGTTGTCCGAGCGTGAAATTTTATGGATGAGGCTAAGTGTGGAATCAATGAGACAAAAGTGAACAAGGACACAACTTGAGCATGATAAAACACTTATAATAGTTTAATACATAACATTTATCAATTAGAATACATGAACAACATAATTCCCTCAATGCAACGACTTTCCCCAAGTGTGACACTAAAGGTACACTTTGCTACGATAGTGACGACACATGTGCAACAATGCATACAAATTTGGGAATGAGTATAAAACATGTCTACATGACTAGAGGGACTTATAAACACAAAATATACCCTTTGAAACAATCCTAAACTCCACTTAACACAAGCAACACTTCCCATGCCAAAATACGATATTTTCTATATGAAGAGAAAATTGCGAACGACATTTGCGATATGAGAAAAAAACATGCCAGAGTGAAGATAACATGAAAATGACACTAATTAGAGTGAAATGAAGAAAAATTTACAGTTAAAAACATGAAAAATACACTCGTGAAATCGAAGGTGTGCAAAAGAGACAATTTGAAAAACTCACCGAAATAGAAGTACAAATACAGCCAGAAGTGAGAAACTATCAATGACAATGTGCATCGTCTATCAACGTGAATTAAAAATTGCATAAACACTGTATTGGTGGACTATGCTAGGCATGTTCAATATTACGTGAAGGAATGCACTCATGAATTCATTATGGTCTAATAATGTGTGATCAGGTGTCTTCGATACTTAAAATACAAGTAGGGAGCTCAAAGACTTAACATGATACCAACTGACCAAGAAGTCAATACGAAATTAATAATCACAAGATCCATAGTAGGCTCCAAAATTCAAGTATACGAAAATTTTTGGAGGGTGTTTATCGTAGTGAAAACATAAAATCTCAATTCTACCCTATGAGTTATGTAGAGTAGCAGTGGATCCAAGGGCATTATTTTAGACAGAGGCAGGGGAAGAGTGTACAAGATTACACTAAAAGATTGATGAAGTTGGAAAAAATGTTGGGCATCTCTCCCAAGAAATGTACTCCTTAAGTATGTGTGGGGTCTACATAGTAATTTGTGAAATAAAGTGATGTTTCTCAAACCCATAATCATATATGAAACTTGTGTACATGTGAAATACTTGGAAACCATAAGCTAGAAGAAAGGGAAGTGAACCAGTTCAAAGAAGAAGGAACAACAAGAAGCTTACAAGGAGGGGAAGAAGAAGTGGAAAGTGGGGAAGGAAAAGAAGAAAAAAACCAAAAAAAACATTGGAAGAACCTAACAACCATTGCAACATTGATGATCACACAAAGGAGAAGTTGTGGGAATTACACCCATAGCTTAACCTAAACAACCAAAATAAGATGCGAAGAAGAAAAATCTCATAGAAAAAAAATTCAGCAATCATGTAGAAAGTAGCTCAAATGTGGGTGGGAGTACTGTTTGCACATTAGTGAAGAAGGAGGTTAATCTAAGTCACATTAATAAATAGGAAGAGAAGGAGATGGTGAAACTTTCACATATAAAAATATAGTCCAGTAAGGCAAAGGTTGATGCTTTTTTTGAATCAGGTTCACAGGAAAATATCATTGCAATAGAGTTCATAAAAAAATTGGGTTTAGAGGTTCAGTATCATCCTAGCCCATATCCATTGGGATGTGGAAAAAAGGATACAAAAATCAAGGTAAAAAAATAATGTAAAATAAAATTTGTTACTAGTTTTGATTATATTGATAAAGTAGAATTGGATGTAGTGCCACTTGATGTATGTGGGGTTGTGTTTGGGAGCCCCTATATATATATATGTGTGGGATTTAATATTTATGTAGGGATCTAACCAATATTGCATCATCAAGGACAAAAATTCATTCATCATCAACTTGAATAAGGTAAATTCAAATATTTCACTAGTAAGTGCAACCCAAGCTAAGAAATTCACCAATTCTAGCAAGAAGCACTTTCTATGTAATATAGAAGACTCGCTGAAATTATGATACAATTTCCACCAGGAGTGAGAGAGAGTCAAATAATATTACACACTGAGTGTCGGCACAAATTACGTAGTGAAACTGTCGCAATAATTGTCGGTAGAGGGTTGCACAAGGGCTATAATTTGCGCAATGCCTATTACTAAGGACCGCACGATTATTGTATGTAGAGGTAAACATTGACTACCGAGCTTGCAAGAAAAGGGTGCACTAATGAATGCATCAAATGCTAAGCATGTGCAAGAAAGTGACTTTTATGGTTACAATCTCATAAGAAAAGTATCAACCAATCGTGAAGTGACCATGAATAACTTGAGGTGACAAATCATGAGATCATAAGTAGGCTCCAAAATTCAAGTGTACGAATATTTTTTGAGGCTGTTTGTTACAACGAAAGCAAATGGATAAATAAGGATGCAAAAATCAAGGTAACAAAATAATGTAAAACAAAATTTGCTATCAACGTTGATTATATTGATGAAGTAGAATTAGATGTAGTGCCACTTGATGTATGTGGGGTTGTGTTTAGGAGTCCTATATGTACATGTGGGATTTAATAAACATAGTTACTGATCAAACGGGAACTATTACCTCAAAACGAGAACTCTAGCCCAAAAAAACTCAAAAAACATGAAAACACGCCCCAAAAATGAAAAGTTTGTATTCCAGAATGCATTTTTTTTTTTTTAGGGTCAAATTTCAACATTTTTTAAATTGTGCTAAAAAAAAACCTTTTTATTGAAAAAAGGATTGAAAAAACACCCTCAAAACAAAAAGTGTTGATGGTGGAATAACAAAAAAAAAAAAACCATGTCACAATTTTGACACTTTTTAACAATGGAATTAGAGATAAAATTATAGGACATTGAAAAATCGTAAAATTATAAAAATTTTGATACATGATGTTAAAGACAAAAATATCATGTCTGAAGGCCTTATAATTTCCAACAATTTTCATCCATCTTGTTAAAAATAAAATATCTTGACTTTAAAAAACCTTAAAATTGTAATTGTTTTCAACCATAACATTGAAGATAAAATATTGTAGCGCATAAAAGCCTTAATATTTTGACAAGTTTTAAACCTTAAGATTTTAACATATTTGAACCATAAAATTATGGACAAATTATATGACTTAAACAATTTTTAAAAATGAATGAGTAAATGAAATATTTATTATTCCAAGAGTAATTTTTATTTTAAAGGATAAAATATATATCTCTTTTCAAATCTTATCCTAAGAAAAATTATCTAATTGCAACCAAAACCTAAAAATCAACCATCAAAACGAAGTGCCCCCTTTCGTGGAGGCATAAATTTTTAATTTTTTTTAGAAGTATCTTATACCAAATGTTAACAATAAATAATATCATGGCAATATCACTGCATAATCTAAAAATTCAACATTAATTTCTAATATATATTTTTTTTTGCTTTTAATCAAAATATCAACTTTGGTATATTTAATATAACATAAATTATTTTTGTAATTCATTGTTGCACTGTGGATATTCTGAAGAGATGAATTATTCATAATTAAAACATATAATCCAGAAAACATAGAAATGCCTCATAACTTCATGTAAGATCATATGGAAGTCAAAATATTTATTTAAAGTTACCATGCAAAAATTTAATTACATAAAAATGTCTTATACATTTATTCAAAATCATTCATAGGTTATGGCACACCATCAGAACCTACATCTTCAGATGAATGACTGGATGCAGATGAAGATGATCCATATTCTTCTCTTTCATCAAATAGTGCTCCATATTTGTTAACATGCATGCCCAACATTTTAGATTTCAAAAGTATTCTAGATCTACGTCTAAATTCAGCAGAGTCCCATCTCAACACTATTTGTTCTCGTAGAAATTTCTTCAAAACATTTATGGTCTTCAAGCGAAGAGTTCCTCTCTTTGTCAAATTGAAGTCATACAAAATTATGTCAATATCATCCAATTTTAAGGCATCTATGTGGCGAAGATTTATGTTTGTGCCCTTTCTTTTTCTCTTTTTACCAGTTTTTTTTTTCAACTACCATCTCTGGCTTGTACACACCATTGAATGGGTGGGTACTTTTGGCATACCAATTTACTTCAACAACCGTAATATCTTCATTTTCTTTAATTACCTTTATAACCTTGATAACCCAGAATGGATAACCAAGTGGAACTTCATCTGCTAACACTGCTATCATGAAAACCTCCTTAACATCCTCCACAAAACCCCTGTAAAGGTCTTCCATGGCTCCACGTTGTGAACGTGATCTTCTAGAACCAATATAGGTGTCTCTTTCCTCTACTTATGGAGAATTAATAATACCTTGAGTTTGTTGTTGTTCAACAATGTGTGTTTCCTCATATTCATTTGGCATATTTTTTGGCCAAAAAAACGGAGTCTTCAAAAGCGTATCCTCATTTATTGATCTTGAAATCATATCACTTTGATTATTGAAAAAATACTCCCACCAAATTGAATTAGCAACATCAAAGTACTCATATGTATCTCTAATACATATTTTAATTTCCTCCGGGCATTTAGAATAATTTATATCTATCTTATGCCTTCGTGCATTATGGAGTTCAACAACTGAATGTAGTAACAATACCTTTGATGAAAATAATATTGGACGCTCTTGAATGAACTTCAAAAATTCTAAACCTGATGATGGCCCTCATTCTACAGTAGTTGAATACTTCTTGCCCCATATAAGTGTTATCCCATCAATTTTTTTGATACGAAATTGATGCTGGAAACTAATTTCATTAAGTTAGTCAATTCATTTCTCCTCACCATGCGATCCCAGAATAAATATTCGCATTTCAATAGTTTCTTTCAACACATGAAAAACAGGCTCTGGAATGTATGATTTCTTAATAAATTCAATTAATGATGGCAGACTCCCAACACCTTTCCTCCTCAATGTTACTGAAAAGTGACTGAACATTTGATCAATATGGTCATGCATATGCCTAATAAGAAGGGAACAAATCTTTATCTTTTTAAAAATTCCCAATTCAACGAGCACGTTTAGATATCCAAAAAGAACTTGATTTTTGTTTTCACGACTTGTGTTGTCTAATTGTACATACAAAACTTCAAGAAGAATGGAAAACCAATGAGTAACCACATCATGGATTATATTTATGGTCAGATTTTCATCATTATGAATATTTGGAGATGTGAAGTAAACCCTTGGCAACATATTCTCATTAAACCATGCATCGAACCAAGTGGAACTAAATGAAATTTCCTGCTGTAAATTTTTTGGTATGTGGACAAAATGTGGTAGAAGTGTTTTATTTTGTTTTATACCATCAATTATCAAACTCAAATATTTATTTGGATTATCATAACACTTCTTGTATGTTTATATAATTTTTGTCTTTCACTTGTTTGCTGATTGCGATGCTCTTGAAGTTCTTTGACAACGAAATTTGTACATAAAATAAAAAAAACATGTGAATAAATATATTTTAATAGCTGATAACTATCCAATTTTTAAAAGTAATGTTATGAATGCATACCTCTTTTTGCCCCTTTAAATTTATCTTTTTTTTCTTTAAGAGAAGCACATGTACTACAAACCCCCATCCTTGTCATCTTAGGAATATAAACATTGTTGAATTCTTTCTTCCACACCCTTGTAAAATATGAATATGTAATAAAATTACCAACTCCTTTGACACCTTCTGCATAATATTTGTATAAGTTGTAGATTTCTTGTCTTGGGAAATTATCTCAAATATGTATTGTGTCTTTATTTGGCATACATTCTCCATGCTTTGAAAATAAGTCTTTCATCCATGACATAGCATTATTTGCCAACGGTCCAACATCCCATTTATAACGTACTTATGAATACTATGTGGGATCCTTTTCCATTCTTTCTTGGATTCTTGAAAAATGAAAATTACCAATTGAATGCAACATTTTTAAAGCCTTTCTACAGAGAAATACATTCCCAATATGAAAATCTAGCCAGCTAGTGTAGATTGCATGCAACACACTAAATATGAATTTTGTATGCTTTTATTCATTGACAAATATCTTTTCCTTTTCTCCAAAGCAAATTTGAAATCTATCCATTTCAAGCAATCATTTCAACAATATTCACTTGAAATCAAATGAACGACATAAATTATGTTTGTGAGATATGTTGTCCTAACCCTTGTATAACTAGAATATTTTGGATTGATTTGAAAAGGTCTACTCCTACTCCTAGTTACAATACTTTCTTGCAACGACTTCATCATTCCATTATCCTTTGTAGAAGTTGTTTCATGATCATTAGGAGGAATATTATCCCCACTATCATCATTCTAAACATAGTTAAGAAATTCATTAGCATCATTGCTTGGAAAATATTCATTACCATCCTCACTTGAAGAAAAAATTTCACAAGAATCATATACACTTTTGAAACCCTGAATCAAATGAGATTCTTCACCATATTCATCCATGCTTTCAAAATCTTACCTTGAAGGATTCAATTCTTCATCACCATGAGTGCCTTTGAAACACTCACTTAGAGAAAATGCATTATTCAGATCTTTGCCTCTAAAATTATCATTTGCAAGAAGCTCTTCATCCTCCCCTTCCTTAGTGGTGCTCTCATAATCCTTGGGATTGGGCCTAAGTGGAAGCTTTGAATCTCTATTCACTATAAGTTATTCATCCTTCCCCTCCCCTTCCTCTATGGTGCTCTCATAATCCTTAGGATTAGGAATACGAGGATGCCTTGAATCTCTATTTTATTGGAAATACTTCATCCCCACCTTCATCAGTAGTGCTCTTATAATCCTTAGCATTAGGATGAAGTGGAGATTTTGACTCTGGAAATTCATCCCCCTCTTCACTAGTGGAGCTCGCATAATCCTTAGGATTAGGACGAAGTGGATATTTTGACTCTGGAAATTATTCATTCCCCTCTTCATCAGTGGTGCTCGCATAATCCTTAGGATTAGGACGAAGTGGATATTTTGACTTTGGACATTCTTCATTCCCTCGTTCATCAGTGGTGCTCACATAATCCTTAGGATTAGGATGAAGTGGATATTTTGACTCTAGAAATTCTTCATTCCCCCCTTCATCAGTGGTGCTCACATAATCCTTAGGATTAGGATGAAGTGGATATTTTGACTCTTGAAATTCTTCATTCCCCTCTTCATTTGTGGTGCTCGCATAATCCTTAGGATTAGGACGAAGTGGATATTTTAACTCTGGAAATTCTTCATTCCCCCCTTCATCAATGGTGCTCACATAACACTTAGGATTAGGATGAAGTGGATATTTTGACTTTCGAAATTCTTCATCCCCCCCTTCATTAGTGTTGCCCTCATAATCCTTAGGATTCAGACGAAGTGGAAATTTTACTTTGGAAAATCTTCATCATGCCCTTCATCACTAGTGCTCTCATAATCCTTAGGATTAAGACTAAGTGGAATAACTAACCCTCGATTTACCAAAAAATATTTTTGTTGCCCTTCATCAGTTCTGTTATCATCATCCTTAAGATTATGACCAAGTCAAAAATTTGACACTCTATTCATGGTGAACGAACTACTGTTATATTCATCAAGTTGTGTGGTGAAGATGTTGATGCTGCATAAAGAAAAACTTCACTATCAGAAGAACCCATGACTTTCAACCAAGAAGATGTTGAATGATACAAATGCACTCTCTCCCAATTACAATATATAGCTTAAAGACTGAAAATTTCTCTCTAAAATTTTCCCTCTAAATTCACCCCCCTAAAATTTTAGCTAAAAAAATTCCCTCCAAAAAATTCGTCTAAAATGTATTTCAAAACATTTTACTAAATTGTTGGTCTTGAAATATTTCACCCTACTTTCTATCAAAATATCCACAAAAATTTTCCTTTCATGCATTCCTTCTAAACTAAAATAAATTTTGTATTTAAATGATTTAACATTAACTATGTATCAAAATTAATTTTTAAAATTTATGTTTGATTTTTGTTGTTGTTGTTGTTGTTGTTGTTGTTGTTCTGATATTGAATAAAAGTTAATATAAACCTATAATATTAACTACATATTAATTTTCTTAATTTTAATTTTAATCCCACATTCGCGAAACGCTAAAGCAATTTCATAAACTTCTCTATATAATAGCAATAATTGTTTATGTTCCTTGGATCACATGAAGTCTTCTAAGTTTTGTTGGAACAATTTTGTGGAGGTGTTGTGTTGGCATGGATAACACATTGAACGAGAGTTTTTCACATTTCAAAGGTTAGTTTTCCTTTTATTTTGACCATTTAAAAATGAATTTGGGAAGAATCTGTTTTTTTATGGTTTTTATATTCAAAAACTATTTTTTTTAATGGTTTTTATATTCAAAAACCCTATTTTTTTATATTTTTATAGCGAAGAAAATGGAAAAAAGCTCAAATTTGTAGGGTTTTTAGGACATTATATATATATATCGGGTTGTTGGGTTCCTCCACGAAACAAAAAAAACCAAAATACAGCTATGCACATAAAAAAATAGTTATACTTATTTTATTTTATTTTTCTTAAAAGGGCAAAAAAAAAAAAAAAATTCTTTTAAAAAATTAAATTTTTTTCTTTCAATTTTTTTTTTAAATCGCATTATATATTTTATTTTATTTATTTAAACAAAATATATATTTGTTTTTTTTGTTATACTCTTTTTTTCTTTTTTAAATATATATTAATTAGTTTTTATTAAAAAAATTATTATAAATTTAGTTTTTTTTTTTATTCAAGTTAAATAATTTTTGCCCCAAGATTAGCTAGATCGATTTTTTTTTTAATTAGTTTTTTTTTTTTTTTTTTTTTTTTTTTTTTTTTTAATAAATATAGTTATTTTTTAATTATTATTAATTTTTTAAATTTAATTGAAGTTAAATTTCTTTTTCCTCGCCGAGGGCCAAGGGCAGTAGGGCGACGCTATGGAGCGCTGCCCAGCCGGCCTCGAGACCTCGACAGACGCGAAAATTTTATTTTATTTATTTATTTATTTTTAAACAATTAAAAATAAAGAGTTTTAATTTTTTAATTTTTTATTTTTTAAAACAAATTAATAATTAAAAATTAAATTATTATTATTATTATTATTTTAATTAAAATATATATATATATATATATTAAAAATTGTTTAAATTTAAATTGTTTTTTTTAAATTTAAAAAAAAAAAAAATTAATATTAAAAAATGTTAATTTTTTTTAATTGTTTAAAAAAAATTTAATATTACAAAATATTTAAAATATTTTTTGTTTAAAAAAAAGGTATTAATTACATATATATATATATGTGTGTGTGTGTATAAATTTTCAAATTGATTGTTTTTAAATGAAAAAATATACATATGTTATTATAATTTTAAAAATATATAGTTATATTATGAAAAGTTATATAGTTAATTTTCTTTTTATTCAAATTTATAGACATCAATTAATTAATATATGTTTTTTTTCATTATATATATATATATATATATATATATATATATATATATATATATATATATATATATATCAAGAAGATGGCATCAAAAAATATTTCTGTGAATGTTTCTGGGCCAAGGGCAGCAATTTCCAAATTTAAAGTTGTGGCTGGACGCACTATGGATACTGTTGGACGCACTAAGGATATTGATGGACATGCTATGAATAATGTTGAACATACAAAAATTGAAAAACTTAATAAAAGTCAAGCAAGTGGCCCATCAAGTACATTAAAGTTTTTTTTTGAATGGAAGAACGAAGAGGAAATAAATAAAAGAGATTTTTCATGGTATATTGAAGACAATGAAATAGATGTTGATATACATATCTATCTGTTTTGTCATATGATTCACTTAGGTGAATCATATGAGGTGATGGGTAGAGTACGAGACACGTGTTTGGTGCTAAATATAAACACTATTTATGTTCTTGCAAGAATGGCTAATAAACTTGAAAAGGTTAGATATCGTCTATCAGATATCATTTATCAAAGGTCAAGTATGACACAAATGAGACATCTACAACGTTGTGTGCATAAATCGTAAGCAACATTGCAAATAACATAGTAAGTATGCTTATTTATATTTGTGTTATGCATTATTGTAAGGATCATTCAATTTTTTATAAATTATTAATCATTGACATATTTTATTTTGTTTTATAGGATTTTGTTGAGCCTCTTTCAAACATGTTTGAGGGTATTTATTATATGGAGCCAAATGTTATGACTATGATCAAGACTTTCCACACAGAGACAGAAGAAGAAAGGAGAATTAAACAAAGATCAATAGTTCGTAACACTGCAATAGTAAAAAGAGAGGATCAACCAAGACTCACAAAGGTGGGCCAATCTAGTAAACCTAAACATGTTACTTTTGAAGATGAAGCTGGAAATTATGTTAGAATTAGTGACGAGGAGATTAGAATTGTTGTGAAAAAGGAGAAAATAAATCAAACACCAAAAAGAAAAATGGCCAAAGATGTATCTCTTCTAGCTCATGATGAAGAGCTTGTTTACCAAAAAAAGGATATGTTAACTGGTAAGAAGAAGAAATAAAATGTTGGTCAACCTGTAAAAGTCACAAGAAGTAGTGAAGAACAATCTGAAATCTCTAAAGGAAGCAGAGAAATCATAGCACCAGGTGTTGAGTTAGAGGATGGAATTATTAAAACAAAAAAAAATGCCATTCAATCTAAGTTGAGGAAGAATAAATTAATTTTTGGTGGCCAAACATTTGAGATTAATGTCAACCAATTCTATAGGCCAAGTGAAGGACAATCTCAATATCAAATTAGAAAAACACATCACCTACATGTACATAATCTGAAAACATTGTTCGGGTTCAACCCATATGCGCATGTGGTGGATTATGTCGTTCTTGTTTATCTATGTCAGGTTCCCAAAAAACATGTGTTTGATTAGACACAATGTTTTGATTATAAATATTATGTAATTGGAGGGAACCATTTGGTAGAGGCTAAAAGATGATTGATTGAGGAATATTCCAACAACTATCTTTTTCAAACAATGAAATGCAATGTTTACGTTGGTTTAACATTAAAAAAATCAAATTTATTGGCATGGGATCATAATTAAAATAATGAGTACAGAATGAAATTGACTTTCATCCAAAGGGTCAGATTTATTAACAATGAATTCATAGAAAAATGTGGTGGGGATAAGGCAAAAGTCAGTCTAACCTTTCAGAAGGAATGTTTAATGGGAACGGGTTATCAAATTGATGACAAAATCAAATCAAAAGATGGAAAAATGCATTCAAATATATTCAGAAGCATGGATAACAGTTTTTAGTTGGAATTTAGAACTGGGGAGATATGGGAATTGATTGATGATATTTTTGAGTGGTGGGAAAATATTTCCATAAAAAATAAGAAGGTTAAAAAGTGTAAATCCATAATATGTACTAACAGTAAGACAGGTCCTGAAATGAAGCAACTTCTAGAGGATATGACTATCACACCTTGGAGAACAATGCAAGGAGTGAAGGATGAGAAACTAGTAAAATCAGTAATATCCTATGTGAAGTCATGTGAATTATAAATGGATGAAATGTGCACAAAATTTCAAAGGTAAGTTTGTTGATTTATTTCTATTTTTCCTTTGATTACAATTTTCTTCTAAATAAAACATAATGTTGTTAGTAGAATTTGTTATACATATCTCTATATTAATAGTTTTAACTTATTCAATTAGAATATTTGTATGAAAATACAAGAACATATGGTTAAAATGTTGAATGAAGACAGTTGGGATAATGTTGTGCATCATTACCCAAAATCAAGTTCTACAACAACAATAAAAGATTTTTATATTGCATTCAATAAGGTATGTTGATTTATACATTCATTTTATTCATATGTAAACTATTTTTATTTTATTACTTATACATATATATATATTTTTTGTCATTAAAGATGTCGAATAAGGATGGAAATGGAGTATTAGATACATTCAAAATATTTATTGAAAAAAAAAAATTGGAAAATATGAGAAAGCAACGTCTTATGAATGTTGAACTTGATCCTACTCTAAATCATTTATTTGGAATGGGCTCGACACTATCCAATATCAAATAATACTAGCTGATGTTGAAAACATTGTAAAACTCATACCTAAAAGGGAATATGCCCTAGTTATTGCAGATATTCTTCATGGTTTCAATTCCCCAAACATTGAATATGATAGTAAACCATATACTTATCAAGCTTCTATTAAAGTGGTTATGGGCTTTCAAGAATTCACAACATCACCACTTTGGAGATTTGTGACATTTCATTCAAACACACAATTTGCAATGTTATTAACAAACTTCAAGGGAAAAAAAAAAAACTCAAAGATGCAACTTACATGGTAAGATATTGAAATTGCATGTTCGATTGATGTTAAATTTTTTTATTTATGTACAATTTAATTGAACTTTGACTATGTTATGCTACAGGCAGAAGTCAACTCTTGTTTCTTCCGAAGATCAGCCTATTATAAATTATTGTGATTTCATCCTTGTTGAATGTTGGAAAAAAGAGGATAGCTATAAGCCAATTCTTCTAAATCGAGTAGATGGGAAGATTCATAGTCAAGTATTGGTTCATGATGCTATTGTAAGAAAACTAACTATCTTATAGATCTATGTTCAAATGAAGGATAATGGGTTTTGGATTTATTCTTAGGTTCAGGTAAGTTTTATTATATAAAATTGAATTTAGATATTTTATTTTTTATTTTTTGTGCTTATACTAATTTTCTTAATTATTTATTTTGTGCTTGATGATTAAGTACAACACTAGCATGTTTCCTAAACAAAGGAAGAAATTACATTGCCATTGAGAAAGGCCCAGTGCAATGAAAATTTATTCAACAGATAATTAATGTTGTTCAATTTCTTCTAGATGCAATGCAAGAAGTTGGTTTGAGGAAAGGGGATTTTAATGAATTACGTGTGGCAAAAAAGGCAAAGGAACCTTAACCACCGTTATATGGAATGATTGGAAAAGGATACTTTGGAAGATTTTCAGACATGAAAGATCCATTAGAAGGTCAAAATAACCAAAACGAAGCAGAAAATGTTGCAAAGAAGACATTAATGATGTTCTAGAAGATGTTGAACATGGATTAGTTGATATTAGGGATTAGATTGAAGTTATGCTTGCGAATAAAGCTTAATTTTGAGAGATATTGATCAATTTTACTTGTAATGTTTAAACTTTGATATTTTATGAGAAGAATCCTTATATTTTGCAAAAAACCTATGATTGATATTGATTTTTGACATAAAATTCATAAAAAATGCTATTTTTTAAAGTTTTTTTTGTTAATATTTTCCCCAAAAAATAGTTTATTTAACATGCTTTTTTAACAAAAAGTCTCAAAATGTGTATTTTTTTCATTGTATTTATATTTAAAATGTGTATTTTTTGTCGTATAGTTAAAAATTTTGGTTTTTTAATGACAATTATTTGATGTGCATTGAAATATTAATTAACAATACATAAACATATAGAAAATCCTAACTTTAAAATATTGACCCTTTTTTTATTTTTTTAACTATGTCAAAAAATGAAGATTTCATTACAAATTTTTTTTTAAAAAAACAAGTACACAAATACACTTAAAAATAAACATCTAAGGGAAGAAGAAAACATTATAAAATGTATAGTGTCAAAATCAACCCTCTAAAAAATGTGGGTGATTATGCACCACCACTTTTTAAAATCGACATGAAAATTATGACATTAAAAAATAAAAATTAAAGTGCCAAAAATATGCTCTAAAAAAATTGGGTGATTCTGCATCACCACTTTTCAAAATCGGGTGTTTTTTTTGCTACCTCAATAAAATGGGTACTAGGTAATTTTCCCGTTTGATCACTAACTTTGTTAATATTCATGCATATAGCCAACCAATATTAGCTCATCAAGGGAAAAAAATGATTCATAATCAACACTCACAAAAAAAATTCAAGTATATCACTGGTACGTGTCGACCAAGCTAAGAAATTTGTAAGTTCTAGAAAGAAGTATATTCTATTATTCTTAAGAGAAAATCAATTTATATAAGATTCAATGAAAGCAAAGGAATCCCAAGAGGGGTACACTAAGGATCAGAGGAAAAAACTTGAAGGGTTGTTGTAGGCGTACAAGAGAGTATTTTAGGAACCTAAAGGGATACCACCCAAGAGGGAAGTGGATCACGAGATCCAATTATTTACAGACTCTCCATTTCCAAAAATTGGGTTATACATGTAATTTTTTTTAGAATCAACTGAAGTGTAGAAGCATTTGGAGAAGCTTATGGAGTATGGTGTTATTCAACCAAGTACCTCACCTTATGGGTCACCCATCATAATTGCGGAAAATAAGGATGGGACTTGGAAAATTTGCATTGATTGATGGGTGTTAAAAAAAAATTATGCTCAAGAAGAGGCACCCCCACCTAAGATTAGTGACCTATTGGACTAGTTGCAACAAGAAAAATACTTCACACCATGTTGGATTTAAAATTTAGGTATCACCATATTTGAGTGGCAAAGAAGAAGATACTTGGAAGTCCTCTTTCAAAACCATACAAGGCTTGTATGGGTAGTTATTCATGCCATTCGATCTGTGAAAAGTACTAGTTATGTTCACAAGATTAATGAATGATATATTGCACCCATATTTAGGTTCATATGTTGTTTTTTACTTGGATTATATACTAATTTAAATTTCTACCCGAGAGGAGCACATCTCACATTTCATGCAAGTTCTATAGACATTAAAGTAACAACAACTATTTTAAAATATCAAAAAGTGTGAATTTTCACAACAATCTTAGTGTATTTAGGCCATGCGATTGGTGGAGGGGAACTTAAGATAGATCTTGAAAATATGGAGGTCTTGATGAAGTGAGTGGTTCCTACAAATGTTTCGGAGGTTAGGATTTTTTTTGGGGTAGCAAAATATGTATAAATTATATACAAGATGCATGTATTGTAATATTCCTTTTTCAGGGACTCGCTACAACAATGAGAATATCTCAAGATATTCTACAGTTGGAGCTCCAGCAATAAGCAAGCACAATATTGGTGTAGCAACAATACTGAATTCATAGAAACATGAGAGAAATCCATAGCCATTTCATTAAATAAGAGCAGCAACAATAGAGTACAAGATCTTGAGGAAAATGATACTCAAGATGAACAATGCTCAAGCTCAAAGAAAAAGTACATAAACCCTAACAAAACCACTGCTATATATGTATGCTTAAGCTATGACTGCACAGTCTATGAAGGGAAACTGCTGCATAATAGTGTCAATACACAAATATATCAATATGTGGCTCAAATACAATTGGGTGAGCAAGATCTCAACCCCTGGAAACAATAATGCAAAATCTCTAAAAGGATTGGTTGCAAAACATACAAAATGGCAATTCCACAGAAATGTCGAAGTTGTTGGGTAGCTGTAGCAACTCAGAAATAGAACTGGATGGAGATGGCTCTAAATGATACCCAAACTGAAAGTGCCTCTTCCAATGTATCTTTAAGATGAAAAGCTGATCCCTTCTCCAAAGATCTTCCCCTCCAAATGTATCTGTAAAGCCCTACTGCAAATGTTCCTCTAAAATAACCCAATCACTGGATGAAACTGCGTTGTAGGGAAATAGAATGAGTTGGACTTGATGCCAAAGTCTTCAATGAGCTCTAGGATGCCTCCAACTTGATATCTCAAAGACAAGAGAGACTCCTCCTCTGAAAAATAGCTGAAGGAGATGGTGTAGTGAACCCTCACTGCAACACCCAGCAACACAACATTAATCTACTACAGAAATAATGTTGTCTTGATGGAGGATGCTTGGCCTCAAGCCTGGATGTGAGGAAGATGAAAAAAAATCCCTCAAGAGACCTCCCAATAAGGAGAAGGAATCCTAAATAGGAATTCCTCCGACAATTCTTGCTAAGCAGCAAAGAATGCACAATTTTCTAACGTACAATTGAGATGAATAAACATAACCATGAGAAAAAATGGTTTCCTTGTCCTCCTTTTAAACAAGTGAAAGCCCCTCTCCATGGGTCCAACTCCTATTAGGGTTTCCTCCACCAAATAACCCTTTCCTCATTCATACCGTACTGCTTCTCTAAGTGTGCTCCACCTCTTGGCCCAACGATGTTGACTTGGTCAAACTTAACCAAGCCTCTTTGCAAATAACCCTATTCACACATGAGGGTGTGAAAAACAGCTCCAAAGATGATCCCCTTTCATACTATGATGGATTTTATTGTGAACATCATTATGCATGGGCCTCCTTACCCATTTATTCTCCTCCTAAGTGAAATCAGAAAAAATTAATGTTCCAAATTATTGTCAGAAAATTTTGGAACATTACAGTCCTCCCCTCCCAAATGTTGCTTGTCCTCAAGAAACTGCAAGGATAGAACTGGAAAGCCTCCTCTCAAGGAATGGAGTCTATGAATTTTTTGAGGAACATATTCCTCATGTGGATCCTCCATACCCCAAGAAATCATCCATGAAAAATGAGTTACCTTCCAACTAGGCAACTCCTGGAAACTATCCTCCACCTTTGGCTCCAGAAAATTAGGTGGGATGAAATATGCTCATGGTAGACAATGTAGCCTACCCCATGTTGTCTGTCTCTCCACTCATGATAAGTGTAGATAAAATTCTGATCCTTGGCTACAAAATACTTTCCCTCAAGTGGCAAGATGAAGACTATATCCCCAAGGACCTCTCCTCCAACGCTGTAAATCATGTTGGCCCAAGTCTCTCCATATATGATGAGTTGGAAGTCATCATCATATGACATCTCATTCCTCATATGGCTCACCTCATAATGAAACAAATGAGCTGTTGTAGTGGCCATACTATCTCCTATGCTCCCTTTAAAACATGTAGTGCAAAGTGTGTGGGAGTTTTCTCCCTCCAAGGACACATCCACCAAATGTGTCTCTCCTCCAATCATGCTCCCAATAAATTTTCCAGCAATATCAATCAAGGGAACCATAAGGAGAATCATGCTGGTTTCCATGTGTATTAAAGGAGAAGGACAATGGTCCCTCAAATGTAGCCAACGCAGTTTGACTCTCCGCTGCCATAGAAAATAAAATTATGGGTGGCCTCCCCACCATTTGTTTGTTGCCCAAATCTCCTGGAGAAAGTAAATGATGTAGTGTGCAATGTGAGTATGTTCTCCACAAGAAATATTCTCCCCATCTCCCCTTAGGGAGTGATCATCGACAATGGCCTCATGTAGGCCATCAAATCTAGAAGGAATAATATCTTTCCTGTGAGCAAATCCCTACACATATATGGTTAAGAGATGCATATATATAGAAAAATCATCATGCAAATCAACAATACTCTCACCATATGTTTTGCTCATATCAATGGAGTGGTTCATAGAGGAGTCTTCCCTTATCCTCAAAGGGAAAAGAGTTGACTATGCTAACTCCTCCATCTCCTCATGATCTATGGAATGCCTCCTCAAGTTCTTCAAGTGGTGCCTCCCACAAGAATTACAGAAATATAATGTGGCATTCATGGTTGGCCCATGGCTCCTCCTGAAATGTACAACATGTATAGTAAGGAGAATCATGCTTCCAATGGGCATCCTCAATCTCAAGCCTACTCTCCAATCAAAGCTTCCCATGAACATATACATATCGACAATACATGGAAGCAAAAACCAATAGAAACAAGTTGTCACATGACAACCGGAAAGTGGATCAAGGCCCCATACAATGGACCAGCGCAGTGCATGCCCTGCCTGCATCAAATCAAACAAAAAAAAATGCTTCTCTAGCCACTTTTTTTCTCCCACAATCATCCTACAACATGTGAACATGAAAGTACAAAAGGGTGTCAATGGTGCACACCAAAAATCATGTGGCTTTCCCCACAAACCACCAATGAGATAGCCAATATCAATGCTACAAATGGCTTCAAGTGCATCACAATACAAAATGTAGGAAGGAACAATCCTCCATGGTACAATATGCTGCTCATAAAAAGACAAGAAGTACAGAACATAAAGTGAAATTGTACATTCTCCATTATGTACTCGAAGACTTGAGCTGAAATGGCTCAACTAAAGAAGCTCCCTTACTCTCAATGAGTAGGCAAGTGGTTGTGACATCCTCACCCTCATCATCTGGGCTCTACATCTCTCCATATGTTGATGTATGTCCTGCTAGATGCCCTCCCAAATGAACTCCTCTGCCAAGGCAAGATGTGCATCAAAATGCATGGAAAAGAAGTCCTCCTGTGCTGCATCCAATAGCTTCTTCTTAAGACTAGAATATCTAGTCAAGAAGACTCTGTCATATGAATGGATGACCATATCATATACCATGTATCTGTCATCTTTCTCCAGGCCATCTAGAATCATGCATGCACCAAGATCCTCGGGGTACTCAGCTAAGTGCTGAGATCTCTAGTAAGGATCAATCCTCCTCAAGGAAAACGCTGGTGATTTGTCATGTGTAGCTCTCCTCAAGCTGTTGTCTGCTACTTTGACATCCCTCATGGCAAAGTTCTCGTCCAAACTCTTCACCTCTCTAAAATACAAGAGCAGTGAATCCAAAGACAAAATGTCTCTCATCAATGACAGATCTGGTGGCCTCCCTGGTGGAATGCCTGTATGCAGTGAGACATTAATGTCAAGAGTGGACTGTATATATGGTTGAGAAACCTCGCCCTTACTCTCATAGCGCAATACAATCTTCCTCCTCTTTACACTAGCTCTCTGAAATAGAGAAGGGTGTGGGCCTCTCATCACCTGATGTTGCTCTTCCTCCCTTCCTCCTTCTTCCCACTGCAATGCTACACAATCATGCTGCTCATTGATTGTGCTTGGACCTCCATGTATGAGATCCTGGGGACTTCCTTGTAAAGTTGCAAGAATCCCTCTAGTTGGAGAAAGAGCTCCTCTTTTCTCTGCATGAGGTGCTAGATAAAGTCTAGAAATGACAGCGTTGTTGCCCTCAGCTCTCTCAACATGAGTGGGCAACCCTCCAATTATTTGATCCTCTTTTGAAAAAGGGATCTCTTTGCCTCTTTGTGCCAAAAATGAAGATATTTCCTCCAAATAAGCATCATGCAAGATATCAGCCTCCTTCATAGCTTTCTGCAGTGATTTTGAGTCTATGGTTTTCTTCATTACATGCAAGGGTTTTGTTTGTTTGAATGTGTTTGTTTCCTTCACATGTACTTCAGAATTACCAAATATCTTCGTCAAAGTTCTAATGAACATTGCATAGGAAGAGGTATTTACATTTTACAAAGTAAATGACTCAAATAACCACCATGCATAGACCTTACCTCCCAAGTGCAGTGCTACTACTCTGATGGCTTCATCTTCGGTAATCTGATGTTGTTGCAAAAAGGTGTCTAGATTTTCTATCCAATCCCTGGCTGAACAAGTAGGGGAACCATCACAGATAGATAGAGAAAATCTATCCTCATCATTTTGATTGATCCTTCTCACCATGATCTTGCAGAACTCCGGAAAATTGATATGATCTCTAAACTTCTGGGTTTGAGATTCATACTCATGCAAGAAACCTCTAAGAGTTCCTCTCTTCGGCATTTTTTCTTCTTCTTCTCCTCTCATGGCAAGATTGGACGTGACTGCGTTGTATATCATAGGGTGTAGCTACATTCTCACATCCCCTACAAGAAAATCTAGAGTTTGACTCAGTTTCAAACCCTCTTGGAGATCCTGTACCAATCTCCCTCATTAGCTTCTCAAATTCTTCATGAATTCTCTGTACAGATTTTGGAAGAAGCTTTGTAAGCTCTTCTTCCCACCTTTCTCCATATAATGGAGTCTTCATCTTCTCTCTTCCTCATAGCATGATGGCTGAGATCCACTAGCTAGGCCAGAGATCATGCTCTGATACCACTGTAATATTCCTTTTCCAGGAACTTGCTACAACAATGAGAATATCTCAAGATATTCTAAAGTTGGAGCTCCAGCAATAAGCAAGCACAATATTGGTGAAGCAACAATACTCAATTCATAGAAACATGAGAGAAATCCATAGCCATTTCATTCAATAATAGCAGCAACAATAGAGTACAAGATCTTGAGTAAAATGATACTCAAGATGAACAATTCTCAAGCTCAAAGGACAAGTACATAAACCCTTACAAAACCACTGCTATATATGTATACTCAAGCTATGACTGCGCAGTCCATGAAGGGAAACTACTGCATAATAGTTTCAATACACAAATATATCAATATGTGGCTCAAATACAATTGGGGGAGCAAGATCTCAACCCCTGGAAACAATAATGCACAATCCCTAAAAGGATTGGCTACAAAACATACAAAATGGCAATTCCACAGAAATGCCAGAGTTGTTGGGTAGCTGCAGCAACTCAAAAATAGAACTGGATGGAGATGGCTCTAAATGATACCCAAATTGAAAGTTCCTCTTCCAATGGATCTTTAGGATGAAAGGTTGATCCCTTCTCCAAAGAGCTTCCCCTCCAAATGTATCTGCAAAGCCCTACTGCAAATTCTCTTCTAAAATAACGCAATCAATGGATGAAACTGCCTTGTAGGGAAATAGAATGAGTTGGACTTCATGCCAAAGTATTCAATGAGCTCCGGGATGCCTCCAATCTGATATCTCAAAGAGAAGAGAGACTCCTCCTCTAAAAAATAGCTGAAGGAGATGGTGTAGTGAAACCTCACTGCAACACCCAACAACGCAACATTAATATGCTGCAGAAATAACGTTGTCTTGATGGAGGATGCTTGGCCTCAATCCTGAATGTGAGGAAGATGAAGAAAAATCCCTCAAGGTACCTCTCATTAAGGAGAAGGAATCCTAAACAAGAATTCCTCCAGCAATTCTTGCTAAGCAGCAAAGAATGCACAATTGTCTAACAGACAATTGAGATGAATAAACATAAGCATGAGAAACAATGGTTTCCTTGTCCTCCTTTTAAACAAGTGAAAGCCCCTCTCCATGGGTCCCATTCCTATTAGGGTTTCCTCCACCAAATAACCCTTTCCTCATTCATACTGCGCTACTTCTCTAAGTGTGCTCCACCTCTTGGCCCAGCGCTGTTGACTTGGTCAAACTTAACCAAGCCTCTTTGCAAATAACCCTGTTAACACATGAGGTGTGCAGACTAGCTCCAAAGATTATCCCCTTTCATACTATGAGGGATTTTATTGTGAACATCATTATGCATGGGCCTCCTTACCCATTTATTCTCCTCCTAAGTGACATCAGAAAAAATTAATGTTCCAAATTATTATTGGAAAATTTTGGAACATTACATGTATATATCCAGATTCTCCTAATCTAACAATATTTTATCTTCTTGCTAAATACAAAATCCTTCCATTGTTAATCTTTTGTGGAAATTAAAATCAATTGCAAACACATGAAGCAATAAAAACAATCGCACATAACACAGTTGTTTAACGGGAAAGCCTGAAGCTGAAAACCCCAACTATCATATATTATGTATCATCGAGATCATGTAATAATCTCATACAAAGCTTAGTACATCAAGTTCTCAGTGTAATCAATCGTCATACACTAATCAGAAGAAATATACAAATCCATGCACTGATTTCTTGCCACCTAATAGCGTGCCTCCACTGCACAATCCCTGCTGAAGAATAGCTCTGAATGAATTTGAATTACCCTTGCCTTGACTGCGCAATCCTTATTGGCAACTCCAATGTATGTGTGGTGCAATCAACGCATCACTATAGTAACAACAGATAGTCCATCTTGCCCTTTCACCTATCTCTCCACCGGGTCTCCACTAGAACTGACATGCACTGTAGTTAACTGATGTATTTGTTCAGTTGATTAATGAGTTATTATTTGTAGATTAATTAACTAATTAATTCACTCCACTCTCACTAGTGTATCATTTAGTTAGACTAGATACAACTAGCTCAACTGAATTTAACTCCATTAACTCAGTTAAACTAAATAACAACTCCATGAATTATTATTCCAACTCTGTCATAACTTTTCCACTTTAGTTCTAACTGAGTCCTCCATGCATGAACCACCAGTAAACCCTAGGAATTGCGTAATTCCTTCAACCCACTGATTTTCCAAATCTGTACACTGAAATTAAGTGCTCAAAGAGAATAAGTTGTTGTTTATTGTCAAATTATTATTAAGAGCTAATAATAATCGACACTTCTATTTTTAGATCGACGATCTATAAATAGACTTCGCCCAATATTCTAAAAATAGAATTTCATCTATTTTTCCAACTTGACCAACCATCCACAAATAGCATCCTGCAACTTCTGAAATATGATCACCATGTCTAAAAATAGAGATAGTCTAAAAATAGACTTGCACCTAAAAATAGTACAAGGCACACTTAGTGGAAGGCGACTTCCATTTTCACTAAGCTCATCATCTTGTTGAATCTCACCTCCCTCTCAACAAGATAGGATTATCATTCACCTCGATCCTCATTTCTCTATGGTATTCCACTTTTCCCCCGTGAGTGCCTTCATCAATATCTCGCATCCCGATCATTCGTAGGAATGTACTGAAGCAACATGATCTTCTGTTGCACACAATCTCTGATATGATGATACTGGATATCAATATGTTTATATCTATCATGAAACATGGGATTAATCGAGATTTTAATGCAACTCTGATTATCACAATGTATCACTGTAGGAACTAAATGTGAACTGAACAAACCAACCAAGATCTTCCTCATCCCGATAGCCTCACATGTAGCTTGACTTGCTACCATGTATTATGCTTCCGCTGAACTAAGTGCCATAGATCTTTGTTTCTTGCTGTACCAAGGAACTGTCGTAGATTCGATACTGAAAATCCCTCCTAATGTGCTCTTTCTGTCTGTTGGGCTGCCTGCCCAATATGCACCCTTGAAGCCATGCAACTTCACCTCATCCGTTTGTTTGTACCATAAGCCATACTCATATGTGCCCTTGAGATACCTCGCAGACATGCTTGTCTACATTCCAAAAGAGCTTGGGTAGGCTTAACTATCGCTTGTGAAAGCTGGTTCACCGCATAGCATATGTCTGGTCTTGTACTAACAAAATACATGAGCGAACCCACCAACTGTCGATAAACAATGGCATCCACTACCTCTGCCGATGTAGCATCCTATTTCCTCCAATTTCCTAGAAGAGGAGTGTCGATAGGCTTGCAGCCTTGCATGTGAAACTTCTCCAGTATCTCCTGTGCATACTTGCCTTGAGACACAAATAGTTCACCTATGAAGGAGGCCCAAATGCGTCATCTCAAATTCCTTTGCAATATCTACCTTGGATGAGTGTATCAACCGCTCATCACCCGTTAGTATTAAATCATCAACATAAAGAACAATGATTAAAAGCTTACCCTCCACCACAATTTGGTACAGGTTTGCATCTGCCTCACTCTTGGTGAAGCCAAGTCTAGTGAAATAGTTGTCGATATGAGTGTACCAAGCACAGGGTGCTTGTTTTAGCCCATACAGTGCTCTTTTGAGCCTGCACACATGCGACTTGCTGCTGAAGATCTCAAATCCTTCAGGCTGCTCAATGTACACCTCTTCCTCAATGATCCCATTAAGGAACACAGTCTTCACATCCATCTGATGAATGTGCCAACCCATCTGCACTGAGAGAGCAAGGATGGCCTGTATGGAAGAATATTGTGCGACAGGTGCAAAGGTTTCTTCATAGTCAATCCCCTCGATCTGTGAGAAGCCCCGGGAAAAAATCTTGCCTTACACTTCTCGACGCTCCCATCAGCAACTTGCTTTACCTTGTAGATCCATCTTGATTCTACAACTAATTTTCCCACCGGCCTTGGAATAATCTCCCAAGCACTATTTCTGACAGTGGAGTCATACTCCTCCACCATGGCATCTACCCATGTGGGCTCTTGCACTGCTTCTTCAAAAGAAGATGGCTCTGTCACGATACACTTTCTCATAAGAGCCATGTATCCAGTAAATCGGTTAGGTGATTGTCTCTGTCTGTGCTATGATGTAGGGAATCCTACATTCTATGCCGCATCAAGCTTCAGTCTCTCAGATTCTGTGGTACGCTTTCTGCCTTGTATGATGTTTGGTTCTGCATGAGTGGACTCCTCCACTCCATGAATCTCCTCCTATGGCTGATCCACATCCAGAGGCTCATCTTTGGGAACAAGAAGTTCCTCCTCCGCATGCAAGTGTAGCTCCCTCTCAAGCATAGCTCATGCGTTAATCTACGATCATTCTGTTTTCTTCCTCTCTCGCGACTTCCATTCGCTATGGGTTATATGCTATGAGTTCTCTTTGAATTCCTTCTTTGCTACAGAAGTCTTTGAATTCGCCCGAGATGTATTCACCACCATTATCGCTCCATAGAGCTTTCACTTGCTTCCCCGACTCCTTCTCCACCAATGCTTTGAACTCACAAAACTTTGAGAACGTTTCGCTCTTCTTCTGAATGAAGAAGATCCATCATCTACAAGAATAGTCATCAAAAAATATAACATAATGCCTATGTTTTTTTGTTGAAGCAACCGAGAATAGATCTAAATGAATTCGAATTACCTTTGCCTTGACTACACAATCCTCATTGGCAACTCCAATGTGTCTGTGGTGAAATCAATGCATCAATATAGTCATAACAGATAGTCCATCTTGCCCTTTCACCTATCTCTCCACTGGGCCTCCACTGGAACTAACATGCACTGTAGTTAACTGTTGTATTGTTCAGTTGATTAATGAGTTATTATTTATGAATTAATTAACTAATTAATTCATTCCACTCTCACTAGTGTATCAATCAGTTAGACTAGATACAACTAGCTCAACTGAGTCTAATTGAGTTAAACTGAATACAACTCCATAACTACTTCTTCCAACTGTGTCATAACTCTGCCACTTGAGTTCTAACTGATTCCTCCATGCATTAGCTCCAGTAAACCCTTAGGAATTGCGTAATTCCTTCTGTCAGCTGATGTGCCACATGTGTGCACTGAACTGAAGTGCTCCAAGAGAATAAGTTGATGTTTAGAGTCTGATTATTATTAAGAGCTAATAATAATAGACATGCATCTATTTTTAGATTGACAATCTATAAATAGACTTCGCCCAATATTCTAAAAACAGAATTTCATCTATTTTTCCAACTTGATCAACCATCCACAAATAGCATCTTGCAACTTCTGAAATATGATCATCATGTCTAAAAATAGACTTGCGCCAAAAATAGCCTGCGGGCCCACTTAGTGAAGGCGATTCTTTTCACTAAGCTCATCATCTTATTAAATCTCAACACTCTCTCTCAACAAGATAGGAATTATCTTTCACCCCGATCCTGCCTCTATGGTATTCGAATTTTCTCCCAATGAGCGCCTTCGTCAGAATTTCTGCATCTTGATCCTCCGTAGGAATGTATTGAAGCAACATGATCTTTCGTTGCACACAATCTCTGATATGATGATACCGGATATCAATATGTTTAGATCTATCATGAAACACATGATTAACCAAGAGTTTAATGCAACTCTGATTATCACAATGAATCACCGTAGGATCTAAATGTGAACCGAACAAACCAACCAAGATCTTCCTCATCCAGATAGCCTCACATGCAACTAGACTTGCTACCATGTATTCTACTTCTGCTGAACTAAGTGCCATGGATATTTGTTTCCTGCCGTACCAAGAAACTGCCATAGATCCAATACTGAAAATACTTCCTGATGTGCTCTTTATGTCTGTTGGGCTTCCTACCCAATCTGCATCCGTGAAGCCATGCAAATTCACCTCATTCATCTGTCTGTACCATAAAACATACTCAGATGTGCCCCTAAGATATCTCAGGACATGCTTGCCTTCCCTCCAAAAGAGCTTGGTAGGCTTAACCATCACTTGTGAAAGCTGGTTCACCGCATAGCATATGTTTGGTCTTGTATTGACTAAATACATGAGCAAACCCACCAACTATCGATAAAAAGTGGCATCCACTACCTCTGCCGATGTAGCATCCTCTTTCTTCCAATTTCCTGGAAGAGGAGTGTCAATATCCTTGCAGCCTTGCATGTGAAACTTCTCCAGTATCTCCCGAGCATAATTTCCTTGAGACACAAATAGTTCACCTTCCCGCTGCCATATTTCCAATCCAAGGAAATAATGAAGGAGGCCCAAATCCTCCATCTCAAACTCCTTTGCAAGATCTGCCTTGCATGAGTGTATCAACTGCTCATCACCTGTTAGTATTAAATCATCAACATAAATTACAATGATTAAAAGCTTACCCTCAACCACAATCTGGTACAGGTTTGCATCCGCCTCATTCTTGGTGAAGCCAAGTCCAGTGAAATAGCTGTCGATCCGAGTGTACCAAGCACGGGGTGCTTGTTTTAGCCCATACAATGCTTTTTTGAGCCTGCACACATGCGACTCGCTGCTGAAGATTTCAAATCCTTCGGGCTTCTCAATGTACACCTCTTCCTCAATGATCCCATTAAGGAGCACATTCTTCACATCCATCTAATGGATGTGCCAACCCATCTGCGCTGAGAGAGAAAGGATGGTCCGTATGGAAGAATATCATGCGACAAGTGCAAAGGTTTCTTCATAGTCAATCCCCTCAATCTGTGAGAAGCCCCGAGAAAAAAATCTTGCCTTATACTTCTCGACGCTCCCATCAGCAGCTTGATTTACCTTGTAGAACCATCTTGATCGTATAACTTATTTTCCCACCAGCCTTGGAACAATATCCCAAGCATTGTTTCTGACAATGGAGTCATACTCCTCCACCATGGCATCTACCCATGTGGGCTCTTGCACTGCTTCTTAGAAAGAAGATGACTCTGTCACAATACACTTGCTCATAAGATCCATGTATCTAGCATATCGGTTAGGTGACTGTCTCTGTCTGCGCTGTGATGTAGGGACTCCTACATTCTGTGCTGCATCAAGATTCAATCTCTCAGCTTCTGTGATACGCTTTCTACCTTGTCTGATGTTTGGTTCTGCATGAGTGGACTCCTCCACTCCATGAATCTCCTCCTGTGGCTGATCCACATCCAGAAGCTCATCTTTGGGAACAAGAAGTTCCTCTTCCGCATGCAAGTGTAGCTCCCTCTCAAGCGAAAACTTCATGGCTTTCACCTCATTGAATTTTATATCCCGTCGCACAACAGTCATCCAACTATTTGGAAAATACACATGATGGTTATGGGGTGTTTCTGTGTACCCCAAAAATATCCCAACTTCTGCAGTCGGCTCCAACTTCTTCCTGGCATCCTTCATCACATGAATGTAAATAGGTGAGCCAAAAATCTTCAAATGAGAAATATTAGGCTTCTTACCAGAAAATTCTTCTTCGTGTGTACTCATGCCAAGTACTCTATGAGGACAAATATTTTGCACATAAACCGCAGTGTTGCATGCTTCCACCCACAAGTGCATCAGTAGGCCCTGGTCATGTAGCATCACTCATGCAGCACCCACGATCGTTCTGTTCTTTCTCTCTATGACCCCATTCTATTGTGGGTTATGAGGCACTATGAGTTCTCTTTGAATTCCTTCTTTGCTACATAAGTATTTGAATTCGCCCGAGATGTATTCACCACCATTATCATTCCGTAGAGCTTTCAACTGCTTCCCCGACTCCTTCTCCACCAATGCCTTGAACTCATAGAACTTTGAGAACGTTTCACTCTTCTTCTACATGAAGAAGATTTAACATCTACGAGAAAATTCATCAACAAATATCACATAATACTTGTGTTTTGTTGTTGAAGCAACCGAGAATGGTCCACACACGTCTGTGTGAATTCTCTCTAGGATCACCGAAGCACAGTTATCCTTCTCATGAAAGGTGGTCTTCACAAACTTACCCATAGTACATCCCTTTCACTAATCTGACTACGCAAGAGTACCCTTGGGAAGTCCAGTAGAAATCTGCTGCAAAATCTTCAAAGCGCCATGGTGAAGATGGCCCAATCTCCTGTGCAATAATGCACCTTCATCCTAGCTCACCACTTCTTCTGCTTTTCCCATCATTGCAGTGAAGCCATCTACCTCTAGCTTGTAGAGATTCTTAACTCGAATCCCTATGACCCATTGTTTTATGTCGCAGGAAAGCTTTTCCACCGCTAAAAACAACGCCATAATCTTTGTCTTCCAACATTGCAATCGAGACCAAGTTATTCTTGAGGCCTGGAACATGCATAACATCTTTCAACAGAAATGGATTACCTGACTCCCTCTCAAAGGTAATGGTCCCAATGTCGGTCGCACTGTATCGACCTTCGTCGCCCATCTCTATATGCATTTGAAGGTCCTTCTCCTCCAAGTCACTAAACAACTCCTTGTCTCCCGTCATATGGAAAGACACACCACTATCAAGATACCACATCGATCCCATATAGCTTGAAACCAAGCATGCGATCAAAGAGAAATCAAGTTCAAATTGCGAGGCTAAGGCCTCTCTAGCTACAGCTCTAGCAGCCTTCTTGTTCTTCTTCTTCTGTGGGTAGTAAGTGGCGAAATGCCCATGTTCGTGACAGTGAAAACAATTCACCTTGGACAAATCCCGATTCTTGCCTTTAGCTTCAGATTTTGAAGGAAATTTATTCTCCTTCCCTTTCCTTGATTTGGCAACCAAAGTGAAATTCTCTTCATCTTCATTCTTCGATGAAGAGCCATCCTTGGTACTTCTCCTTATCTCCTCTTACACAAGATCCGACCAAAGTCGCTCCCATCCCGACAGTTTCTCCCGTCCATTGACAGAGTCTTCGTAGCTATGCCAACTCTTTGGAAGCCCAAGGAGAGCCAATATCACCAAGTCTTCATCATCAACAGTAATCCCCACACTTCCCAGTTCATCCCTACAGTGGAAAAAATTTGTGAGATATTTTGGAATACTGTCGCCCTTCTCCATTTTTATTTTTCTGAGCTTATCTTTCAGCGCCAACTTCCTATGGTCGCTTATGCTTTGGAACAAATATGTCAAAGCCTTCCACATTGCAAATGGAGTGGCTTTCCCGTGAAGGTTGGAAACAATATGGTCCTTCACACCTTCCAACAGAATTCTTCTTGTCTTTTCTATCTTCTTTTGCCATGCGTCAAGTAATGCAGCATCGCTAGATCCCGACTTAGGAACATCGCTATTGATGAACTCCTTTAGTCCATTATCTTCCAGCACCGCCTCCATATTATCCTTCCAAGCAATGTAATTCGAGTTTCCATCAAGGTAATACTCCAATCGCAACCCATTAAAAGACATTTCAATGTATACTCAACTGTTGCACCAAGAATTTTATGCAACAAATTCGAATTGTCCACCAACACAAACTCAAAAATTCTTCACAATTGCAATCTTCAATAATTAACACTGCTCTAATACCATGTATAAATTATATACAAGATGCATGTATATCTCCAGATTATCATGATCTAACAATATTTTATCTTCTTGCTAAATAGAGAATCCTTCCACTGTTAATCTTTTTCGGAAATTAAAATCAATTGCAAACACATGAAGCAATAAAAATAATCGCACATAACACAGTTGTTTAACGGGAAAGCCTGAAGCTGAAAATCCCAACTATCATATATTATGTATCATGGAGATCATGTAACAATCTCATACAAAGCTTAGTACATCAAGCTCTTAGTACAATCAATTTTCACACACTAATCAGAAGAAATATGCAAATCCATGCACTGATTTCTTGCCACCTGATAGCCTGCCTCCACTACGCAATCCTTGCTGAAGAATAGCTCTGAATGAATTCGAATTACCCTTGCCTTGACTGAGCAATCCTCATTGGCAACTCCAATGTGTGTGTGGTGCAATCAATGCATCACTATAGTCACAACAGATAGTCCATCTTGCCCTTTCACCTATCTCTCCACTGGGTCTCCACTGGAACTGACATGCACTGGAGTTAACTGCTATATTTTTTCAGTTGATTAATGAGTTATTATTTGTGAATTAATTAACTAATTAATTCACTCCACTCTCACTAGTGTATCATTCAGTTAGACTAGATACAACTAGCTCAACCGAGTTTAACTCCATTAACTCAGTTAAACTAAATAACAACTCCATGAACTACTCTTCCAACTTTGTCATAACTTTTCCACTTCAATTCTAACTAAGTCCTCTATGCATGAACCACCAGTAAACCCTAGGAATTGCGTAATTCCTTCAGCCCACTGATTTTCCAAATCTGTACACTGGAATTAAGTGCTCCAAGAGAATAAGTTGTTGTTTATTGTTGGATTATTATTAAGAGCTAATAATAATTGACACTTCTATT
This sequence comes from Pinus albicaulis, assembly GCA_034641835.2. Lineage (NCBI taxonomy): Eukaryota > Viridiplantae > Streptophyta > Pinopsida > Pinales > Pinaceae > Pinus > Pinus albicaulis. The sequence goes on from CM076573.1 coordinate 172,731,854, forward strand.
TTTAGATCGACGATCTATAAATAGACTTCGCCCAATATTCTAAAAATAGAATTTCATCTATTTTTCCAACTTGACCAACCATCCACAAATAGCATCCTACAACTTCTGAAATATGATCACCATGTCTAAAAATAGACTTGCACCTAAAAATAGCCTGTGGGCACACTTAGTGAAGGAGACTCATTTTCACTAAGCTCATCATCTTGTTGAATCTCAACACAATACTTGAGAAAATTTATAGCTTCATTTTTGGTAGTATCTGCACCACTCCATGCTATAACTGTGAGCGGTCAGAGTTTACAGTAAGAGAAGGGTCATCAAAAGGAATTTGAAGAGTTGAAGAAAAAAATAGGCCAAGCATCGATTTTTTCCAATTATCTACCTTGAAATAACCCTTTAAAGTGGAAACAAATGTGAACGTTTATGCTATGGGAGAAGTCTCGAGGTAGGGACAAGGCCTATATGCTACCATTCTAAATTGTTTCATGGGGTGGTTTCCAACTACTCTACCTATGACAAGGAGATCTATGCCCTGGTACAAGTCACTACAAAGTAGAAACACTATTTAATGGCAAAGGAGATGCTCATCCACAAAGATCACTAGTCATTATAGTAATTGCAGGACAAAAGTAAGTTACAATAAATTATACATTATAGTTGGATGGGGCTTTTACAATAGTATCATTTAGTGATCAAGTACAAGAAGTGTATTACAAATAAGTATGTTGACATGCTTTCAAGGCCACCCACATTGAAAATTATAGTTTTGGGAACTATGATACACATGGAGCCTCTCACTCATCATGAATACAAAGAATAATTTACATAGGATGAGGACTTTAATGATGTGCATCAATAGCTACAAGGCCAAATTCACGTGAATGATGCAACAACACAATTGACTATGATCTCAATAATGGGCTACTAATATATGTGTTCCTAAAGGTGAGTGACTATAGCTAATTAGAGAGGTTCACATCTCCAAGGTTGCAAGGCATTTTGGTGTGGGAAGATAGTTACCTATTTGAAAAGGTATGTGTATTATCCTAGTATGCAAGAATATATAGCTAGGATCATTAGAGGATGTATACTTTGTTGTATTGGCAAGCCCAGTAATAAGAAACATGTTCTATACAATTCCTTACCTATACCCCTTCATCCTTGGAAAATCATTTCCATGGACTTTGTGGTAGTTTTACCAACAACCAGAAAGGGACATGACAAGCTATTCATGCTCGTTGACAATTTCAGCAAGATGTGCATTTTCATGCCTTGGAAAAGGACTATTAGGGGAAATAAGTAGCAAATTTTTTCTTGGAACATGTATGCATACACTTTGGTATGAAAAGAAGCATCGTTTTATATAGGGACACTTGATTTATCAGTGCATTTTTGACTACATTGTGGGAGAATATGGACACAAAATTGAAGAAGAATGAAACATTCCATCAATATAAAAATGGAAAAATAGAAGTATTCAATAGGAATTTGGTATAGCTTTTGAGGGGTTACAATTAGAAGAATTCAAATACCTAAGATGAAAAATTGGTCTACATACAACACTCCTACAATAAAGCACTCTAGACTTTAACAGGTAAGTTACCATTTGATACTTGTTTTAGATATTTTCCACCTTCACCTTTAGCTGTTGTATATGAGAAACAAGGAGGAGTGATGGACAATATTAGAAGGGATGCTTTAAGAGGAGAATAAATTGCTGGGAAGATAACGAGGATCCATTCATAGGTATAGGTGGTGTTGAGGAAGCCACAAGTGAAATACAAGGCTGAGCACAATCATTCAGAGTGGGAGATAAAGTATGGTTATATTTGAATAAGGAGAGGCTATAGTGTCTTGGTAAGAAAATTAAGGCTCACTTTACAATAGAAAATGTAAAGTGTCAAAAATCAACCCTCTAAAAAAAAGGGGTTGATTCTGCATCACCACTTTTCAAAATCGACATGAAAATAAATGACATTAAAAAAAAATCATAAGAAAATTTAAAGTGCCAAAAATATGCTCCAAGAAAAAAAAAGGTTATTCTGCATCATCACTTTTCAAAATCGGGTGTTTTTTTTTACTACCTCAAAAAAACAGGTAATCGGTAATTTTCTCGTTTGATTGGTAACTATGGTTTTTTTTCCAAATGTCCTCTATTTCAAGTTCCTTTTCAAGGGTGGCATGATATGTGGTAAGTATGGAGGGGGATGGATGCTCGGGCTTGATCCATAGTGGTTCTTTTAGTTCCCCATCCAATGTTTTCTTCACTTCCTCTGCCGTAATTTCCTTGTGTCTTAATCAGGGTGCCAATTCTAATAGTTATGCATCCCCTAGGTATGTATTTGGATCCCATATGGGCATGTTGGTAAGCACAAGGTTGCGAATATATAACTAAACAATTTTAGCTTTGTCTTCCATGTTGCATTCTAGGAAAAACTCGATGAATTGTTTAGTTGGATTGTTCCCCTTTGTGTTATCTGGTTTGTTTGGAACCTACACCATTGTTTCTTCAAGAAAAATGAATTATCCCTTGAAGGTTTCCTACAATTGTCAGCTTCCAAGGAGAGGTGTGCCATAGTCCCCAATAATGTCTCCATTGATGAAATATTAGCATCATTTTCCTTCAAAAACTTGTATGCTTGTTTCAATTAGTTCCTTAGTTGTTGGTTTTATTTTTCAATTTGCGCTCTTTTTTTTCCCCATATATTCTTAAGAACGTCATCCCCTCCCTCGTTTTTCCCATTTCATCCTCCATCTTGGAAATGTCAGTAACCTAGTTATCTTGTGTTATTATTCTCCATATGTGTGTTTCCACCTTGGCCTTTTCTACTTCAAGCATCAACGGGGAACTAGATATGCAAGGAGCATCCTCCCCAAAGTTCCTATAGCAAGGGGGTCAACCTTTAGTGGCCAGGAGAATAAGGAAGGTGTCTTCCCTGTGGTAGATTTTTTTATAGCCTTTTTTGTCTCCTATAGCTCTACAGGTTGTTCCTATGGTTATATCAACTGCTCCTATATCTGTATAGTATTCTCATGTAGTTGGACTGACTTCTTTGTGACCTTAACTAATACAAACATTCTACCTTGTCGTGCCTCTAGATTTGGTAATCATTGCACTTCTCCTGACGATAACTTCTCCCCTTTAGGAGTAGGTGTTTCTTTGATTGTAATGGGGGTAGAAAAGGGTGGTTTAGGTTTCCTGCTGAACCCGATTCTAGTGCTTTCCTCCTTGTACACACAATTTGTTGGACATAATTGCTTACCTTGGGATTGGTAGGGGTTTTAAGGCCTAACAATGTAGCTGCAATCTCCTTTTCCTACTCTTCTAAGGTGTTTGTCCTTTTCTACTTTGAAGGGATGGCTACCGCTTTCCCCTTTATTTTCTTACTTGAGGCCTTATTTGGTTTATTGAGTTATTCTTTGGTCCTATCCATGTCTACGAAATCAACCCAAGGGATAGGATGCTACAGGTCATCCAGTGCATCAGTGACAATTGACTTAATCAGGTTGTGATAGCATAGGTATTTGTGCATGCCCTATTTTACCTTGGTACTCATTTCTTTGAGGGATTTTTGGAGGAAAAATAAAATACTCAATAGCACATTTATTAGAATGTGGACCTAAAACCTAAACTGATATAACAATAAGAACTAATATGCATAAATTATGCTCACTCTTCCTTCACAGGAAATATACAAAAGAATGTGGTAACCCACCTCATCCCAAGGGTTGTGCAGAATTTATCTCCTTATCCCATTCTTGTCTTCATCAATTTACTCATTGGGAAAGAAAAATCCTCTCTTAGAAGTGATGGATTCCTACATTTCCTCCTTGTTCTAATGCAAGCCCATAGGGAGAGTTGTAATTCTGATAATGGAATGCTCATTGATATCAATCACTAGTCCCTTGAATTTAGTGACAGTTTATTATCCTTCAAGATTTTGTATATTCATTGCAAACTCCATGGCTATCTCATCATAAAACGCTCTATGTATTTCAAAGAATCCCAACCATTGACGATTTTTCCAGTATAGTGACAACCTCAAGGTTTTGGTGAATTCCACTAGTATCAGTAGGTACCCTCCTATTGAAACTGGCGCCATTTTATCTTACATATCCCTTTCAACCAAGTTTTGGGGTTTAATTTTATAGGTCCTCCCATAAATATGGTCAGGATAGTCCTTTTGGCTTGATTTGGTGTATCCTTGTTGTACCTACACATAAATCAATGTGAGAAACCAAATAATCTTTTTTTTTTTTTTCTCTCTCTCTCTTTTCTCTTTTTTTTTGGGTTTACTCCCTTCCTCATGGAGGTTTTTAGCCAATGAGAACACTTCAATATACTTGGAAGATGCTTTCACCATGTAAGTCCCTAGCCATATAGTCATGATTTTTCTCTTGAATTCCTTGAACCTAGAGTCATACAGGAGAGCCCAATCACCCTCATGGAAGGCCCTGGTCTTAATGTATTTATCATGCCATTATTTTCTCTACAAATGGACTACCTTAGTGTGTAACAATGATTTCATTCTATACTCATCCAGTGAATTCAACTGATATATCTTATCAACATGTTATTTGGTCAAATAAATGTTAATTTGGGTTGCCATCCTCGGTTTGTTGTATTGGAATTTAATTTAAAATGAAGCCTTATTTGTGTAGACTAACTCATAAGGGATAAAAAAAGTGGTGGTTTTCCATGTAGTTTCATAGGCCCAAATTTCCTCAACAAGCCTTTCCACCCAATCCTTCTTTGACGTAGGCACCCAAGGGGCCTGCATATTGATCTCTTGGATCTCTCTTCCCATGTCTTGGCCACATTTATTATTTTTTCCCATAATATTCTCCAATGCATATATTCTAGAGCACTTAGACCTTGTGGTCCTACCTTGACATCAAAGGTTGCAGGTTGGGCTACTTTTTTCAACCTTCAACTCCATGGTGCCCCAACTAGTTCGAGGCCTGACCAACCGACTAGTTCCACTTGGGTCAGGCTAGTCGGGATTATGAGTGAATTCATGCATTGGTATTTTTTAGGATATCGTTAATAGTCAAAGTAGTTAGATCTCTTTCTTTCTTTAAATAAATTTGAGGTCTAGCCAATGTGGGTCCTCTCCACACACTATAATTTAAACAATACTCTATGCATAGGCTTTTCCCACTAGCTACAAAGCCTGCCCAAAAAGGAAGCACTACTTCTCTTACAACTCTAGTGTTAATGCAATCCGACTCCCAATTCCAACTAGGGAAAGGACCCACTTACCTCTATGACATTCATCTCCATACTAACTCTCTTACACTTGACTTAAATATACTAATCACGCACAATGAATGGGTAATTAATGGAGTTTTCCTGACACACACATAGGACTTGTTCATTAAGCAAATATGTAGTTACAAGTTGTTCCCTCTAGGGTTTTATTCACTTATTTAATAACCACCACACCCTTTCTACACGTTAATCTAATCAATCCAAAGACATATTCCATTATTAATATCTCTAGCATAGCTTTTGAAAAGGTAAAACATTGGAAATAAACATGGAAAAGCACAAATTTTATTAATCAGTCAAAAGGATGTATGTACAGAGATATAAAATGGGCTCACTTCTTGAGTCCTCCTAGATCTGTCCTTTTTTCCTTGGACTCTTTCTAACCTCTAACTCTTTTATCTAATTTCTAAATTCATATATATACAATGGAAAATTCCTTAACGGACAATGAGAGGTTTCTTGCCAGTGAGGACACATGAATGCCAAACCTTGCCTATTCTAAAATCCTCTCTAATAATTTTTTTTTTAATCCCATAAGGCACCTAAGCTTAATGGAAATTACTACATCTATCCCCTACTCTTACTCCCTAACAATTTGACCAAGACTAGTTGCAATTGGAAAGGCCCAATTTACAAATAACTCAACTTAGAAAACTAACTAACCATCCATATTATATAAGAATCAAACTACATAATTTTATACAAACTAGAGGTATATATATATATATATATATATATATATATATATATATATATATATATCTTCTTTGAAGAGTCTTTTAACCTCTTGAACTTAGGAAAAATTTTTGATAGCTAGATTGATGCTCCTACATCATTCTTGTTGCCATTAATCACCTTGGTAAGAGTGTTCTCCAATGCCCTATTAGTGACCTCTACCTGCCTATTTGGTTAGGGGTAGTATGGAGTGGAATTTTGATGGAAAATCTGGTGTTGATTCATTATTCCTTCAATCGGATTGCACGTCAACTGGGAGTCGTGATATCTCACTAATTCTCTTGGAAAATAGAACTTGTAGAAGATATTTTCCCTTAACAATTCAACCAATTTATTTTTTATTACTTCCTTCACTTCCTTCACTTTTTCCCATTCGGTATTGTAATTAGTGCATACAGTGATGTACTGTTTATATCTAGATGGGGGATTAATAAGAACAATGAAGTCCATGGCCTATTTCTCAAATGGCTCAAAATACACTTGAGGTTGAAGGAGGATTTCATCCTTCCGAGTTGACTTTCCCATCCTTTGGAACTCGTCATATTTTGTACTGTATCTATGGGCATCCTTGTGAAGGGTTGGCCAAAAGTATCATGCTTGCAAGATTTTGTAAATTATCCTCTTTGCAACAAAATGGCCCCCACAAGGTCCATCATGGAAAACTGAGAGGATTTCATAGAATTAATCCTCCCTCACACATATTCTTAATATTTGATATTGTCCCAACTTGAAGGGTTTTCCCCAATCCAAGTATAGAAGACACTTTTTCTAACAATATTTTTCTTTTCTTTTGAGGATAGGTGACTCAGAGGAAACTGGTCTTTAGCTCGATAGTCTTTTTCTTTTCTTTTTTTAAAGTCGGTTGCCATATTATATTTGAAAAAAAGAAGGATAGATTTCCTTGTTACATTCCTATGGTGTTGAGGACAAACAAGGAGGGATGCAAACACAAAATGTCGAGCCTCCATTGTGTCGACTATTCACACTATACTGCATTATAGATTCAAGATAGATTCTAACAAACTGTGAAAGCATAAGAGCGAATTTAAAAGACATGAGAAAAAGAGAGAGAGGAGGAATGAATATTATTCAATACTGATTGGCCATCCACTTGATCCATCAGTGTTGTCATCAGGACTGGCATTTCTTACATTGTTTGAGTTGGAACTAGGAGCCCAACATTTGTCTATAATGTAATTCAGAATCTAGAGAGATTCTTCCATGTGAGCACATCGGTTTGTGATCTCCAGGATCTGGTTCTGAAGAGACTGATCTCATTGCTAAAGGAAGGCTATATATACTTGATGTTTCTATTCCATGATCTTTTAATTTCCTTGAATCTGTTCCATTTCTGATTGTATATCTACACAGTGAAAACATTTTTCACTTCTCATGGTGTTAGTAGTGAACTAATCAGGGGCTCGCAAAACAAAGGTTGGAGGTGAGGTTGTGTTGGGATAGTTCACAAGGGGGACGTGGATGAAGGCAGGAAGAACAAACAGCACAGAAGACAGGCAAAGGCCTCTGGTTCACAAATGGGATTGGTAGTCGAGAGGCAGGGGATGCATGGCAAATAAGACAGGGTGATCACGTAGCCACTCAGGAGGGGGAAAGAGCCAATATCTTAGCTGGGACCAATGGGAGAAATCATAGAGGAAGAGGTGGAGTGACATTGCGAAGAGAGGGAGTAAATAAATAGAGAGGGCAGATAGGAGGGGAGGATTGAGGCGAGGATTACGAGAGGATAGGGTCACGGGAGGGGCGATTCTACAAGGATGGGGAGTTCTGATCAGCACAACCAAAATCTTGCAGAGAATCATACGAGATAGATATGATGGAAGAGAGAGAATCATGGCAGGGGTGAGAAAGAAAGACCATATTGACTGAGAATTTGACCGACTGGTCTATTGCAAGCTTTGTTTTCCAGATCGTCTGCTTGCTTATTATTAGCTCGGAGCATATGGTAGAAAGAGAGATCCTACATATCTTTGATCAGAATATGACATTTGTTGATGAGCCTGCAAAGAGCTATGTTGGAGGTTTGATTATCATTTATCATCATACTAATAACAACGGCAGAGTGCCCAAATACCATAGTGTTAGACAGTTTGAGGCTCTTTATCAATTGAATTCCCTTAAGCAGAGCGCAGGCCTCAGCTTTGTTGTTTGATAGAGAGCCGAGACCCCATTCAAAGGAGGTCAAAACGTTGCTGAGCTTATACTTTATGAGGCCTCCTACACCAGCAATGCATGGGTTGGACTTTGATGCTCCATCAAAGAAAAATGTAGGTCTATTGCGTTCCTCCATCCATTCAATGAATTCTTTTTCCTTGAGCCTTATCTTCCATTTCTCTTTTTGAAGGGTTTGTTTGATTGGACTGTTGCTATAACTAGGATTGTCAAGAGCTCTCCCCAGAAATATTCTTTCTTCAGCTTGAAGGTCAGTGAATTTGAAATGGCTGTTGTTTTTGAATAAAATTAACTCCACTGCAAGGCTCCAGGCCTTACTTTGAGAGATCCTTGGGCAGGGTTTTTAATCCTAAAAGATCATCTTATTTCTTTCCATCCAGATACTCTAGAGAAGTACATATGGGAGGGTGTCCCAGACCCTTCTTGCAATTTTTTTACTCTTTTTTCCCCAGGGATATCCTTTTTTCTAGTTGATTATCAACTCTAAGATCAAATTGATAGTTGATAGATCGATCCAGGAGAAATTTGTAAGGTCACTCCAGCACTATTTGGCAAAGGGACATCTCACAAAGAGGTGGAGTGTAGTCTCTTCATTTTTTTGACAGAGGGAGCATCAGGAGGGACCACATATACCTCTTTTTTTAAAGTTATCAGAGGTCAATATTTTGTCTTTAAGTAGAATCCAAATGAACATTTTTATCTTAGGAAGGGCTTATGATTTCCAAATGAGCTTCCAAATGGGTCATAGAAGAGAGGGAAAATGATATTTGAGAAGGGATCCATAAGCCACTTTAATTGAGTACGTTGAGCCTGAAGGATACCACTGGTAACTATGTTGGTTTCCTTTAACTAGTGGAGCAACTCCATGTAGCATTGCTTTCAGATTTTATAGTTTGGCCTCAAGATATAGGGAAGACCAACCCATTCCATGCATTGGAGTGCTCGTCCCACTTAGAAATATGATCCATGGTATTTATATCTTGACTCCTGAGAAAGTTTTGGATACGATGAATGCTCTGGCTATCAGTGAGGGGAGACAACCCCATGATTTTATCCTCCTAGATGTTAATGTTGCTTCCTCCTTAAGGAACTTTAGAAATATTTCTGCTGATAAATGGTATGGCTTTTTTGCATAAAGTCCAAGTTCTGCAACAGGGTTTGATTGGGATAGCCTGATCAAGAAGATTGTGTCTAGCTGTGGTGAGATATTTGGTCTCCAAAACATGCTTCCACCAAGATTTTTGTCTTGTGATGAGGTGCCACACAATTTCTCCCCCAAAGGCATTGTTCAAAAGATTTGGAATGCGAATACCAAGTCCACCATGATCATAATTTTGGGTGATCTGTCTCCATTTAATTAAATTGAATTTCTTCTTTTCATTTTTCCCTCCCTGCCATAATAAGTTTCTTAAAACAACTTCTATTTTTTGATGAATGCTAGAAGAAGCGTTAAGCAAGGAGAAGTGATACAGAGGTAAGGCAGTGAGAACAGATTTTAAGAGGGTTGTGCGCCCAACCAAATTAAGCTAGGAAGAAACCCATTGTTGCACTCTCTTTTTCAATTTTTTGATGGTGATGTTCCAAACCTCAGCCTTAAGGGGTCTAGAGCTGACTGGCATCCCAAGGTAATTAAAATGGGTCCAATTTATCTTGTAAGAGACTCCTAAACTTTGAGAAATGCTATGCAAGGTGCTATTTGTTGCATTCCATCCATAGATGCAACTTTTATGATAATTAATCAACCCTCCTGAAAAAAGCACAAACTTGTCAAGACTAGTTTTGAATGTCTGAGAAATAATGCAGGTGGCTCCACCCATCAAGAGGGTGTCATCAGTGAATTGAGAGTGATTAATGTTCTTAACTCCGTTGCTGAACTTGAGTCCAGTGATGATACCAACTCTGCACTTATGATCTAGGGCTCTGCTAAAAGACTCTGCCATGAGGATGCAAAGAAAGGGAGAAATAGGGCAGCCTTGCCTGAGACCTCGGGTGGATTGAAATAATTTTCCTAGCCTTCCATTAACTAAGGGAGAGATCCAAGGGTTGGAGATGCAGGCATTGATGAGGGATATGAAGTCATTTTCAAATCCCATAGTTTGGAGGATAGAAAGGAGAAAGGAATTTCTTACTCTATCAAAGGCATTAGCAAGGTCGAGTTTCAAGATAAATCCTTTCTTAGATCTCGTTACACTCAAATGAATGGCTTATTGTACCAAAATAATAGAGCCAGATATTTGTCTTTGATAGATGAAGCCCCCTTGATTTTCAGATATGAGGTTAGGGAGGTGAGGCTTAAGGCGTGTTGCAAGGATTTTATTTATGATTTTATAAGAAGAATTGCAGAGGGAAATGGGTCTAAATCTGGAGAAAGAGGAGGGACAATTTTCTCTAGGTATGAGGGTGAGGAAGGTGGAGTTGGTAAAGCCACCAATCTTCTTCTTTTTTGGTACCCACTAAATCATTTTGGTAAGGTAATTTTTGATGACTTCCGAAAAGGTCCGGAAGAAGCTAATGGAGAAGCCATCTGGTCCCGGAGACTTGTCTGGATGCAAGGACCAAATAGCTTTGAGAATTTCGGTCTCCTCAATATTTTTTGTCAGGGAGTTATTAATCTCATCTGTTATTAGCTTGGGCATGTAATTCAGGAGATCAAAATAATCCTCCAAAGCTGTTGCTTCTGAGAGCAGATTTTGTAATGGTTGTAAGTTGCAACCTTGATACCTTCTTGATCTTCATGAACTTCCCCTTCATCATCAGTAATGACTGAGATGTTATTCCTTGTCTTTCTTACCATGGCTTGTTTATGAAAGAAGGAGGTTTTTTTATCACCAGTCTCAAGCCGAAGGTTTCTTGATTTAAGCCTCCATTTCTCCTCCTCATTTCTATTAGCTTTGTAAAGGTTATAGTATAGACATTTCTCCTCTTCCTTCTTTTCTTGATTCACTCCATAAGTGTTAATGTCGATATGGAATTATTCTAGCTTCCTTTTGATTTCATTTTTTACTTTGGAAGGTTCCTTGTATTGTAATTTAGCCCAATATTTAAGCACTATACGAACTTGCTTTAGCTTTGATTCCCAGATGTACATGGGGAAACCCTCAACATGCTGCTGCCATGAGTGAAGCATGATCTATCTGACTTCAGGGTAAATATTCCAAAGAGGATTGTATCTGAAAGGGAGAGGTCCCAAGGAGGGCTAATCTCCTAGGGAGAGGGTAACGGGGTAGTGGTCAGAGGTAGAGAAAGAAAGAATACTAGAAGAGGCTACTGAGAAATATGAGATTAGAGGGATAGCCACAATAAAGTGGTCAAGACTCTCCATAATGTTCCCAACTCCAATTCTTCGATTGCTCCAGGTGAATTTTCAATTTTTGGGAATGATTTCAACCAAGTCATGTCCTTGGATTATAGATTCAAGTTGATCTCTTGAGGAATCATTATTAAAGTTTCATCCTCTTCTTTCATTAGCGTGCAGGATCAATTTAAGGTCTCCTCCAATGATGATATAATTATTACCTTCACTGTTTATATTTGTTTTCATGGTGCTCCAACAGAGTTCTTTATCCTTGTAATGATTTGGCCCATATATGTTGTACACAGTGATAAAATGTTTTCTTGAATGCTCTGAATATTGACTTTGATCCAATTTTGAGTCTTGACAACTGCAATATGTTTCTAAGCATTTTGGTTCCAAATGGTGGCTAATCCTCTTGAGGCACCTCTGGATTCCATCACAGTGCCCATGTAATTATTCACTTTGTTTGTAATATTATCCATGTCTCTTTCTCCTTGCTTTGTTTCTTGAAGGAGAATGATGTCATGTTTTTCTTGATTGAGAAGGTCCCTTAGAGCTGAGTTTTTTGAGGGGTTCCCTAGTCCCCTACAATTCCAAGAGAGGGCTTTCATCATTTCAGGAATGCAGGTTGAGGACCTGTCTTCCCTCCTAATTCATTATGATTTGTTTCTCTGCTGAATTTCCCTCCAACGAAGGATTCAATAGGGTGCTGGATTCCAAGGGAAATGTCCTTCTGGGATGCTTCATCTTGAAGGTGTTTGGAAGATCTCCTTTTAGGACTAGGATTTTTTAGGATCTCCAAAATGACCCCATGTTCTTTGGCAACATTCCTAGTGATACAAGCAGAGGAAGGTTCAACGAAGAAGGAAGGAGGGTAGGATTTGGAAGGGAAGATATGACGGGATCCAAGAAGAGGAATGGAGGGTTGAGGGGGGTCCTCCTCTGAAGAGGCAACGGTTGAAAAAGGGGTTTGAGGAGGCAAGAGGAGGGATGGGGGAGGGATTGGGAGAGGGGTAAGGGGAAGGCTTTGGGGTAGGTTGAGGGGTTGAAGAGGGATTGGACAAGGTGGAGCCAAGGGGTGCAGCAAATTGAGAAGGTTGAGCAGGAGGGATGCCTGAGTTTCTTTGGTTCGAAACAATCTTCTTCTTTTTTATGATTTCCCATTGGGTTTATGGATCAGTGTTTTCAACTTCAATAACTTTAGTACAACTATTAGCAAAATTACCATATTCATGGAATACCTTACACTTGAAAGGAATTTGTTTGTAGTCTAGCTATTGTATGTGAGTCCAGTTGTCAACCTTCATTTTGGTCGCCTCTGGTAGTCCTTTCCCCGGAACTACTTCTAGGCAGATCCTAGTGCAAGCTTGCATGTTGTCCTTTGCCTCACTTCTATCTATGAACTTTCCTACTGCATTCCCGATTTCCCGAACTGAGTTTTCACCCCAGCAATGCAAGGGGAGGTGAAGGATGTGAACCCATACAGGGACAACATTGGGGACTTCAAGCTCAGGATCAAAATCTGGCGTCCATTTGTTTAGGTAGAGCCCTCTGGTGTCCATGAAGTATGGCCCATTTCTGAACATCAGGTCCTTGTCTTCTTTTGTCTCGAAATGGAATGTGAAATAGCCTCTACCACAGAATTTGATTGAAATTTTCCCACTGGTCTTATCTATCCAATTCCGTTCGATCCATCTTTGAACCATATTTTGTGAAGGCTACATACTTGTAAATTACCAAATGAGTCCTTTTTCAGCAAGAGAGAGAGCTGCCCTACGGGGGATTGTTGGGGGAAGAGAGACTTCCTGAATGCCCTCTAGTTTCTTGATGAACTTGGTTATTGCCAGTCTAGGTTGAGGAGGGTTTAAAGAATTGATCAAAGCCGAGAATGCTTGGGCGTGATCAGGTGGAGGGGTTGCCTCCGAGATATCCACGAGAGGGGCCATGGATCTAAGATCGAGCAGCAACAAACAACAGGGGGTGTGTCGGTGCCTAGGCTATGGCCGCAACGCACATAGCATCGCAGCGAGAATCTGGTTCATGTTGTGTTTTTCCCTCATTTGCAATCTTGGCAGCACATAGAACCACAATTTTCCACCCTTGATCGGACATCCCTAAGAGATCCTCGATAGTTGACAATGTTGGAAAACCATATAGAATGAAGTGAAATGGAAAACATATGCTCATTTGGAAGTTGGTCATCTACCACTTATTCATATGCAACAAAATGTTAGTCTTGACAATAAATATGAAACAACAATTTGTTTTCGTGGTTTGTCAACAATGAACAAAGTTTTCAAACAAATGGGAACTATATTGAGTTCTCATTTTTAGAGGTAGAAAAAAATCATTCGATTTTGAAAAGTGTTGATTCAGAATACACATTTTTTTGGAGCATATTTTTGGCACTTTAAATTTTCTTAATGAACATTTTTTTTTAAATGTTAGTGCTTTTCATGTTGATTTTGAAAAACGTTGACATAACATCAATCCTTTTTTGGGCCTATTTTTGATATTTTAAATTTTCTAATATATTAATTATGGATAATATTTTTAAAATGTTGGTGATTTTTATGCGGATTTTGAAAAGCATTCATGCACCGTGCCATAATTTTTTTTTTTGGGCATATTTTTGACACTTTAATTTTTTTGTCTTAGGTATGCACTTTTTTTTTAAATGTTGTTTATTTAGCCATTTGTAATTTTGTTGTCTTCTTCTTTTTTCTTTATAATATGCTTGTTTTTTTAAGCATTTTTCAAATTTGTGTTTTTTATTTTTTCTTACAATGTTTTTTTATAATGATTTTTTTTTGCAAAGTTAAAAAAAAATAAACTTAATATTTTGAAGTTATGATTGTTTTATATATTTGTGTATCATTAATTAACACTTCAATGCACATAGCATAATTGTCACTAAAAAAATAGTAATTTTAAACAATTGACAAAAAATATACATTTTGCATATAGATATAATTAAAAAAATATACATTTCGGAAATTTTTTGTTGAAAATGACATTTCAAATAAAGGATTTTTATGGAAAAATGAACCAAAAAAGTTGATAAAATAACAATTTTAATGAAATTTGTATGATTTTATGTCTATAGATCATAATATTTGAATTTTCTTCAAAAAATAATGATTCGCACTAGTTAATATACACGAAACTACCATGGGTGACCTTTAAAACAAATATTTGAATTTTATTAACCTACTCTAAATTAAAACTAAATTGTTAATAAAAATACACTAATGATTTTACACTAATGATTTTATGTCTATAGATCATAATATTTGAATTTTATTAACCTACTCTAAGCACTAGTTAATATACACGAAACTACCATGGGTGACCTTTTCGGATTTAATGATCATGACTTTAGTCTTATCGATATAAACTATCATACCCATCTTGGAGTAGTAGACATGAAAAGTCTGAAGCTGCTTGCCAAGGTCATCACAGATTTTTGAAAGAAAAACGATATCATCGGCTTAAAGGAGAAGGGTAAGGAGAACCCCAACAAGCTCAGTTCCCTTGCATCCTTCAGATTCCATTCACTCTTCTAACTTATCGATGTATATCCAAAAAAGGGTAGGGGATAGGGGACACCCTTACTTAACTTTGATATTGCATTTAATGTCTTTAGATCTCCCCTTGCTGGTCCTAAGCTTGGAAAGGATGGTCTCGTAGAGACGGATCACAACAATTCTCAGCTCACGAGGGACCATAATCTCTTTAAGTCTATCCCAAAGTTTGTCTCAAGGAACAATGTCGAAAGCCTTTCTAAAGTCCACAAAATAATATAATAGATCAGCTTTACTATTGCGACATTCCTCCGTAACGGTTCTAAGAGTGACAAGATGGTCAATAGTTGAGTGGTGTCTCCTAAATCGTCTTTCCCTTTAGCTCTTTTGCCCTGGCTTTCAAGCTAGAGGCTAAGCTTTTTTTTCCAAAAGGAGCCCATAGAGCTTGGCCATGATGTTTCTAATCATAATGGTCCTGTAGTTAGATGGAACACTTTTGTCCCCATTTTTAAAGATAGGCACAATAATACTCTGCGTCCAAAGCTGATGGAAGCCATGTGTTACAGCCAAATTGAGAAGCTTGTGGAGATGAGGAATGGGGATAGATCTTCCCATTTTAAGGATCCCAACTTAATATCCTTCAATATCTTTTTCTTTCCCATAGCAAGTTTATTAATACCAGAATCGATGTCATCTAGAGAGAATACATCCTTCGTAATTGGAATGATTAAGGTGGTGCCCATAATGTCTGAAGAGTCATACAATTTCTTAAGATAGTTTTCCTACTTTTCTAAGGGGATAGAATGATTATCTTTGGTTTTACTAACAAGCACATTCCGCCAAAATTTATGGGCATGATTTTAGAGAGGTGGAGAAGATAATCATGTATTTTATTAATATATGACCTTTTCTTCCTCTTGATGATATTTTTGTATATATTGATATTCTGGAGCTTAATGATTTAATTAGAATCATCTCTAATCGCTTTCCTAGAAATTTTACAATCTTTGTCGTACCATGAATTGGAATTTCTATTAGTCTACTTAAACGAAGTCTCATCATAGAACTTGCTAATGGTATTGGAAAGGATAGTAGTGAAATGATAATAAATTTAATCAATGTTATTATTATAATTAATGGAGCCAAAATCCATGACTAAATCCCTTAAGAAGAGGTCAATTTTACTTCTATCGAATCAAATGTGTTTTTTCCTTTCATTGGTCTCCTGTGTGTGGGTGGTATGCATAACAAAATTAAGGGATAGATATAGAGGTCTTTGGCCTTTGTCAGACTCAAATCCATTAATTAGCTCAAAGTCTGTAATACGATTGAGGACGAGGGTGTCGGAAATCACATAATCCACGACACTGCTACCCAACCCATGGAGACAGGTCATCTGCTTAGAGAGGGGCCACTTATTAATACCATTACAAATGATTAGTTCCTCTAAACTGCAAAGCTTGAGGAGCTCGGTGCCAAATAATTTCTCGATAATGCCTCCAGATTTTCTCTCTCTATATATATGTGTGTGTGTGTGTGTTACATAAATTTAGAAATTTAGAAATATAATATAAAACTATTAAAAAAATACATATATATATTCAAACAAATTAAAAAAAAAAAAAAAAACATTTAAAAAATTAAAAAATATATATGTATTTAAAAATATATATATTAAAAATAAGTAGAAAAACACCACCCCCAACTCCCAAGGGGCCTAGGCCAAGGCCGAGAGCAACCACACCTAGGCCTCTTGGGTGGGGTTGGTGTTTTTTAATAAATTTAAACAATTAACAAAAAAATATACATTTTAGGAACATTTTGTTGAAAATAACATGCTAAATAAAAGAATTTTACGGAAAATTGCACCAAAAAAAAAGTTGAAAAAATAGCAATTTTTATGAAATTTATATGAATTTTATGTCTAGATATTATAATATTTGATTTTTTTTCCAAAAATAATGGTTTGCAAAAAATTTTAAGTAAAATAAAAATAAAAAATTGTTTTAACAAATAAATCAAAATATCAAATTAAAACAAATTAAATAAATGAGAAAACATTTAAAACAAATAATTGAAGAAAAAATACTATAGGGAAAAAATTAAAACAATATAAATCAATAAAATCAAAATTTATTAAAAAATAATTAGAATCAAAAAATTAAAAAACTATATATATAACAAAAATGTTACTTAACA
Organism: Pinus albicaulis; assembly: GCA_034641835.2. Classification (NCBI taxonomy): domain Eukaryota; kingdom Viridiplantae; phylum Streptophyta; class Pinopsida; order Pinales; family Pinaceae; genus Pinus; species Pinus albicaulis. The sequence goes on from CM076573.1 coordinate 172,749,069, forward strand.
TTTAAAAAATAAAAAATATAGATATAAAATTATTAAAAACAAAGATATATATATTAAAAAAACATAAAAAATAAAAAATATATATATCTTAAAAAAATATTAACAAAATATAAAATAAAACAAAAAATTTAAACAAATAAAAAATAAAAATAAAAAACAATATATTTAAAGACATTAAAATATAAAAATAATTAACAAAACACCACTCACCGGCCCCCAAGGCACCTGGCCAAGGCCTGGAGCAACCGCACCTCCGCCCCTTGGGTGTTGGCGTTTTGTGTATTTTAGCAATTTTTAATATTTTAAATGTTTATTATGTTTTTCTTTCAATTATTTTATTTTAATAAATTTTTATTTATTTATTTTTTTTTATTTTTTTTTTATCGTATGTGTTAATTTTGTTGTTTTTTTTAATATTTTTTTAATGTTTTGTTTAATTTAATTTCTTTTGATTATGATTTAATTTAATTTTTAAAATTTGTGTTTTGTTTTTTAATTTTATTTATTTATTTAGTTATTGTTGTAGGGGTTGTCTCGATGTTCGATTAGAAACCTGTTCTTAATATGTGTCTATTTGATAGTTAATTTTTTTGTTTTCGTTACAACGAATCAAGTTTGCTTCTACTATGTGTTAATTTGATGGTGGATTTTTAAGTTTTTGTTGCAATGGATCAAGCATGCCCCTACTATGTGTCAATTTGATGGTTGATTTTTAAGTTTTATTTGAAATGTGCCAAGTTGTCTTAAACTAGGATTTTAAAAGAATTATATTTTTAGCATTTGGTATAATGATTTTTTGTTTAGATATTTATTTTGAAGGTTTAATTTAATCATGATATTTGATCTCGAAATATGTTGAAAATCTAAAGTTTGTTATAGTCACGATATTTGTAATTAATTCCATGGCTGAAAAATGTTGAAATTTTAAGGCTTCTGAAGTCATGATATTTTATCTTTAATGCCATGGTTGAAAAATGTTAACATTTGAACTTTTTTTAGTCATGATATTTATCTTTAAAACCATGGTAAAAAATTGTTGGAATTTTTAGGTGTTTTTTGGAGTCATGATAATTTATCTTCGTTGCTTAAAAATGCTGGTATTTTAGTCAACATCAACACTTTTTTTTTCATGTTTAATGCACGAAGATTTTAGTTTTTAATGCTATTGTTAAAAAGAAAAATGAAATTTTAACCAAGAAAAAAAGTGTTGATGCAACATCAAGTTGCATGTGTTTTATCATGTTTTTTGCGCAAACTTTTTTGGTTTTTATTCTCATTTTTTTAAATGTTGAAAATTTACCCTCAAAATAAATAAATAAATATTGTTGATGCAACATCAACACTTTTTTGTTTTCGAACTTTTTTTCATGTTTTTTGGGTTTTTTTGCTACATTTCTCGTTTTGAGTTTATAATTTTCGTTTGATTGGAAACTTTGTTAATGGTCAAGCCAAGTTGTTGCAACATCAATAACCACCTAATTATGTAAGCACTCACATCTATTTTATTCATTAAATACTTGATTGTTGCATGGTCAATATGCACAAAGACTTGGTAATTAACTAGTGAAATAATATCTGAAATTATTTAAAGGAAGTACAATAGAGAGGGACTCCTTTTTAGTTACAATATAGTTTAATTCAGCCTTGGACATATTTTTTCTAATGAAATAGATCGCATAAGGGAGTTTACCGTGAATTTTTCCTAGAGTTCCCTAATTTCCCTCTCTAATGCATCTGTGTGAATGTGAAAGGGAAAGGTCCAATTTGAACCTCTAAGGATAGGTGTTGCCATTATATTTTCTCATATAAATTCTTGACATGGATTTGTCCAACAAAACTCAACATCTTTGGATAGCAAGGAAAATAAAGGAAAATAAATTTTACTGAAATATTTTATAAATATTCAATAGTATCTTGTAGGGCGTAAGAAGATTCTAACATCTCTTTTCTTTTGAGGAACAGGAATGTGTTTAATGATGGATATCTTGTTAGGGTCCACTTGAATTCCTTTTGAGAAGAGGAAATGTCATAGAAAAATTCCCTCATTCGATAGGAACAATCACTTTTTATAACTCAAGGAGAGGTTCATCTCCACACGCCTCTGTAAGACTTTGATTAAGTTGGAGGGAGCCTCTTGGAAATCATTCCCAAAGGGTATGAAATCATCCATGTAGATTTCTACCGAATCATGTACAATATCATATAAGATATTAAGAAAAACCCTTTGGAAAGTGGCAAAGGTGTTGTATAAGCAAAATGGGAGGAATTTTAAAGAAAAAATCCCTCAAGGACAAGTGAATTTGGTCTTATCTCGGTCTTCAAGACTTATTTGCATCTATTTGTACCCATTGAATCCATCCAAAAGGAAAATAACCTTTTCCTAGAAATCACATCAAGTAGTTGGTCAATGAAGGGAAAGGGAAAATGATATTTCCTTATGGCTTTACTAAGTTCCTTATAGTCAGCATAGGTTCTTTACTTTCCATTTTTCTTGGGGAAAATAACCAAAGGGGATACCCATTCATTATCCGATATCGGATAAATAAACCCAAAAACTAGTAATTTATGTAATTCTTCCTTCACAATATATTTTACAGCGAGATTTATTCACCTTTGAGGTTGGTGAATAGGTTTTTGATCTTCCTTTCAGTATATGTGGTGAGTGCACACAATAGAATATAATTATTTCATCGCCTTGTAATCCTTTTGCATTAAGACATTGAGCAGTTGATCCTCTTGATCAGCTAAAAGTGAGAAGTTGATTTTCAACATTTTAAATGGGTTGATTTCTATTGTTTTTATGTTTTTTCTCAGAGCCAACAGTCAATAAATTTTCCCATAGACTATCTTAGGAACAATTAGGATTCCCTAGGGATTAACCTTCTTTTAGCCCATCAATATTCATAGCAACAGGATATTGGTTTGCAGAAAATTATCAATTAAATCATCTCATTAGAATAAATTTCAACCTAAATGTGGCCTCCTAAGGAAATATAATAAAATAATAGTTAAAATGATAAAATAAGAGTTATGAATTTTGGAGGGAAAAGAAGAAAAACTAATTTTTTATTGTATTCTTAGTTTATCTTCTTAAAGGTTTACCCAAATTTATGTGTAGACACACATTGGATGTGGAATTAAATTTCACATTCAACGAGTACCCATTATGCATACTTTTGAGAAAACCCACATTGATAAAAAGTGAAGATATATTAAAAAAATGTGTTTAACATGTTTTTTAATGTATATTCAATTTTTATCTATGTGGGTCTTCTCAGAAGTATGCATAATATGTACTTGTTGGACGTAGAATTTAATTCTTCATCCAACGAGTGTTTACAACTGAAATTTGAGTAAATCTATAAGGAGATAAGACAAAAATACAATAAAAAATAGCTATGTTTTTTCCCTCGAAAATATTTGCATGTATCTCTTTTTAAATTTAAAGGAACTTGATTGTTTTACACACTATGTGCATGAAAACTTCATCGGAACTTTTAGGCTGAAATTTCCTCTAATGTTATCATCATGTTTGTTTCCAAGGGTGGCTTCTAAAGTACACTCAGGGTAGGATTACGAGAGACAAGAACCCTCTTCTTCGTTTTCTTCTACCCATGTAGGAAATTATTCTAAACAAGAGGTTAAGTTAATGAATATGATGCGAGCTATTTTTGGGACTACCCATTGGTAATTTTCATGTTTTCAGCCCTACAACTAAAATATGCATCAACAGTAGCTAACCATGATCTCCCTAAGATGGGTGGATAACCATTGAACTTGGTTTTTTGTTGGAGGACAAGGAATTCTATGGGATACTCCCAAGAGTCTATATAGGTCATTACATATTCTATGGCGCCCTCTAGTGCTAATGTGGATCTATCAACACGTTGCAGCGTAATAGTGATCCTTCTCAAAGACTGTTGGAGGTTAAGTTTAATCATGATTTCCTTAGTCATGAAATTGATTGCATCTCCCAATTCAATGAGAATGTTTGGAACTACAATTTCATTTATGTGCACATTTGTTTTTTGGATTCCGGGATCTAGATACTTGGGGATGGTTACTCTTCCAAGCATTAGATTGGCTAGTTTCCCGTTGAAATTAATAGTAATGGAATCCCTTCTCTTCCTTCCAGGCCTTCATTGACATTATCCCTTCATGAAATTTTTATAAATGGGAACATCTTTGATGGCTTGGAGGAGAGGAATTTTTGACACAGGTTCTTTGATTCTCCCAAAAGTTTAACTTCTTCTAGAGTGTGTGTCTTTTGGTTTTTCAACCTTTCAAGATACAGGGGTTTCTTTTGAGTTACTTGAGGCATGAAATCCTCCTTCTCTTCATTGATATTTTCAATTAGAGAAGGTGGATGGACATCTGGAGGAGCCTTCCCTAACCTAAGGTTGAATTTTTGGATTTATATAACATAATTTTGGTAGGTAATTTCTCCATTGTAGATTGGCTAAGTCTTCTTAATATTGGGGTTGGGACTTGATTGAGTAGGATTATGAGGTTTCTTTAGAGGAAAATTTTGGGGTACTTGTTATTATTGATTTAGAGGCATCAAAGAAGGTGGTTGGGCCACTTGAGGCCTCCATACTTGTGATGGATTACCCATTGAGGATGTTGACTAGGATATGGTTGGAAGGGAGGAACAACATATTCATGAGGAGGATATGGCCAAGGACTTGGAATAGGTGAGGATAAAGGATTAGGAGGGTACCAAGGCTGATAGTGATTATTATAATTAGTATTCAAATGAGAAGGAAATTTCATAACTTGTTGGAATTTATTTGAAGCTTCTGGTCTCTTTTGGTTGAGAAAGCACAATTTCTCCATGCTCCCTTCTGCTCCTTGGTACATAGCCTTAAAACCTGGAAAATATGGACACTTATAATTGGAATGGTTTCCCTCGCATACACAGGAGACTTCTATGGCATTCCAAGGAATAGGGGGGGGGGGAATATGGCTAATTCCTTTTCCACATCCTCTTGTTTTATTTTGATCTGCAAAGTATCCATCTACATAGAACATATGTGCAATATCTCGGTCTTCATGTATTCTAACATACCTCCTATTTCATTCTTAGTAATCAAGGAGGAGGAGGAAGGAATTGCCGAGATTTTGTTTGCCCCGTCTCTCTTTCTAGTGGTTCTTAAGTGATTTTTGAATATCTGTTTAATCTCATCATAAGTGAGCTAGTATATATCTCCATTAGCCAGCAAGTTAAGGGTTTCCATTAGATCTTCTCTGAATCCCGTAAATAGTACTAGTTTTAAGGATTTTGGGTCTAGAGTGCAATTATGTGCCATTCTATAACTTAGCTAGAATATCTCCTCAAAGTTTTCCAAAGACTCATCTTCTCCTTGAATTATTCTAAATATTTCATCTCTGGTGTCCCTTGCTCTATAGTAATCTTGATATTTGTTGTTGAAATATTCTTTCATTTAATCATAAGTGGTGATACTATTTCTTTCCAGTATCATGAGCCATCGAAGGGTTGCTTCCTTCAAGGTGGAAGGAAATAAATTGAGCTTATACTCATTAGTGTTTCAATCATAAGTCCTTCACACAACAAAAAACTCAAACATGAAAGTGTCACGATCTTCCATGATCAAACCATCAAGGACTGTGAGAGCACATATGAGTTAATGTTTTTCATTCTTGTTGTTGGGAAAAATACCAAGAGGGGGGGGGGGGGTGTGGGTGAATCAATATTTAAAAAAATCTCACAATAATATTTTATTTTCTGAATTCTATATGCGATTTTACTGAAGCCAACTAGCATATGTACGTGATTGTTATACAGGAAACTACTGTATGCTTAGTAAACTTATAAATCAGCTAATTCTTTATCTGTTTAACTTAAACCAAAATGTAAGAGATTCATCAGACATATGATAAGGAATAATCATGTGCAGTAAGAACATAATAAAGCATCACACATAACAAACACACATGAGCATTGAGATTTAAGGTGGAAACCCAATGTGGGAGAAAACAACTAATGTTGTCATCTTAGTCTTCAATCTTATTATTATCAAAAACTTCTTACATTATTGTGCAGGTGCAGACTCATTCCAGTACGCAGCCACCCACCTGCTAAAGGATACAACCTTCACTTGTTCTCCAACTCCTACTGGAAGGGAGCTTTAACCCCTTGATCTAGTTTACCAGCACCCACTGGAAGGGAGCTTCAACCCCCTGATATGATCACTGGCTACTACTATAGGGAAGCTTCGACTTCCTTACTGAAGGCTCCAACCTTCAGCACCATCCATGGACCATGTTTCATAAATTTTCACAGTGGATCCACCTGCTTTAATACATCACAACTTGTATAACACTTTTCAACACATAATCCTTGTTGAACCCTTTAACATCATATAAGCCAAATATCTAAACTGAAACTGATTATTGTACCCAAAACATTCATCCAATTCCTGAAAACAACCACTGAACCAAACAATCACCAATCACTTGAATATTGAACCAACAACTGAAGCAAACAATCACTTAACCAATCACCAACTTAATTCAAACATAACAGTGAGATCATTGTAACCAGAACGTAGAACTAAATTTAGAATACTGCATCAACACATTGAATCAACTGCAACCTTGATCATTCATAAAACAAAAGATATACACTACTTTATTTAAGACAAACCACATGTATACACGCTTTTATGTAGAGAAACTTGCGTACAGATCTCAATATACTAAGTTCTAAAATTGTTGCTCTGAATCGGTCACATAATTGAATAGATTCATTTAGCTTATAGATCTCTCAACCCTCATACATTTAGCAGCATCAAGAATCTTTTCAACCAATCAACATGCAACCAATTTCAACTTCATCATTCAATCAGTCTACTTCATACATTATCACTCAACCCAGATCAACATGAAGACATCATTGACAGAAAACAGAAATACACCGACACTAATATGATTGATCATTCATTTATAAGCATAAAACCTTCCTTTATGTATGCTACTTTTATGAAACGAACCCATGTGTATACTCGACTTCACTGAGATCAACCTGCGTACAGATTTACAAATTTTGACCTAAAATTGTGCAACTCTTCAAAACTTCAGAAAGAACCAAATCATAACATTTAGAGATAAAAGCATGCATCAATACTTACATCTATTCAATCCATGAGAATATCATACAATGGAAACTCATTTAAGATCTCATGGTCCTGATCCATCATTGTATTCATCGGTGCATTATTATTTCATAATCAACTTTTCAACTATATCCCTTACAATGAAAATATACTTCAGATTGAAGTGTTCATCAAAAACCCGTACTCATGCACACTTAGCACTTTTATATTCACCTCCTTATATAGTTAGAGCCTTAGCCAATACCATGAGCCAAAACCACACTAGTGTCGGTGGTAATCTTGGATAGGATCAAATAACCATTACTACGCTCAATATTGTGGGCTAATACCATGGTAAAGACCCTTGGTATTAATAAATTAGTGTGCCAGCATGTACGCGACTTGGCTTCTTTATACTTGTGTGTATACGTGACTTGGCCTTGACTAACCCACATATAGATCTTCAAATATTTACCTTCATAAAACTTATGTTTCTGACCTACAAACCTTTGTCCCATCATTATGTCACCTTTGAACTAATCTGTGAACACATCTTGTTATCATTAAATTGTTTTGTTACCAGTGGGTTTCCATCAAGGACAACACATGTACCATAATTCCAACACTTTCTTCCCCATTTGTTTCTCTAATTGGAAATGTAGACACTTCTGGTTGTCTATATTTAACCATAGTGTTGGTAGGTGTGAAGGTTTTTCTCCTTCTGCAAGCTCCTTAAATATCCTTTTTTGCTTACCAAAAATGGCCTCAAAGGTCCTTGTGGATAGGGCAGGAGGCTCACAATTAGCTGAAACGTGTTGGATACTAGTGGAAGTAAGGGTTCTTGGTAGAATTTTCTTTGTCTTGTCCCTAATTCTTCAAAGCATAAAAGAGAGAAAATTTGAAATATATATATATATATATATATATATATATATATATATATATATATATATATATATATATATATATATATATATATATATTTATATTTTATAAAAATATGTTAATATGATTTTTCCTTTTTGCAGGAGGTAAACAAAATAAAGATAAAATAAACTAAAGAAAAATGCAGTACGTACTTTTATACCTCCCTGGAAATGACACCAAAAATCGATGACCCTCAATATTTCAACAATGATGCAACTCCCAAGGGTCTCATCTTTAATTATTAACACAAGGTTTGTAAAAATTGTTAGTTTTTGGTAGCTCGACCATGTGTTCTAGTCTCTATTGGTGTTTAAGAGGCTAAGGAACATAAGAGGATAATTATATCCAAGACCTAGAAAAACTTTCTAAGGAAAATACCTTAATTATATTAATTAGCAAATTATTAAATAATTTTCCTAACTTAGGAAAATTGGTTAATTAAATTAGATTAATTGAGGTAAATCAATTTTTCTCTAGAGACTTATAGAAAAGTTACTTGATGGGGTCATGATGATCTTAGCCATCGATTACTATTAGATCATGGTCGTTGGCTGATCAAAGAGAGATTATAAGAGAAAATTTATGGGTCAATTGAAGAAATGTCAAGGAGTTCGAATCACCCAATTGTAGAGATAGCAAGGGTGAATTCTAAGCGAGGAAGACATTGGAAGAAGGGTTTCAATAGGAGAAATTGAGGAAAGAATTTCCAAAGAAATTCTTCACAAAGATTCGAGTTTCCGAGAGGAAGGAAGAGGTTGAATTATTTCTACATAAGGCAGACCGAGTTCAGCAGTGTGAACTTGCAAAGCTCATTTCCAGAGGTAATGCAAATAGTCAGGATCAAGTTTCTAGTTGCACATGTGAATTGCAATAAATTTGTGTGATTACAGGAAGTGTGAATTCTTGTAAGAAGATTGCAGGAAAAGGTAAAATCTTGTAATTATAGGAAGTGCGAATTTTTGGGAGATTGATTCGTAGAATTGTCGACTGAATTGTTGGAAAGGGTTGATTTGCTTGTAGAGAGATATTCTTGATTTCCCAGATCGATTTGGTCAGTTGCAGTGAAGAAGCAAATTACCGAAGATTTTTTTATGTTAGGAAAATAGTTGATGTACTCTTTAATTTTTCTAAATACTTAATGATAAAACCATCATCTACAAAACTAGTTTTCCCCACACTGTGGTTTTTCCAAGGACAATTTGTCTAAGAAAACAAGTGTCAATTATTCTGTGTGTGTGCATTATTTCTTAGTTCTTGTTATCAGTTATGAAAATTGTAGTGGTGATTTAATCACTATTTTTCCTAATTTATTTATGAAGACAAATAATCTCAATTAGATAGAAGATTAACTTCTAGCTGCTACATTTAAGGAAATTTCACATGGTATCAGATCATATATAAATCATATAGGTTTACAGGATTAAATCGGTGCATGGCATAGGAAGATAAAACCAATAGTTTATAACCCACTTTATTTTTCGATAGATTTATTTTTGGATTTGGCTATATTTCCAGATTTTCGGATATGGCCGCAACAGGTTTGAGAGATCTGGATAGATTAGATGGAGCCTCTAACTTTGATATTTGGAAATATAGAATGTAATTTTTATTGGATGAGTATGGAATAAAGGAGTATGTGAAATTTGTTATAGTCATGTCAATAGATCCACAACAATTACCAACCTATATAAAGGAGAAGATCATTCATAGGGAGTCATGCAAGAGTATAAACATTACAGATGTGTTGCATGTGCCAGGTTTAGGCATGAACCTGATTTTAGTTTCTTCACTATAGGACAAGGGATATGATTCCTATTTTTTGGGGTAGGTGTATATCAAACACTAGAGTGGGAAGAAGGTCAAACATATTGGAGAAAGGAGCAACAAGTTGTACAAGTTGCAATTCGATTCTCCAAAATAAAAAATTAACAGCAGCAGCAGTAGTAGCAAAGACATGGGAGAAATATGGAATAGGAGGGTGGGATAGTTACGTCATGGAGCACTCAAGATACTTAGGGAAATCATGAAATGAGTTCTAGAATTTAGAATGGAACACGACGATGTGTTCAGAGGCCTCGCGCTTGGGAACTTTGCAAAATAAACTTTCCCAAGGAGTGACAATAAAGATAGTGGTGTGTTTTAATTGATACACTCAGATATATGTGGCTTGTTGTATACAAAATCTCTTGGGGGTTATGAATATTTTGTAAGCTTTATTGATGACTTCTCCAGGAAAATCTGGATCTGTTTCAATAAGACAAAGGGCGAAGTATTTAGTTGCTTCCAAGGGTTCAAGGCTCTTGTGGAGAACATGATAGGAATAAACATTAAGGTGCTTCAGATCGATAATGGAGTAAAGTACACACGTAAGGCCTTCACAGGGCTCTCTATGAAGGAGGGCATCAGGGGAGTGTGGAAAACTCCATACAACCCATAGAAAAATGGGGTTATGAGTGTGAACAATAGTTGGAGAAGTGAGGAAAATTGTATATGACTAAGATATGCCTAATTTTATATGGGTAGAGATATGTATCACAATAGTGTACATTTATAAAATGGTTCCTCATAGAGCATTGTGGAAAGTGACACTAGAAGATGATTTTAAAGGGAAGAAGCCAGAGGTTGGACACTTCAAAATATTTGGTAGTATAGCTTATTGTCATGTGTTATATGACAAATTAACCAATTTGGTTCAGGCTGCAAAGAATGTATGTTTCGTTGGATACAACAAAATGTCCAAGGTATACAAGATATATGTTCCTGGTAATAGGAGGATCATCATGAGATAAGATGTTAAATTCCAAGAGGTGAAAACCTTGATAATATCTCACGAGTTTCCAGAAAATGATCACAGTGAGCGAGTATAAGCTCCAAATATTGAGCAACAATCGTAGGGTACTATTACTAGTATGAGCACTAGCTTAGGTGCAAGTGATCCAATGAGTTCACAACAGATGGAGTAGCAGGGGCAGGATGAGGAGCTTGAAGCTCCACCAACCACCAATGAAAGAAGAAATAGGGAGGTGATTCAAAAATTAAAGGATGCGCAAGAGTTTGTGGGAGCTTCTAGGGAGAGCATTGGAGAGAATACATGTATAAGGCATTAGTGATAGAAGTCATTGTTAGGGAGCCTTCTAGCTATCAAGAGGATGCACACCATTAGGCATGTCAGGATGCAATGGTGGAGGAGTACAACTCCATCATGATCAATGATGTATGGGAGGTCATGCCTAGACCAGTGGATAGGTCTATAGTTGGATCTCAATGGATATGTAAGATAAAGTATTTTGCATATGCCAATGTAGAAAAATATAAGGCTAGGGTCGTGGCCAAGGGTTATGCATAGAAGGAAGGCGTAGAATATGAGGAAACATTAGATCATATGGGAAGATACACTTCTATTAGGGCCATGACCTTTTTAGCAGCATAGATGGGATGGGATATTCACCAAATGGGTGTCAAGACAACTTTATTGAATGGGGTGATAGAAGAAGAGGTGTATATCGAACATCCATAGGGATTTGAGACACATGAGAGAGATACGCATGTTTGCAAGTTGAAGTGGGCACTAAACAGACTCAAGCAAGCTACCAAAACATGGTATGGTCGGATTGACAACTACTTGTAGTATATAAGCTTTGCGAAGAGTGATGTGGATTCTAGCCCTTATAATTTGAAGGTAGGAGGTGAGCCGCTCATTCTCGTACTTTATGGATGATATATTATTTACAGTGTCAACAAGACTCATAGAGGACTACAAGAGGGACTTAGCAGTTGAGTTCAAGATGAAGGACATGAGACTGATGAATTGTTTCTTAGGTCAGAGGTATGGAAAACAGATGAGAAGATCTTCCTTGGTAAAGGGAGATATACTTTGGAGATATTGAAGAGGTTTAGGATGTAGGATTGCAGACCCATATCTATACCCGTGATAACCAAATGGAGGAATATATATGCATCAGAGGATGTAGCAATGGACCCAACCTTATATAGGCATCTCATTGTACCTCTCATGTATCTAGTTAATGCGAGGCCATGCATTTGTTTCACGGCCAACACTCTCATTCAGTTCATGGCAGAGCCAAAGAGATTACATTGGAGAAGAGGGAGACATATATTGAGGTATCTACGAGGTAAACTCTAGTATGATCTAAGATATACTTGAGGGTACACTGTCAATTTGATGGGATATACAGATGCATATTGGGCATGCATTTCAGTGGATTAGAAAATCACCTCAAGTTGTTGCTTCAATATTGGATCAGGGGTTGTATCTCGATGTAGAAAGAAGAGAAATTTATTGGCATTGAGTTCTACAAAGTCATAATACATGGCAGCAAGCATGGCCACATGTGAATTTATTTAGTGTCAGAAGTTACTACTAGGATTGTTTGGTAAGAGTTTGGATTTGACCAGTATATACTATGATAATCAGAGTTGCATTAGGGTTTATGAGAATGTAGTGTTTCATGATAGGTCAAAGCATATTGAAATCATATACCACTTCAACATAGATTGTGTACAATGTGGATAATTTTGGCTATAGTATGCTCACGCATTTCAAAATGTTGCAGATATATTGGGCTTTAATGTTGGAAGTGGATCAAGTTTGAAACATTTTGAAAAGTTGTCCAAAAGAAGTTGAGGATAGCAGTATTCAAAAATGGGGTTGTAACATCCATCTAGTAGGTGTTGGAAAATGATAGAAGGTTATAGCCTTCTACAGGTAGGTTCTTGTGTACTGGTTAAAGACTACACTAGTAAAATATAGTAAGAAGTTCTTCTTTTAATAAAATAAGAAGACATAGACGACAAAAACGGTGGTTTTCTCCCACATTGGCTTTCCACCTAAAATCCTGGTGTTCATGTGTGTTGAAATGGTTTTTGTGTGTTGATGATATATATGCTTATTAACTGCTCATGATTTCTTCTTAATTGATTAATATTGAATTAATAATGCACTGATTAATATTGAAGGGATGATGAAATTAATGATTAGTTAGTTATCCAGATATATAAGTGTTGCTTTAATAGAAGTTGCGTACATATGCTAGTTTCTTTTATAACAATAGTGTACAAAAATTATAATGAGAATTTGGAAATTTGAAGTGTGTAAAATATTGATTCAACAACACCCCCCCCCACCTCACTCAGTATTTTTCCTAACAATATAATTTGGCAATTTCTTGATGAAAGATAATCTAATAAAGAAGTAAAAGAGGGAAACATAATTCACAAGTAATTATCAAAATAGAGGAATCAAACCCTAATTCTACTAGCATTCATTTCTCAACATGGTATCAGAGCTACGATCAAGGAAGATTGGAGATCATTTTGTTGTGGCTTGAAAGGAAAGTTTTCTCCTTCTATGATAAGATACTTGAAAATAGGATTCAATATTGCGGGAAGCTTGATTAAAAGAATTATCTAAAACTTATCTAATAAAGTCAAAAGCAAAGGGTTCTTGGTTGCACTCACATGTTCCCTCAATGATGACAGCACATGGATAATTGATAGTGGAGCATCAAGACATATGCTAGGAGAAAGTAAACAAATTCAAGCTATATCAATGAAACCATATTCTCATGAAGTGGAGTTGGGAGAAAACAACAATTGTGAATTAAAAGGCCTAGGATCAACTTCATTGAAGTTGGAAAATGGAGCAAAGCTTCATCTCAACAATATACTCTATGTTCCATGTTTAAAAAAAAATACTTTCAATTTCTTGTTTAGAAGACAAAGGAGATAGAATTTCTTTTGTAGATGGTAAAGTTCTAGTTTGGGGAAAAGATTCAAGCATTGATAAAGTAAGGGTTATTGGAATACATGAAGGAAGTTTATATAGAGTCATAACACCATCTCATCAAACCCTAGTTCACATGGAAATCAATCCCATCGAACTATGGCATAGAAGATATGGACATTTACAGTATAAGGTCATCCCCTCTCTTAACCAAATGGTAAATGGCATCTCTAATATAAAATAAGATATTGAAGGAATATGTAAGGGATGTGCTTTGGGAAATAATACAAGGAAACCCTTTACAAGAAGTGAACACTGAAACAAGGTCTAAATAAATATTGGACCTCATTCATTCAGATGTATGTGGGCCTATGTCTGACAAATCACTTGGAGGTCATCTTTATTATGTGACCTTCATTGATGAACACGTTATAAATACATGGCTTTACCTTCTCAAGAAAAATGACGAATTATTTGAAAATTTCAAGGAATTTAGATCTACAGTGGAGAGCCTAACCGAAAGAAGAATAAAAACTTTGAGATCTGACAATGCATTAGAGGAATTTTGAGGTCTAAAATGGGCCTCCTAAGAAAAATGTACAACCAAAATAAACTTTATAAGAACCAATAGGATTCAAGGTGATGATGTCAACCATGGGGATGATTCACCATATTTTAAGTAAAAGGGTAAAAAGATTAAAAAATAATAAAATAATAAAATAATAAAACTACTTTTTCAACTCATATTTTCAACTTATCTCCCAAATTTTTTATTCAAAGTTTGAGCGGGAGTACTCATTGGATGCCAAATTTAATTCCTCATCTAAGGAGTACCCATGTTGCATACTTTTAATGGACCCTGCTACACGAAAAATGAGAAATACATGAAAAAATTGTTGGAATCACAATTTTCGTTAGACCAAAACCTGCAGGCGTTAGTCTCTGCTACAACTGCCAGAGTTAGGATCTACGAGAGGTGGTTAGTTCATGTCGTGAAACACATGGGGAGGGTTGAACCCAATGTCCAACAATCTCCCCCTAATGCGAGTCGGGTGAGTTTCGAACTCGAGACTTGTCGCTCTGATACCACTTGTTGGAATCACGATTGTCATTAGACCAAAACCTGTAGGCGTTAGTCTCCACTACAATCGTCAGAGTTAGGATCTACGAGAGGCGGTTAGTCCATGTCGCGAAACACACAGGGAGTGTTGAACCCAATGTCCAACAAAAACGTAATTAATATCACGTTTTTCATGTATTTCTCATTTTTCGTGTAGAAGGATCCATCGAAAGTATGCAACATTGGTTCTCCTTGGATGATAAATTAAATTTTACATCCAACGAGTACTCTTGCTCGAAATTTGAATAAAAACTTTCAGAGATAAGTTGAAAAACTAGTTTTTTCTTTTTTTCCTTGTAAAATTTGATGATGTAATCAAATCTTATTTTATTATTTCCACTATTATTTTATTATTTCCTTAAGCGGCCCATTTTAGACCTAAAAATTCCCCTAATGGTGGGGAATACACTTCCAAAGAAATGATTGCATATTGCAAAGAAGAAGAGGGAGCTCATTGTTCCCTACTATCCCAAGCAAAATGGAGTTGTAGAAAGGAAAAGTAGGACACTTGAAGAATTGTATGAACAATGATTTTTGATCAAGACTTACCAAAATTTCTATGGGGAGAAGTAGCAATGACTGCATTATATATACAAAATATAAGTCCTCATAGAATTCTTGAAAATGTGACACCTGAAGAAGTGTTCACGAGAAAGAAGCCATGTGTGGACCATCTCTGAATCTTTGGATGTCTTGCATATATCCATGTTCCAAAGGACAAATGAAATAAGTTAGACTCTACAAGAATTAAAGGGGTCTTTATTGGCTATAATATTTCTTCAAAAGCATATAGAATCTACATCGAGGAAGGAAGACAAATCGAAGTAATCCAGGATGTTATATTTGATGAAAATTATCCCTACAAAATATCTAAGGATATTCCTATTGATTTTGACGATGAAGATATACCACAATTTGAAGACGAAGAGCACCATGACAAAACTACTACAATCCAACAAGAAGAAGAAATAGAAGGACCAAGTGATCCTATTCAACTTGAGATCATACCCGATAGAAGGAAGAGGCCAAATTGGTTAAAATCTACTCTTGAAGATGTCGAAGGATAGGGAGCTATGAAAGGAACTTTTAAAGAAAGGAAAATATCAAAAAGGTATTCAGGATATGTAGTTTATATGACAAAACTAATAGAAGTTGAACCAACTAGATTTGAATAATCTTCCCATCAAGAAGAAAAGAAGAAGATGCAGGAAGAATATCAATCCATCATGAAGAATGGGGTTTCGGAAAAATGGATTTACAAAATCAAACATGTTGTTGATGAAACAATAGAAAAATATAAAGCTAGACTCATTGCAAAGAGGTTATCTCAAAAGGAAGGCATAGACTATGAAGAAACCTTTGCACCTACTGCAAGATATACTACTATAATATCTTTGGTTTCGTTGGATGCAACAATGGGACGGAATATCCATAAAATGGACGTAAAAACAACATTTTTGAATGGAACCAGTGATGAATAAGTATACATTGAACAACCTGAAGGCTTTTAAATAAATAGCAAGAACACTCATGTTTGCAGACTCTAGAAAACCCTATATGGCTTGAAGCAAGCTCTGAGGGCATGGTATGCAAGAATGAATGCATATCTCTTAAGAATTGGGTTCGTCAAAATTACTGCAGATCCAAACCTCTACATCAAAGTGGTGGATAATGAACCTGTCATTATTCTACTATATGTGGATGATTTATTTAATATAGGTGTGGAGTGAAGGATACAAGAATGCAAGAAGATGTTGGCAGTTGAATTTGAGATGAAGGATTTGGGACTTATGCATTATTACTTAGGTTTGGGAGTATGGAAGAAACCTGGGGAGATATATCTGGGGAAAGGTAAATACATAATCAAGTTATTGCAGAAATTCGGTGTGATGGATTCCAAGCCCATGATTACTCCCATAATCACCAATCTGAAGAAGTTGAGAAGCTCTGAATCCAATCTCATAGATCCTACTAGCTATCATAAGTTAGTGGGTTCTCTAATGTATCTGATAAATACTAGACCAGATATATGTTTAGTTGTAAAAATTCTCAGTCAATTTTGGTTGGAGCCTCATCATGATCATTGGATAGTTTCCAAGCATATATTAAAATATCTACATTGCACCATATACAACAGCAAGGAAGTCCAATTAACAGGTTTTACATATTCTGACTGGGGTGGAAGTGAGATTGATGGAAGGAGCACTACAGGTGGACGTTTTAGTTTGGGATCTGCTATGATTTCGTGGATGAGTAGAAAGAAAGATATTGTTGCGTTAAGTAGTGCTAAAGCAGAATGTGTTGGTGCATCTGAAGTAGGAAATGAAGTTGTATGGTTGAGGAAACTTCTATTAGATTTGTTTGGGAAACCTCTAAGTCCTACTGTGATAAATTGTGATAATCAAAGCAGCATTAAGATGTATTAAGATCTCGTGTTCCATGCAAGGATGAAGAATATCAACAAGAAGTACCATTAGATTAGAAGCTTGGTACATGATTGGATCATGAAGCTACAGTATGTTCCAACCGATGAACAGGTAGTTGATGTGTTAACAAAGTCTCTTCTTAATAAGAAGTTTGAATAACTTAAAAGCATGTTTGGTTTGGTTGATATTATTGATTTAGTTGATAGTAATTGTTGAAGCATATACATGTGTTTGATGCTTAGGAGAGCATCTACATGTGTCTGATGTCGAGATCCCAAAGAGGGAGGGTGGCATTGGTCATAGAGCTCTGACCTTGCATTACGCACCTAGATCCCTAGGTTGATGGTTACTAAGTAAGCCTGATGGTACCTATAGTTGCTGAAAGATTTAGTCCATCTTAGTCCCACCTAGATAGATTGCCCTGGTCGAGAATCTAGTCTATGGCACTGAGTGTGCCTAAAATCTTCGTTTTTCATGTGTTTTGATATCTTCCATGTACTTGTATATATATGTGATTATGAATACCTCCCTAGTTAAGAGGGAGTGTTGAAGAATGTAACTAGGTTTGATATTCATAAATATATAATTGTCAAAAAGAAATTTTATTATTATTAAAATGACTTATTAAAGCACGGGTTTCATGATTGGGTCACCATCTTCTACGTCAAAATCCTCATTGAGGACTTCTAGGTTTTATCTGGAGTCATTAGATTCATTGTCCATTTTATTATACCCCTTCTTGAGCTTTTGTATCATGTAAAAACTATTTTTATTGAGTCAAATAAGTAATTTTTCACCTCCACACCAAGTCAGCCCCCTTACTTGATGAGGTTTGCCTACATTAGTGAAATTTGACCCACATAAGAGGCTATATATGTTACACCAATTTTTGGTCATCTAACCTCTTACTATTAGATGGACTAAAGTACACCATGTAAGACCAATTTTACCATAGTAAAATTGCTTTCACTATGAAAATAATTTAACAACCCATAGTTTATTAAGTTGTTTATGGTCTAAACGGGAAACCCCATGAGGAATAATTAAATAAATCTTTATTTGTTTGACTTTCCTCTAGGGATAATTAATTAAACCACTGTTTAATTAATATTATTGGTCATATTTAACTCAAAACAAGAAAATTAATTAGATAAATCATTATTTATCTTATTATTTTCTAGGAATAATTATTTAAATCATTATTTAATAATATTCCTTGTTAAATTTTACTAAATCATTTATAAATAATTGAATAAACTATTATTTATTTGATTATTACTTAACCACATTCTTAAAATAATAAATAAATCATTTATTTATTCATTATTTCTAAATAAAGGGATTTGAGCAAATTCAAATTCCTTTCCCCTCCAACAAAAATAATAAAATATTCCATAAAAGTTGAATCTAGATTTGGTTAATAATATTTTAATTATGCACCAATATCTAGATTAACTCAATATTTTGTTATAAATAGAAGGGTTCTCCATTCAATCACTACCTTTTGTTGCCTAGAGATCACTCTTGATCTATACTTTTGGTCTGACTTTGATCCTCTCATCATTGTCATATTTTTCTACTTTTTGCTTGTGAGCTCCCGTTGAGTTCCATTTTTTCTAGGTTTTCTGCACCATCAAGAGAGATCTTAAATCTGAAGCGCTAAGGACATACAAGAACCCATCCCATGGAGGGGGACTGGTTACATATTTCTATGTTCCCTTTCCAGGTATCATAATACAAAAAAATCTGTAAAAATTCTTGTCTTTTCCATTGGATGCATGGAACAACTCTTTCTTGTATCTCGTTGTTTAATGTCTTTAACTGCATAGATCATTTGATTGTCTTCGATATTAAAAAGTCAGAGCATCCCCCCCTTCGTACATTTGTCGCCTTCGAAATACCTGTCAAGATCCGGAATGCCAAAGTCACTCGTTGTATCATTGACAAGGGGGCATCCACCTGCGTGATGTCTGCTTATGTTTGGAAATATCTTGGATCACCTGAGTTAGCCCCTTCCACTATCACCCTTCGTGCATGGGATGGCCACTCTTCCCAGCCCCTTGGCATGTTCTGCAACTGTCTTATTACTCTCGCGGGAAAGATTGTTTGTGTTGACGTTGAAGTCATTGATGCCCCCTTAGACTAAAACATTTTATTAGGTCGTAGCTACACTTATGCGATGTATGTTGTCCCATCTGCGGTTCACCGTAAGATGTGATTTCCTCACAACGGAAATATCGTCACTATAGACCAGCTGACATATTACGAACCGAAGTCTCAAACCTCTCCAGAGTCAATTATTTCTTCGGTGGCCAATAAACAAATGGTTGAACCTCCAACCAGTGTCTCACCCAAAGTCTATAAAGATTCCTCTTTCCTTGGTTCGTTCCCTGGTCTCCCCCCTCCTATCTCTAACCCTAGCTCATCGAATATTTGCATGATGCAAACATCTCGGTTCGACCTCAAATGGTCTGGTTCAACTAGCCAGAAGCCCCGCCCTTTGCAACCTGCTCCTAGTACTTCGACTCAACCTTTAGGACCTGCTCCTCAAGGCCCCTCATTTGTAGTTGGTGTCCATCATCCTATCTATCCTCCTGGAATGGTTCCCCCTGGCCTTAACCATCTCGGAGTTGTCCCGCCTAGCCATTACCCCTCCAGTCAGATACCATTTCTTGCTCCCCCTGCTAGAGTATTTTTGGTACCTGTTATGGCTACCTTGTCTCTTCCCAACATGACCCTGGGGATCCCAGTCTGGTACATTGATCCCCCAGCCAATAACCCGCCTGGTCAACCCAAACGTTACACTGATTTGACCCCAGTCCAACTGGTAGCCATGACCCCTCCCCTTGCTTCTGTGCCGTAGCCACCTCAACAGGAGCCTACTCTTGTTGTGAAAGCCTCGGGTGAGGGGGGCAAAGCCCGCAAGAAGGCACCTAAGGACAAGGCTGCTCAGACAATGCATGCTCCTCCTCAACCTCCAAAGCATACACCTTCGTGTGCTTTGTGTGATGTTGTCGGTCATGCCACCCATAATTGTCCTGAATTGCCTCATATCAAACCCATGGTCAATGTCGCATTTCTCGAGTCTAAGGTCCCATAAGTCCCTATTACTTTACCGACTGCAGCCAAGAAACTTAACACTGTGCATACAAACTACCCCTGTTCTTTGTGTGATCTCCATGGCCACTATACCCACCTTTGTCCCCACCTTGCAGACTATCGCACCTCTTTGGACGTAGTTCGCCAATACGAGGCTGACCACTACGAGTTTGTCTCTCCTTTACTTACGCGTTATGCTTCGAAAGAACCAGAGGACACATTCACTCCCATTGACATTCCCCCTCCCGATGTCGAGATGATGGAGTCTTCGGCCACTATCCTCTACCTATCATCATATATGAAACCCACGGTGAAAGACCCCTCTAGGGCTTTCCCTTATGTTTCGCCTAACCTCCCTTCAGTGATCACCCTGGGCTCAACATCGGTAGATTATTCCTCTACTTTTTCTTCTGTCACCCTCCGTGACGATGCACATATGAACCTCATTTCTCATGATGACGATTCAGGTAGCTTCGCCACATCACGTGGTCTTTCTTCCACTGGTCACCCCATCTTCTATTGTAATGACGACGTTATGGAAGCATTTACCACCCCTGACTTTATCTATCCCCCCTTACATCAAAACCATGCATTCGAGCCACATACACCTTATGGTCATTACATTGATACTCAATGTTTTGGTAAGGGGGCACCCATATTTGAGTGTCCAGGAGAAGCAATTCTCCACAACCCTCCTAGTGTATCTGGTAGTGTCAACTCTAGTACCATTATTCTTCTCCATTTAGAAGAACCTCTAGAGTTCCATATCACTTCAAATCACTCTAGGGTTGATCCACTTCATTATTCCTTCATCTTACATCAACGACCTAGTCCCTTAGACATTGTTGTTGACCAACCTCTATATTTTCTAGGTTAGCACCAATTCATTATATCCAAATCCACTCTTTGGGATAGTGACACCATGTATGTGAACCCAAAAAATTAGTACATTTGATTCATATATGCAGTACCAAAAGAGATTGGTAATCCTCCATTCCCTTTCTCGAACTGCATCTATCCATTCTTCCCACAGAAGATAACCATAACGTAAACAAATGGTGAACCACATCATAAAAATGTGTTTAGATTCCACTTTTCTAAATACATTTGTCGTGACCATAAAATTCTTGGGGGAACCTATGCCCCTATACCTTCTCATCATCCTCTTGAGGACTTAGTGCCTATGATACTGAAGGCTTGAATCCATTATTTCAGCACTTGGAACACCATGTCGCTCCACAAAATCCTCTAGCTAGGGGCATCATTCACACCTTTTCATATCAGATCACTCCCCTCCATCACATATTCTTGGGGGCAGTATCCCATGCTTAGGGGCATGATGGCACCCCTGGCCACCTTCTCACTTGATTTTCATAAGTCTCGGCCTAGACCCCATCAATCTAGGTATAGTCAATTGTCCTCCCACTCCTTGGATAGTTGGACCTACAGGCCTCTCCGGAGAGCCATATATCGTAAATGTTTGATACCTTATCTTCAAATATTATACTTTGTGTGATACCATACTTACCACTTGGTCCCTCTATTTTACTTGGTGGGAGGGGATGATTCTAGACCTTCTTTAGAAGTTCATTCTTGTATTCTTTTCTTACCTTGATTCTTCACCAGGAACCATTCTTCCAAGAAGCATTAAGGCCATCTTTTAGACAAGTAAGGCCACCTACCTGAAAGTCGCAGATCACGATTCCAATTGTCATTTTTTTCGCTAAGATCGCCACAAGATTTAGGGACTTTTATCCTCTCTACATTCACTACGGCTACACTTGCAAATGAATCAAATTGGAGGGAAAATGCCTTATTAAAAGAGAAACCCTAGATTTTTCTTTCACCAATTGCAACCAAACCGTTTGCACCATTGGAAAGCTCCCGTCGAGCACTCAAATGAGTATCCTTTCGTTTTTGGTGATTTGATACTTCACCCGGACGCATTTTTTCCAAGAAAGGTCACATCACCGCTTCTCAAAATCTAATTTCTTCACTTGCGACACTTGTACTTGGGGCACCACTTTGCCTTCATACTTGTCGACGCTTGTGTCAATTTTCGTTGTGAGTAACCATCTTGTACTCATGTTTTTATGGTCCCTACCGGGGCTCTTCTATGTGGCATCATCTTCAAGTCGCCCTTGTTTAGAGCATCTGAGTTGAGTCATCATTGCATCCATGGAGTCTGTCCCAAGTCCCTTTTGTCTCCTATCACAGTCTTCCATCCTTCATTTCTTTGTACCTCCATCGTGTCACACATTTTGGCCTCCAGTCATACTCTCCCATATCCCCTCCGGAGTCAAGTCAATTGTTGTTGGGTCATCCACGCCCTTTATGCTCTAACAAGGGAATTTGTCAACCCGCTACTTAGTCCCCCCCATTCCACCATCGTCCCTGGTGTCAGTCTATCAGTCGCTCTACTATTATCCCTCGTGCCTTAGTTGAGTATCCCTTATTGCCTCACCTATGGCAGACCTCCTTCTGTCCACACCAGCTTATTCATTCCATAAGATAGGTCTAGAGGGTGGTGTACCTTGATTCCAGCTTCTACTCTTGTTTGGTGCCTCAGATCAAGTAAAGGGACCCTTTTATTTCCCTTTGACTTGATTGTTTCTCAGTTCCAGCGCTCTACGACACAATCGAGATCCATATACTTGATGGTTCAGTGATGCAGCAAATTGTACCAGTGATTCTCGGGTGTGTGTGAGATGTTTCAGACCTCGTGAGGGGGTGGCCCTTCAGGTATCCCCCCACATGCTCGGATGACCTATTTACTACAGCCTTGGATGTAGCTCCATAGATTTGATGGTTCCGGCCTCAGCCACTTGCAGTGCATTTTCCGTTTGCATGTATCATTCAAATTTTTAGAGCCCTTTCCTGTTTTACAGGGCCTTTTTGGTTGTACTTATATCTCATATACTCAGATATTATTCTATAAGTCCTGATTGTTGTCCCAGGCATAGTAAGTATGTGGGATCCATTATCATGTTTTTTAACTGGCCCATGTTTATGCCCGCATGTACTATATAGTTCAATCCCATGTTTGTTGGACACGCCATTATTCTTTGTACTTTGTTCTCTCGGCGGGCATAGGTATGCCTTCCCCACCTCCTTTAGATCAGGTACCCACTCATCAAAAAGACTTGTCACACCTGTAAGTCTCGCCTCCTCGGTGTCTTTTCCTCTCTCGCTTCAGTTCGCCTTATATTTCTCTCTCTGACTCCCCTTCAGTGTCTAGTGATTGAGTTCTTACAATGTACTTCGATCATACAATTAGCTCCTAACGCTCGCACGTTGGGGGAAAATCTGTCACACCAATTTTTTTGTCATCTAACCTGTTACTATTAGATGGACTAAAGTACACTATGTAAGAAAAAAATTACCATAGTAAAATTTCTTTCACTATGAAAAATAATTTAAAAACCCATAGTTTATTAAGTTGTGTCTACTCTAAACAGGAAACCCCATGAGGAATAATTAAATAAATCCTTATTTGTTTGATTTTCCTCTAGGGATAATTGATTAAACCATTATTTAATTAATATTTTTGGTCATATTTAACCCAAAACAAGAAATTTAATTATATAAATAATTATTTATCTTATTATTTTCTAGGAATAATTATTTAAATCATTATTTAATAATATTCCTTGTTAGATTTGACAAAATCATTTATAAATAATTGAATAAATCATTATTTATTTAATTATTACTTAACCACATTCTTAAAATAATAAATAAATCGTTTATTTATTTATTATTTCTAAACAAAGGGACTTGACCAAATTCAAATTCCTTTTCCCTCCAACAAAAATAATAAAATATTCCATAAAAGTTGGATCTAGATTTGGTTAATAATATTTCAATTATGCACTAATATCTAGACTAACTCAATATTTTGTTATAAATAGAATATTTTTCCATTCATTCACTACCTTTTGTTGCCTAGAGATCACTCTTGATCTATACCTTTTTTTTTACTTTGATCCTTCCATCATTGTCATATTTTTCTACTTTTTGCTTGTGAGCTCCCTCTGAGTTCCATTTTTGTCTAATTTTTCTGCACCATCAAGAGAGAGAGATTTTGGATTTGAAGCACTGAGGACATACAAGAACCCATCCTATTGAGGGGTACTGGTAACATCTTTCTATGTTCCCTTCCCAAGTGTCATAATATAAAAAATTCTTTAAAAATTCTTGTCTTGTCCATTAGATGCATGGAGAAACTCTTGCTTATTTCTTGTTGTTTAATGTCTTTAACTGCATAGATCTGGATTTTTGTAGGATTTATTCTGATCACTAACCTACAAATCTAAGGAAATTGACAACCATCTTTGATGTTAGGGTTGTTTGTTATGCACAGCTAAAGTGAGCTTTTTTCGTACGCTTGTGATTAGAATTCACACTAACAATATATAGAAGAGAAGTTTGTTTCATTTGGAGTATCACTCACTAAAGTTCGATACACAAGAAGGAGAAGCAGAGAAGTGTGAAGTTGTAGGAAAAGGAGGAGGATTGCAAGGAAAGATAAGATCGAATTTTTTGGGCCATCTATCCCTCACACATGCGAAGTTACTAGGAAATTGCAAGGTTCAAAAATATGAGATTTACCGCAAGTATTTTTTGTGGATTAACCCCTCTTGCAGACAAGAGCGATCTCCCTAGTACCCCAACAGGAACTAGAAACAAAGAACCATTGAATGCCCCTTTCTCTAAATTATTTGTATTTTAGATTATTAAAACTTTGAAATAAGGAGGTTATGCTCCTACCTTTCAACTGAGACGTTCGATGTAGCCTTTTTCCTTTCACTCCAAAGCAATTCTTTAATGCTGAGAAGAATCTACAATCACAAACAACACAAAAGATCAAAGCCCCTGCAGTATATCATAATCATAAATACTAGTCCAACTTAATGATCAAGGATTCTAAGTATTGACATCATTTCAAAAAATTCAGAAACAGGACAATGAGAAAAAGAGATCCATATGTATTATCAGAAATTAAAAAGAGCAATCTTACAACCTAAGCCTTGATGTTGTACAGATTTCTCCCTTGTGTCTGTGTAATCGTTTCCTTGGTTTTAATAAGCCTTCCCTTCTAGAATGACTAGCATGAAGTCATGTGCACAAAGGTGTGATATTCAATGTGCAAACAGCAACTTACCAATTCAAAATCTATGAACTCTATGAACTCTCTCTAGGTTAGAATCTACCCATATCAGTATCTACCCTTCAACCTCAAACTTCAGCTCAATTTATAGAGAGATTGAGGTAGTTTCAGATCCATTAAGAGAGGGATGAGTTCCTCCCATGAAGCGATTTGGGTTCCTTTGGCCAAGGGATAAGCTCCATGAGTAGAGGGATAAAGCTTGAACTGGCGCGACTCTACAGGCTTCCAGTTGGGAGAATATTCGACCAACTAGGCTTCTATAAGTTACATTTTTATATTTACTTCCTTTTTACGGGTGTGCGCAGGTTTTAGTGGTGATTGTCGCAGCTAATAGAAGAAGTATCAACTCATGCGCAGGTAATGGTCACAAAAACCGTGCAGGTGATATTTTCAAGGTTTTAAAGAGCTTTTATCCAGTTTCCAAGACTTGGTTTAGGAACATGAGTATTTTTTACCTTTAAGGGAACATGATATGGATGGTATTAAACCCATAATGACAGTCAAATGTCATGGTGCCAAAATGATGTGTAACAAAGTTGAAGTTCTGTTGTAGGAGGTCGAAATTTTTTCGTTTCAAAATCGAAGTTCTAGGTCGAAATTGTTGATGGATGGTTATCATATGAAGAAGAAGGGTTGACTTGGTGATTGGAGGAAGTTTGTGTCTAGGGAAAAGTGTCTTGGATTATCTCCTCTTGTATTATGAATCTACTGAAGCAAGAGGTTTGACTGGGTTTTCCCCGCATTGGGGTTTTCCCCTGGTTGTGCACCTATATCTTGTGTCTCATGTTCTTGTGATCTTCATGTTGAGAATTACGTAGGGCTAGGTTTAATTCAAATTCTCTTCTTGATAATTAATTGTGAGCTTACTTATTTTACTTATGTCTTCTCTTTTTAGCTTATTATGTCTTTCATTAAGTCAAATACAAAAACACAAGATAGACAAATTTAGGCTCTTCGAGCCAGGGCCAAAACCTCTCCCTCTTGGAGAGGAAAACCCACCATAAATTCTTCTTATAGACTTTCAGATGACAAGTAACATGACCATGGCACAGATCCTTGACCCTTGTATGCCTCCAAGACCTTGTCATTGCTTCTTCATTGACTCCTTGGGCCGGTCCTTCTTTACTGCATCGTCCTGCACCTTTCTACACCATGACTAGAGATCTCGATCTCTCCTATTGTATTTCCCTTCTACGCCTGTGTGTGATCCCTACTAAGATATCAGCACCTTGACTTGGCAATCTTATGCACACCTTGCATCTCCACTTGATTTTGCTGGTTCTGCTCTTCAGTTGTACACACGTCCTATCTCAGTCCATGCTATAATGATATCCTTTCTCTATGACAGATATTATTCACCTTAATTCTTCTTTGCTGAGAAGACTTATTGTATTACACACTTATGTTACTTCTTGGCTTACGGTGATGTAGTATGAGATACTTATTCCCAAACCTTGTACATGTGACAGCCTTCTTCCTTTTCTTGTCTCCCTTTTACACAGTCCTAAACTCACACTTATTGCAAATAGATTCACCCTTAAATACTTCGTTGTTACACTTCTAATTCATCACTTGTATTTTTGTCCTTCCTTCGCATTTAATCATAGAACTATTCTTGAAGTCACCGCAATCTTATCACTGAGATCTTGACCGAAAATCATATAAGAGTCTGAGATTTTGTAATTTCTATGAAGTTTTCTGGGCTATTTATAGTTGTTCGACCCTATAATTAGCCAACCTATTAGTGAACTGTTGTGACATATTATTGAGCCGGCCTTTCCAACATTTTCAAGCCGACTTGTAGGGTTGATCTTCCAGCGTTAAAGAGGTTATCATGAGGGTTGCTCTTAGCGTCATTCTGGAGCCATTTTCTTCAAGGTCTTGTGGCATATTTATCTAGCTAGACTCTTAATATACATGACTCCTAATTACATTTATAACCAAAAGACAAATCCTAATAGACAACAAGAAGAAGTCTATTGACCTATAATAAAACCTTTCACATGAAGCCCATGAGGCAAGCATATCAAAAACAGATTTTATTATTTTTTGTCTTCTTTACATAAATACATAATTACATAGTCAATATGAAGACCGTTACTGGTTACACTTTTCAAGACTCCCTCTTAACTAGGGAGGTATTCATACAGGTACATGGTCACTTTCAAACTGAAGAATCTCATAAGAAGAATAGGATTGGTAATCACATCTGTATAGCATCATATCAACCAGCATTGTCCTAGTGAAAGGCCTTGACTAACAGCCCCATCTCTCGACGATATTATGCATTAGGGGAATTTTGAGGTCTAAAATGGGCTTCTTAAGGAAATAATAAAATAATAGCTAAACCAATAAAATAATATTTATGAATTTTCAATTCACTTTTTGCACCACAATCCATGTAAACATAGTTAAATTCAGTTCAAAAGTTGTACCAAAATAAAATTAATAAAAAATTGTATTGATGTGACTATAAATAAGAATGAGTTTTTCAAGAAAAAATCATTATCATTGAACAATTAAGGCATTTGTCCTTTGTACTTAAATAACTTAAAATAAAATATAAATATAAATTTATAAATTCTTAATTATATTATATGTTATTAATTAAAATATATATTATTTAAATTGTATAATAACATGTAATTAATATACAATATAAATATAATATAATATAATAAATGTATAGGGATATGCATTGTTTCTTTCAAGAAATATAAAATAACAATAATATATTTTTATTCAAAAAGTGTGAAATGACATTTATTATGAGTACTTTACTATGACATTAAAAGTACTTAGAGCACTACCATGGTTAACCATGAGTTTTTATCCACCATTGAGAATGTGACGAGTAAGTACCTTTAACTCAAGCAATGTCACCTCAACCATTAGGGATGATGCCATCCCCTAAAATGTGATTGGTTCTCATAAAGTGAATTTTGATTGTCCATTTTCCTTAGGAGGCCCATTTTAGACTTCAAAATTCCCCTAATGGGCTACAATGCTGGTGAGACACATGACTTATAGACACCATAGTCATTGTCTCTCCAAGGTACATACTCCACCCAGGTGTTCCCATAGTATGACCTTCTTAGACTAATCTTCTCTTAGGTAGCCAGCGCTCAAAGAATATCGTTCCTCGACTACTTGTATCTTAAATGCCCTATCACATTCTCAAAGAGTATCGAATTCTAGATGATTACCCAATCCTCCATTCTGTCTTCGAGGTGAAGACCAGAATTATGTGTCTATCCATTCTCTCCACATGGCCTTCACTAAGACTTGTGGTTGTTAGTCCTAGTATAGTGCATGACATATGTATTTGAGAATGATATACGTCACTCCCTTTAACTCAAGAAGGATATACTTCAAGTTTTTTCCAAGCAAGAAACTTACCACCAGGCTCCGTCTCAACCAGGGACCTGCAGCAGCAATGGTGAGACATCGAGTTGCTCATGAAGAATTCCTCCCCTCGATGTCATGGATTTTGATATTGAGGAATCTTCAACCTTTGGCTTCATAGGGCACAAATAATCCATCACCTTCATCCACGAGTTATGTCAACTATCAGAAATTTATTCATCAGTCTTTCTCATCTGGTACACCTGTATGTTATGCTGATTTCCTTCGAACCATCTCTCGAACCCTCAAATAATATCATTCCTTGACTACTCTTATCTTGAATGCCCTATCACATTCTCAAAAAGTATCGAATGCCAGATGATTACCCAATCCTCCATTTTGTCTTTTAGGTGAAGACCATAATGATGTGTCTATCCATTCTCTCCACATAGCCTTCACTAAGACTTATGATTGTTAGTCCTGGTATAGTGCTTGACACATGTATTAGAGAATCACATACATCATTCCCTCTTAACTCAAGAAGGACATACTTCAAGTTTCTTTCAAGCAAGAAACTTACCACCAGACTCCCTCTCAACCAGAGACCTGCAGCAGCAATGGTGAGACACCCAACTGCTCGTGAAGAATTCCTCCCCTCGATGTCATGGATTTTGATATTGAGGAATCTTCAACCTTTGGCTTCATAGGGCACAGATAATCCATCACTTTCATCCAGGCATGACAACTATCAGAAAGCGATTCATCAGTCTTCCTCATCTGGTACACCTTTATGCCATATTTCTTTCCTTCAAACCATCTCTCAACGATCTTACATCCGAATGCATGATTGGTAGCCCTGCATAAACTTATCCAGATGAACATATACATAAGAAATTTTAAATCAAAAGTTACTTTAGCGATGATCTTTCATCATGACATCTTCCTGTAGGCATCGACATCCTTTATTCAGATTGACACATCTCCTAAAGATATGTCTTGTCAAAGGTCTTCTTGTTTTACCATACTTCTATTAGAGTACACATATCTTCCCAGGAGATCTCCTAGTCACATCTTCTTGGCTTCCGGATGATAACCGCCTCTTTACATGGTTGCATTTCATGATCTCTTCAATTCTTTCTACGCACAACTTCATACCTAGGAACTTCCAGTATCCAGTTCCCTGTTTTGTATAGAACAACGTCATATTCCATATGAGGACATATTTAATTTCATCTATTAGCATAAACCTGTGCACCGTAAGAGATCCTCCTTTATGGATCATACTTCTAAAGATAGAAGTCCATTACCTACAACCATATGACATGCCTTCACAACATCCAGTGTCAACATATAAATATATGTACCTCATACTTTTTCCCTTCGAGTCATCCAGTGGAAATTTTACTAGAATGAAGAACTTCATTCCCTTGACCAGCTTCATCAATATGTCATCATATCCTAATCCTAGAATTCTATAACGTAGAATTCTCAATGAAACCTTTTGCTTTCTTTCTAACCAGAGAATCCATAGAGAACTCCATTAGAAAATTCCAACAACTGTTTCCATATGGATCATTGAATGATGACCTTGATATTGATGATTGCCTTCCATCAATGTTGTTTATCAGTGAGGTTTTTCAAGAGCTGCTTCACCAATTGCTCCTTCCATGCTTCTATCATGATGCTATTACTATACATTGATTCCTATTATTTTACAACCAACAGAAATCCCTTGAGGAGAAAGATGATCATAAATATCTTTCACTTTCTTCTTTCTTAAATTTCTTTGCACCAGGTTCTTCCCTTTCATCTGTAACACGGGCTTCTTCCCTTTTCCTCTTTTCCTTTCTAAATTTAGGACAATCTCGTTTATAATTCCCAAAATCATTACATCCAAATCATCATACTTTGTCCATATTTCTTCTCTTATTCTGAGGACCAAATTTGTCGAATCTTCTTTTCTCCCTGGACATGGCTGCAAAGGCTTGATTCCCTACACTTGATCCTACTTTCAATCTTGATTCTTCTATCTTACCTGGACATTGGAATGACATGGCTTCTTCTTTCCCATCTATGCTTGAAGTGAAACCTCTCCATTCTTTTGGTAAAGAATTTTGTACCATAGTGAGAATTTCTCCATCAAGCACTACTTCTCCCAATTTCTGCAGTTCATCTCGTATTGCAAAAATCTCCATCAGATATGGAATTATTCCTTTGTTTCTTGACATTCTCAATTTGTATAGTTTTTGACTCGGGGATATTATTTCTTTTGCAAAACCTTTCGAGAACAATTCCACCAATTTATCATATATTTCTTTTGAGGATTCTAGCTTTTATACATAGGGAATGAGAGAGTCCTTTATGGATTCTATAAGAATCCTTCGGGTTCTTATGTCTCCCTTAATGTATTTGATATATGATAGAATGTCCTCTTTTGGAGGTTGAATTGTAGTTCCTTCAATGAAGCCCATAACTTCATTTTCAATTAGATTCAAATCTGTCCTTTTCTTCCATGCATTAAAGTTTGATGACCCAACCAATTTGTTGCTCTCTATATAATAAGTCATTTTGACAGATTTAGATAAGGTCACAAATACTTACTTGAGTAAGGTGACTCTCTTCTTCCAGCAGCTTCCTTGATGATGATGAAGATGAAGTGAGGAACTTCTTCTTAGATTGAATTATCCAATTTAGGTGATCTTGGATTCTTGATGATAAAGAATGTCTCCAAAATATGATGTCTCTTTCAACAATGTCTTTAATATAAATCTTTGATGGCAAATATTATTTTCTTGATTAGTGGATCCTTTGAAGAATCTTCCTTGCAAATTGATCTAACCTTCTAACCCAAACTTTGATCTTCGCTTCCATGAGTGTCTTCTTGTCAAGTAGCCATTGTGTTCAGCACCTTAGCTCTGATCTGAGGTTGAGAATTAGGTAGGGTTAGGTTTAATTCAAATTCTCTTCTTAACAATTACTTGTGAGCTTACTTCTTTTACTTATGTCTTCTCTTCTTAACTTATTATGTCTTTCATCAAGTCAATTACCAAAAGATGAGACACAAATCTAGGCTCTTCGAACTTGGGCCAAAACCTCTCCCTTTTGAAGAGGAAAACCCACCATAAATTCTTCTTATAGACTTTCAGATGACAAGTACCATGACCATGACACGGACCCTTGACCCTTCTATGCCTCCAAGACCTTTTCACTGCTTCTTCATTAACTCCTTGGGTTGATCCTTCTTTTTTGCATTATCTTGCACCTTTCTGCACCAGGACTAGAGATCTTGATCTCTCTTGTTGTATTTCCCTTCTTCGGTTGTGTGTGATCCCTATTGAGATATTAGCACCTTGACTTCCACAATCCTGTGCACACCTTGCATCTCCACTTGATCTTGTTGGTTATATTCTTCAATTGTACAGACGTCCTATCTCAGTCCATGCTATAATGATATGCTTTCTCTATGATAGATATGATTCTTCTTAATTCTTCTTTGTTGAGCAGACTTATTGTATTACGCACTTATGTTACTTCTTGGCTTATGGTGATGTAGTCCGAGATACTTATTCCCAAACCGTGTACATGTGACAACCTTCTTCCTTTGCTTGTCTCCCTTTTACACAGTCCTAAACTCACACTTTTGCAGATAGATTCACCCTTGAATACATCGTTGTTCCACTTCTAATTCCTCACTTGTACTTTTGTCCTTCCTTCGCATTTAATCACAGAACTATTCCTGAAGTCACTGCAATCTTATCACTGAAATCTTGACCGAAATTCATAGAAGAGTCTGAGATTCTGTTCTATAATTTCTGTGAAGTTTTTTGGGCTATTTATAGTTGTTCGATCCTATAATTAGTCGACCTATCATTGGACTATTGTGACATATTATTGAGCCGACCTATCCATCATTTTCAAGCACCTCAAGCCTGGTATGCAAAGATGGATTCCTTCTTTTTGTCCCAAGGTTTCTCTCAACGCAACTCAGATCCTACTATTTACATGCTTTGATAGTGGAGTCTCTCATGTTGATAATTTTGTACATGGATGACTTACTAAGCATCGGTTGTT
The DNA here is from genome assembly GCA_034641835.2 of Pinus albicaulis. Lineage (NCBI taxonomy): Eukaryota > Viridiplantae > Streptophyta > Pinopsida > Pinales > Pinaceae > Pinus > Pinus albicaulis. Next base: position 172,782,085 of record CM076573.1, read on the forward strand.
CAACATCAACTATTACTGCAAATAAATTTTCCTTGCATGGCATGTTTCCCTTAAGTGATTCAAGAATATTGCATTCTTGAAATCACCCAATATGATTCAAGAATCAAAGTGGTCTAGTCTAAATATGCACTAGATCTACTCACTAGATTTCATATGACCAATTGCAAATCTACTCAACACCTTTTCTTTTAGAAGTCAAGCTTGAGGATGATGGTGTCACACCTTTAGTGAATAGTACATGATACCAATGGTTGGGAATTTGTTGCATCTCACCCACAATAGACCCAACACCTCTTGTGATGCTAAGGCAATCTCTAGATACATGCAAGAGCCGCATGAACTGCAATGGAAAACTACAAAGAGAACGCTTTTATATATTTAAGGGTACTCACAATTTTGGGATCTTATGCAGTGATAGCACTCTTAATCTAGTTGGGTGCATAGATTCTAACTTGGCAAGTGATGGCATAGATCACAATCCACTTTTGACTATGTATTCAATTTTGGCTCAAGACCCATTTGTTGGTTGAGAAAGAAATAATCGGTGTTTGCTTTATCAACTGCAAAGAAAAAATATAGAGGCACAACAAATGCAATAACACAAGTCATTTTGTTGCAATGTATTCTCGTTGATTGTAGTATGATGATATTTTGTGACAATCAAATTACCATCCACATCTCCAGAGATATGATTATGCAATACAGGACTCAACACAATGAGATTCATATACATCACATCTAGAGGTTGATTTTTTATCAAAGCATTGATTCACAATATTGTCCATTCGCAAAACAAATTGTCGATATCTTTATCAAATCTTTCATCAAGTAAATGTTCACAAATTTATGCGCTCACTTAAGAAAAGCTAACATCTAATTCAAAGTAGGTTACCTCATCTCTTCTACATTATCTTCCTTCGGAGGTGTTGCGAGGGGTTATTCTTCCCAATGGGTTTTCCCTCTTTCTTCACTTTTTAAGGAAATTTTTTGTACTTGTATATTTAACATGGTTTTATATTGTCGGGACTTAATTTTTTCATGCATTGTATTCACCTAAGTTAACCATGGGGGCAAGGGTGTTAACTTAAATGCATGATTTTCCCTCACATGTATATTTTTCTCTCTTAAAGTGCACTTAGGCTTCATCATATGTAATACCATAAGTTTCCAAAACCATCGGTGCATAAATTTCCATAAGTAAACCCATTAATCCTCAAGATTAGTCTTAGCTAAGTTCTACTTTTCTATGGATACAATCGCTTCTCTCCACAATTGTAGGGTGAGATCTTATTCGTAGAAGTTATTTTCATTTTTTTAGGGATAAGTGTGCACTAGAAGGGTTAGACCTTACATTTTAAGAGTGAAAGCATGCCTAGTTGAGTGAACATGGTTAGTGAGAGTCAAGTTTACATGTAGTTAAGCCTAGCATAGTTGCATGATCATGTTATTCCATTCTATTGCATTAAACTTCATTGTATTGTACTTACCTTTTCATCTTTGACTAAGTTAGCAAGAATTATTTTAAATTGTTCTTCTCTTCTATCAAATTGTTAATTGTGTTGCTTCTCAAATAGATTCTAGACCATCTTATGTGTTCATTAGTGAAATTTTATACTTTGACCTTGAAAAACAATGTTGTCCCACAAAATATCGACCCACATTGAACAATACACAAGTTAGCTTATGTTTCTTTTTTGCCTCAACAAGTATATGTTGACCCATATATGCACTAAGATCTCATTTTCCATCCATGTCACTTTGACTTCTTCCTTTGAAAATTGAACATTGGCATGTTTATAACAAATTTATCTAAGATGTTGCTAATCGCATCTCATACTATGAATTAGATTATTATATGTTAGTTTTGCATCAACATCATTAGGAGGAATTTGTCCAAAAGTTTACAAGAAAAAGAGTTGTCTTGCAGATATCATGAAATCAACATCCATCAATGTTATTTTTTAAGGTTTTATTTTATCATTACATATAGATGCATAGGGAATATGTTTATATTTTATTGCAACATTATAAATATTAAAATAAACCTTAGAAATTGGTTATCATAAATTATTCAAGCTCCACCACATATTAATATTGAATTAATGTATCAAGCATAAGTAGAAGTAATTTTCAATCTTACCACCTTACTACTTCAAGACTTAAAAAATAGCTAATGGGATCTTATTCACTAGGTTTGTACGAAGTCTGAATCTAGCCACTCCTTGGAAAGTTATGATTACTATCCTCCAAGAGTAGCTTCTACCCCTCACACTCCTATGAGATTTGAACCTGATTTAAACCTATGACCTGGTAGGAACTAAACCCCACACAAACCAATTCATCTACACCCCATAAATCTAAGCTAAATCTAAGTCCTAATTTAAAAATTTATCACTTAAAATTTTAGAATTTCATTTCATTATCTCAAGACTGAAGCGATCACAAAAGTAACGTGAATTTGACCTAGTCAAATGCAGTCCAGAGATTCACGATTTAATATTTAGATCTCTTTAACGCGTTAATGTTTCTATAGCTTGTCGATGAGCTTTCGAAAATATATGTTGCTACATGTATTCTTTTCTTCTCTTCCGATTACGATATTTTCACATGCTCAATTAAGAAAAACACTGCTACACGAACGCCGGTGGTCACCGGCCTCGCTACTAAGCAACAGGCTGCATTAAGTAAATGACTGAGAAATCCAGTCATACCATAACTAAACTATCCAATTGCTCAATAAATTCCTGGAATAATATTGTATTTAACTTGCTTGCAGTACATATCCCAGTATTTGCCATACCTGAAAATCAGTAAGTTCGTTTAATCAATGTACATAAACCCATCTAATGTGAAAAAAATTGAACCGGAAGGCTATTCAAGACTCTTACTTTGCTCGGCATCTTTGGTCATCTCTTTGAGCTCGATCAAATAGGAGGATTGTTAAAAAGATGACATAGAAATAAGGAAGGAACTGGAAAAGAAATGGCATTGCCATCAGATAAGGATACAAAGTTAAATTTGCAGGAAGACAAAATTCTGCACATTTTCATACCTATTTGATACAGAAAATACGAAGTAAAACTTAACTTCAAAGAAGAATGGAAGCAAATATTGCACATACATGATTGAAAAGTCCTGGCAAAGTCCAGAAAAATGCCGCTAGAATTTCTGGAACATAGTGAAAATGTCGTGACACACTCCACCTGCAATATGCAAACTAATCAGACTATCAAGCCAAGACAAACAACAATGGAAAACATGTAGATTGTGGAAGGAGCTGCCATTAAACTTTCATGTAAGGTAAAAAATCTGGTAGTGGGGAAAGTGGAAGATTGTGAAATTAAAAAATTTTCTATTGAACTTTCAAATTCCCAAAAAACATAAAAACATTAAAAATAATAACAAGATTCAGGCGTGTGTTCTTCAATTTATGCACATGAATGAGTTCTTATCACAAAAATGTACAGATCTTTACATTTGAAAATTAATGCCATCAAGAAGCATAAGAAACTGTTGACACAAACTCAGCTATCCAGTGAGAAAATATCTACATTAAAATGGAAAAAGACCATCAAAATGGAGCTATACCTAGCTTAGATCCATCTTAATTACAGATCTAACATGAGCCGAGAGGGATCAAATTTATTCACGTGCAAATTTATTTTAGAATGCAAAAAATAATGTAATTTTTTATTGTTTAAATTGTATTTTTGAATGTTATAGAGATTACATAACATGTGCATTGAGCACACATTAAACTGGTTTTTTTGTTATATATGAAGTTGATATGACGTGTTAGAATGTTTTTGAAAAATATAAGGTTTAAGCATCTTACATATATTTTTTTTCCACTTCTAAATTTCTAATTACTTTACATTATTTTACATAAAATTATATTAGGTCATATGGACAACTAATTAAATATACATAACATAGTGGACATTGTTTTTCTATTTTCAGAATATTTTTATTTTATTTTAAGAGCTATAGACATACTTACACATCACCTTCACACTGGACTATAGAATGAGCCTCTCGGCTCAATGAGCAGTTAAATTTAGTGCAGAACACAAAATTTCTGGAACACAAAGCAAAAATAAGTGTAAACGAGCCTCAAATTGATACAGGCAAAACCTTTTATGTTCTAAGATGCATAATTGCTAGCAGTTAAGATAAACAGATAGCCCAATGAAGCTTCATTGCACCGCTAATTAGGATTATTACAAACTGGTTGTTGATGTGAAGAAACTATAATGACTAAGAATCCCCTTGACGAAGGAGCACTAAATACATAGCATCATATTATGGACCATCCTTCTGTAGGTTGTGTGTCGTGAGACCTTGTGGTTTGAGAGTTGTATTGTTGATTCCTCCCATAGGTTGTGTGCCATGAGACCTTGTGGTCTGGAAGATGTATTGTTGGTTCCTCCCTTAGGTTGTATGTTGTGAGACCTCATGGTCGGGGAGATGATTTGAGATGGATGTTATGTATCTTTCCATATGATGACACTGATGATCTCTCCCTTAGGTTGTGGGTTGTGAGACCTATGATTGGTCGAGAAGATTGATCTTGAGACAGAGAATGAAAAGTACCTCCTTGGATAAGAGGGAGTGTTGAAAAATATGGTAACCATGGTCAGCATTTTCATCTTGAAGAAGAAATAAAAATTTGAATTTAAAATTTTCCTCCAAATTTTATTAGGTCAGTTGGGCCCCTAAGAGGCACCCATTCAACCCCAATTGAAGGCTATATAAAGCAGATCATTTCTCCTCATTAGTCCACACAATTTCATCACATATATCTGTCATCTAGCGAAATTACAGGAGGGCCGAAATTTCAGGAACATTGTTTTCAACAGTGCACTTCATCGTGATTCTAGTTATTTATTGGTTTGGTTATTACTCTGCTATTTTTATTTATGATGAGTGGATGAATCTAGAAACTCTCTCTCTCTCATAAGGAAGAATTTTTACTTGGTTTTTCCTTAGTTGTGTAACTAATTTTTGTGTTTTTTTCTCATTTGTTTCATGGTTACTTTATTTCTCTTTCATGCTCTTTAGTTCATGTTTTCCTTCCGTACAACTGCCTAAATGATATGAAATTTAATGCTATGTGAAAACTAATGTTAGATTTATCATTGAAGTAGTTATCAAGTGAAGAAAGACCTAATTATAGAAGGTATCCTAGAAAATCAACACTATTGACTCAATTTACCACCATATATGAGAATTTACTCAGTGGTGAATATAGAGAATTTGAAACTCTATCAGTCTTCCATGCCAGATCGAGAAGAGGAACAGGTCCTACCCAGGGAAAATTTTAAGGATGGACGTTTATCTTAAAGTATAGAAAACTCGGCGAATATTAGTAGTCCCGAATATGTAAATTGTAAATTTTTTGATGTTATTTTTGTAAAACATTTAATTATCTAATCATTTTATATTACTATATATAAATTTTTGGCGATTTTTAGGGTAAAATAATTTTATACTATAAAATTTGGGCAAATCAAATTTTTTTAAAAAAATGGAAATTGGTGAATCTTTTTTTTGGAAAAAGCATGGAAAAATAGCCCAGCTGCGAATATTAGCTCCTAAAATTTTCCTTAGTCCTACCTTTTGTGGACGATTTGGCACTAGATGCTCAGGCAGAGTTGACAAAAGATACGGTTTTGCAAAAGTGTTCCAAAACTACAAGACAGGGGCAGCATGACCTTTGGCAGATTGAAAGGACAACTTTCAAGCAAAGCTAAATGCTACACCCGAGAGAAGCTAGAGGAAAATTTTCTTGACCTCGTTTAGAAAAATGTTTTGGGGACCAAAAGCCTCCCAAAATGGGGAGGTGTGATCCGGATTGGATCATTAAATTGTTTTTCATCCATATCGAAGCTTTCAAAGTGGAAAAAGTAGAGGAATCAGCTCAGAGGACCATTTTTACTAATGGGAACCAGTTTGGCAAAATGGAGTCTGAAAACTTTCGGGAGCATTTTGAAGCATCAAACGACGTTTTTTGGGGGTAAAACTTTGTTGCTTTAGCATTACATCTTTTTATCCTATTATAAACACAGAGACCTTTCCACCAACACTAGAATCATGCCAAATAGAGTTTGTATGTGAATGTTATGCCACTCAGAAGTTGACCTTTTTGTTTTCACCGCCATAATTCGAGAGAATGCCACGTTGACCCCCATTATTCATGAAAAAGGAGCTACCCACATGATTATGATGAGGATGAGTCTAGAAGAGTCCATATTCTAACTCTGGTTAAGATTTGAGGTACTCAAACATAACCACTAATAGGCTATCGGGTTGTGTTATAATTAGCCCACTAGGAGGAAAAGGGATTCCATTGTTTCGAGTGCATTTGTTCCACAGCTAGGCAAAAATGTTATGCAACCAGCTCACAAAATAGAAGAAAATATAGATCGACGACTTGAAAATTATCCACTTCGAGGGGGAAACATCATTTACAATACATAAATGAACAATTCTTTCATGATTCAAATGACAAAACCTACTTTCTATATATAGGAGTCTAAGGGGTCACAATATAATCAGAGTCGACATAACAATAACAATGTAAGGGAACAACAATAACAATAGTGGGCTTCTATGCGGCACAATAACAACAATATGGGGACCGCATGGACACAACAATAACAATAAGGGGGCTACACTAATAACAATAAGGGGATACACTAGTATTATAGGGACTTAACATGCCCCTCTCCTTCAAAAAAGTGTTGTCCTCAACGCTTGAGTAGTTTTGGATGCTTCTGTATAAAATTATCATCCTCCCATGTCAAATTTTCAGCGGGTAATTTCTTCCACTTAATGAGATACTTTGAAATTGATCGATTTCTTAGTTGTTGAGTTCTTTTTTTGGTGACTGCTAGTTCCAATATGATTTTTCCTTCCTCGTCAAGTTCTGGCAATATTGTTTGAACTAGAAGTGTATCACCTATAACCTTCTTTAAGGATGAAACATGGAAACTTGGGTGCACTCGGGAAGATGCAGGAAGCTCGAATTTGTATGCCATTAAACCAATCTTTTGCAACACCTTGCAAGGACGACAATATTTTCGTGATAATTTATTATCCTTCTTAGCTTGCTTGAGGGACATTTGTTTATATGGTTGTCGCTATAAAAATACCCAGACGCCTACATCAAAACTCCTTTCGCTTCGAGGTTATCCTTTAAGAGTTGGAGAACTTGTTATTGATGTTCGATGTGATCTTCCACTACTTGAACCTTAAAATTTTCTCTTAAAGATGATGTGATGGACAATGGATGATATTCATAAAGTGCCATAAATGGGGTCATTTTTGCTGTAGTATGGAAGGAAGTGTTATGCCACCATTCAGCCAGAGGTAACCACTTGACCCATTGTGTTTGTTTATTAGATAAAAAACAATGAAGAAACTCTTCCAAACATTTGTTCACTATCTCAGTTTGCCCATCAGATTGAGGATGATATGATGAGCTATGAGCTAATTGAGTATGCAAACAAGAAAATAATTCCGTCCAAAAATTTCCAGTAAAAATGGGATCTTTGTCGCTTACAATAATCTTTGGGTTTCCATGTAGCTTTTGAATTGTTTCCATAAATGCAATAGCAACTGTACTGGCTTTAAATGGATGAGATAATGCACAAAAGTATGCATACTTGCTAAGTCTATCAACTACCACCATGATGACACTCTTTCCTTCAGACTTGGGTTTAAACCTATGATAAAATCCATTGAAACCTCCTCCCAACATTGACTTGGAATAGATAAAGGTTGTAACAGACTTGGGGTCTTAATTGTCTCAACTTTATTTTGTTGGCAAACCAAACATTCTGTCACAAACTTTTGAATATCAGATTTAAGTCCATCCCAAAAAAAATTCCTTCTTGACCTTGGGGTAAGTCTTTTAAAATCCTGAGTGCCCTCCTAAGGGAGGTGAGCAATTCCAAAAGATTCTTGTGTTTGAGTTGGGAATTCTTACAAAGATATAAGCAATCTTTGTACCATAATGAATCATTTTTCCAGCTAAATGTATCAAATGTACTAGGATCTTGCTACAACTTTTGAATGAGTGTCCACACCTCTTCATCATTCTTCCATTCATCCCTTGCTTCGATTATCCACTCAAGTTGGATAATAGAAATGGCACAAAGCAATGCTTCCACACCCTCATCCTTTCTTGAGAGTGCATCTGCAACAACATTTTGCTTCCCTTTTTTGTAGATGATTTCAAAGTCATAACCCAACATTTTTGTGACCCATTTTTGCTTCTCTTCTGAAGATAATCTTTGTTCCAAAAAGTATTTAAGACTATCATGATCTGTTTTTACCTTAAAGTCTCTTCCCATTAGATAAGTTCTTCATTACTTTCGAGCCAGTCCGGTCGTTTTTTTAAACTAAGTTCCCAACATTTCCTTCTCATAAATAGGTTTGTGTAAATAATTTATTTGATTGGACAACTTTCAAAAGCAATGGGTCTTCAATCTTGCATTAAAACAGCGCCAATTCCATTTTCGAGGCATCACATTCCACAATAAAGGTTTTTGTGAAGTCTGGGGTAGCTAAGACTGGTGCTTGGCACATTGCCTTTTAAGATGTTCAAAGCCCTTAGTTGATTCTGGACTCCAAGAAAATGCATCTTTCTTCAGTAATGATGTTAGAGGTACTAATATTCTCCCATACTTCTTAACAAACTTGCGATAATACCCTGGCAACCCGATAAATCCTCGAAGATGCTTTATAGTTGTGGGGATTTCTCATTCCTTAATGGATTTAATTTTGTTAGGGTCTACCTTAACACCCTCGGGAGATACAATATGACCCAAATATTCCACCTCCTTTACTTCAAAGAAACATTTGGAGGTTTTGTATATAATTGTTTCTCCTCCAATCGTTTGAGCAACCCGTCAACATGTTGAACATGATCCTTCTCAGACTTGTTGTAGATTAGTATATCATCAAAAAATACTAGCACAAATTTTCTAAGCGTTTGAAAATGGAATTCATCAAACCTTGAAATGTGGAAGGTGCATTAGTAAGGCCAAAAGGCATGACCAAAAATTCATAACGACCCTCATGAGTTCTGAATGATGTTTTCATAATGTCTTCAATTTTCATTCTAATTTGATGAAACCCTGAACGAAGATCCAGCTTGGTGAAGTAAAGTTCTCCATGTAATTCATCCAACAATTCATCAATGATGGGGATGGTAAATTTATCTTTAATAGTGAGCTTTTTGAGTTCCCTATAATCCGGACACATACGTCATGATCCATCCTTCTTGTGCACCAATACTACTGGAGCAGAGCAAGAACTTTGACTAGGTTGAATTATACCAGCCTCTAGCATTTCTGCAACCATACATTCAATCTCACTCTTTTGGGCATAAGGATATCTATAAGGGCTGATGTTTGGAGGAACACTTCCTGGAATCAAATGAATAGCATGATCATGATCACAAATAGGTGGGATTCCTTTAGGAGTCTTAAACACCTTGGAATTATTGTCCAAGGCTTTTTGGAGATCTAAAGAAAAGTGAGTTTGATGTTTGAACCTCTAGTGAGCATAATTGTGCAATTACGCCTTGTTTCTTCAGAAGCTTTGTCATGACATTAGAGTTGATTATCTTTCCTAGCTTCCCTGCGATACCCTGTAATTCAACTTCCTTTCCTTCCTAAAAAAATTTCAAGAAAAGGTCTTGAAAATTAAAAGTTATCGTCCCCAAAGATTGTAACCATTAGACTCCTAGTACAACATCAGCACCACCCATTGGAATGGAGAACATTGGACTATTCAATACATATTCCCCCATGGTTAGCTTGATATTATGGCACTTACTAGAGCAATTTATAGTTCCTCCATCTGCAACCATCACTTGACACTCTGGTGTTGGATATAGGAAGCAATTCAATTCCTTGGCTATCTTACAATGAATACAATTATGGCTAGTACACAAATCAATCAACACTATTACCTTTTTTTTCTTGATATATCCTTCTATCTTGAGATTTTGAGGGGTGGTAATTCCTGACAATACATTACAAGATATGGTCAGATTCATTTCTTCCTTCTCTGGGGTTAGTTCCTAGTGTATATCCTCTTCTTTTGAAGTTTCTTATTCCTTTTCTTCCTCCTCGTCACAATCTATGTAAAATAATTTCTTCTCATCACACTTATGACCTTTATTGTATTTTCTATCACAACTGTAGCAAAGCCTTTTTGCTCTTTTTTCTTCCAATTGTTGTGGTGTCAACCTTGTAGGTTGTGGAAGGCTAAGAGAAACAACACTTCCATCTTTATAGTTGTGAGTGGTAGGCTTCCTTGTTGCCATAATTTTTCTTTCATTTTTTCTTTCCAACATTAATGCCTTCTCCAATGAATCAGGTTCCCAAAGACGAACCTCATGTTGGATGTTATCCTTTAAAGTCCCTATGAAGACATCAATCATATGCTCCTTTGGAATATCATTTACCATTATATTCAATTTTTGGAAGTCCTCAATGTGCTCCACCATTGAACCCTTTTGTTTGAGATTTATCAATGGGCTAAAGAAGGTGTTGCTCTTTGTATCCTCAAAATGTGTTATCATTTCCTCCGTAAAAAGTGACGAAGTGATAATTCATTTACGAGAACAAAGCCATCGATACCATACAAACTGATTAGGTTCTAAATATAAAGTTGCAGTGCGTACCTTTTGTGTGTTTTGCACATGATGGAGATCAAAATATTGCTCCACCTGTAGTATCCATGTTACTGGAACCTTTCCATCAAACTTCCTCATATCGATCTTTGGAATATGGTGGTTCTTCAATCCAACGTTAAAGTCTATGAAATCATGACTAACATTTTTTTTGTTCGCATCATGAGTTTCATCTAATACATTTTCACCATTAGGAAGCATTTCTTATAGCAACTTTGTCAAACCTTCCTTTAACCTTTCCATGTATGCTTTTAAACCATTCTTCAAATCTTCCATGTTGTCTTTCATTTTTTATTCTATACCATCCATCTTAGATTCCATGACATCCATCTTAGCTTCCAAATCTTCCATGTTTGATTTGAAACCAGTCTTCAAACCATCCATCTTAGCTTCCATTTCATTTTTGGTTACTCTTTGCGAGAGCGAAATTTGTTGCACTTGGTCTCATAATTTTGATATATCATGTTGCATTTCTTCCTCTTCTTCATGCGTCATAGTAGAGCTTTCTAGTTGCTTACTAGGTGTTTCCATTTTATTGCTTCAAGGCATTTTGGAATAAAACAATGATATTTATGCTTCACTCTACCCCTTGAATCACTTCAAACTAATTTTTCAAACAAAACTTATGCAAATTTTAAAAAAGAATACACACCTTTTTTTTTCTTTCTAGGAGCTCGATATTGAATCTGTTGTGTCTGTAAAATTTTGGATCTCCAAGGTCTGAACTTTCATCATGTTGTAGCCCTCTGAGTTTTCTTTCCAACCCCACAAGTCGGACCTAGATTGGAGTCTTCAAGAAATAGTTATGGCCGTAGTCTAACTAGACTGCTTTTGCGCCTTGAAAATCATGCAAATTCTGGTAAGATTTTAAGAAAATCCGGCAAGGATTTTTCTAAATCCAAGTTACAACTATAAAACTTTAATATTTTGTGTGCCTTAGAGGATTTTGATGGTGTTGAATCCATTTCCACCATCAAAATCATGATTCAAACGCTATTAGTGTAACATTTCTTAAATTTTTTTGGCCCGGATTCCGGCCAATTTTGGTTGTCTGGGCAATTCCTCCTTCTCGTTAGACAACTCCGTAGTTATGTCTGATCTCCCACAATGCCCCGATTATTGACTGGTTCAGTAGAGCGAACTTGTACGGCATGCCACGTGTCATTGTTTCCACCTTCAGCCTTGAATTTTCTACACAAAAAACTACAGTTCGTGCTCTTCCAGCCACTTCTTATAGAATTCAAATCCGATGCCTGAAACAAAAGTTATGACGATTTTACCTAGGTCACTTGTTTGAGACAGAATTCTGGACTATACAAAAACCTTAACTTCCTCAGATCATATCTCCGAAAATATAGCGAACCAAGATCCGAAACTTTTACATGAAGTTCACCACGATTTCAGCTCTACATGGTAAAAATTTTAGCTTTTGAAGCCTCCTAGAAAAAAGTTATAGCGAAAAATCCAAAATGACCTGTTTGAAGAGCGAAACCCTAGAATCCAAAGCTCCGATTCCAAATGTTATGCAACCAACTCACAAAATAGAAGAAAATATTAATCAACAACTTAAAAATTATCCACTTCGAGGGGGAAACCTCCTTTAAAATACATAAATGAACAATTATTTCATGATTCAAATGAAAAAACCTACTTTCTATATATAAGAATCTAAGGGGTCACAATATATTCAGAGCCGACATAACAATAATAATGTAAGGGCACAACAATAACAATAGTGGGCTTCTATGGGGCACAATAACAACAATATGGAGACTACATGGGCACACTAATAACAATAAGGGGGCTACACTAATAACAATAAGGGGATACACTAGTATTATAGGGACCTAACAAAAAATAACGAAGAGGGATAGGAGATAGAACACACACAGAGGATTTGTGCACTATGGTAGCCCACAAGCCACAACCCACACTTCTTTGTACTTGCAGCCCTATTTTCATTTAGAGAAAGAGAGCAGAGCAACCTCACTTTCCAGATGGGTTTTTCTCCTGAAAGGGTTTCCCAACTCATATTGTGTGCCAAATGTGTTTGTGAGATTTTATTTCGCCATTCTCTATTTTCTACATAATTTCAATTCAAATGCATACGCTATTAACAGTGATCTATAAATTTATAAAACTAAAGAGATATAAAATTGTAATATGTAGATTTTGGATTTTGGATTTTTAAGTATAATTTTGCCAGATATACCGTGATGAACTGTTCATTGGAATATCCAAAACAGGTTATGGATCGTAAATCCAGATATCACCTCTTTTTTCTTCCATACAACCCAAGGATCCCAACCATGCTTTGAGAGTTTTAATGAAAAGAAAAAGGAGGCAAACCATGAAGTGAGGAAGTTTTCATACCTTGACAACCTCAAATTTAACCTTGGAAACTCTCATTTTTTCAACCCGTGGTAGATGCTATTGCAATAGCTGACCCCGGATACAAAACCCCCTCTTATAATGCTCCCAGGGAGGAAGAGCTATATCAGGAGTTAACGACTGTCAAACAACAAATGGAAGGCATTAACAGTTCATGGGAGAGTACTACTCACACCGTTATGTCAGATGAGTGGACATATCAAAGAAATATGACAATCATAAACTACCTTGGAGCATGCCCTAAAGGAACCATGTTCCTGAAATTCATTGATGCATCATCACATGTCAAGGATGCAAATCTGTTATATACGCTGTTGGTGAAGGTTGTTCAAGTTGGCCCCAAACATGTTGTCCAAGTGATCATGGAAAAGCTGCAAATTATGTGGCAGCTAGAAAACTGCTATCTGAGAAATATGATGCTACTACATTGTCACAGGGCTCCTTTTAAGAAAAAATGGATTATTCTTGGGAAAATCCAGCTGATACTTGGAAGACAGTGATTACAGGCTCACTTCAGTTCTTTTTTATAAGTATCTACTTTAAAGTAAAGTGCCATCAAAAGCATTGTGATTCACTCAATGATCAATAAGGTTCATTCAATTCACAGATTGTAATTTTCTTCCATTCTCATATAACCCAAGGATCTCAACCATGCTTTGAGAGTTTTAATGAAAAGAAAAAGGAGGCAAGCCATGCAGTGAGGAAGTTTTCGTACCTTGACAACCTCAAACTTAACCTTGGAAACTCTCATTTTTTCAGTCCATGGTAGATGCTATTGCAATAGCTGACCCCAGATACAAAACCCCCTCTTATAATGCACTCAGGGAGGAAGAGCTAGATCAGGAGTTAATGACTGTCAAACAACAAATGGAAGGCATTAACAGCTCATGGGAGAGTACTACTCACACCGTTATGTCAGATGAGTGGACATACCAAAGAAATATGACAATCATAAACTACCTTGGAGCATGCCCTAAAGGAATTATGTTCCTGAAATCCATTGACGCATCATCACATGTCAAGGGTGCAAATCTGTTATATACACTGTTGGTGAAGGTTGTTCAAGTTGGCCCCAAACATCTTGTCCAAGTGATCATGGAAAAGCTGCAAATTATGTGGCAGCTAGAAAACTGCTATCTGAGAAATATGATGCTACTACATTGTCACAGGGCTCTTTTTAGGACAAAATGGATTATTTTTGGAAAATCCAACTGATACTTGGCAGACACAGTGATTACAGGCCCACTTCAATTCTTTTTTATAAGTATACACTATAAAGTAAACTGCCATCAAATATTTAAGCATTTTGATTCACTAAATGATCAATAAGGTTCATTCAATTCACAGATTGTAATTTTCTTCCATTCTCATACAACCCAAGGATCTCAACCATGCTTTGAGAGTTTTAATGAAAAGAAAAAGGAAGCAAACCATGCAATGAGGAAGTTTTCATACCTTGACAACCTCAAATTTAACCTTGCAAACTCTCATTTTTTCAGCCCGTGGTAGATGCTATTGCAATAGCTGACCCCGGATACAAAGCCCCCTCTTATAGTGCACTCAGGGAGGAAGAGCTAGATCAGGAGTTAACGACTGTCAAACAACAAATGGAAGGCATTAACAGTTCATGGGAGAGTACTACTCACACCGTTACGTCAGATGAGTGGACATATCAAAGAAATATGACAATCATAAACTACCTTGGAGCATGCCCTAAAGGAACCATGTTCCTGAAATCCATTGATGCATCATCACATGTCAGGAGTTAACGACTGTCAAACAACAAATGGAAGGCATTAACAGTTCATGGGAGAGTACTACTCACACCGTTACGTCAGATGAGTGGACATATCAAAGAAATATGACAATCATAAACTACCTTGGAGCATGCCCTAAAGGAACCATGTTCCTGAAATCCATTGATGCATCATCACATGTCAGGAGTTAACGACTGTCAAACAACAAATGGAAGGCATTAACAGTTCATGGGAGAGTACTACTCACACCGTTACGTCAGATGAGTGGACATATCAAAGAAATCATAAACTACCTTGGAGCATGCCCTAAAGGAACCATGTTCCTGAAATCCATTGATGCATCATCACATGTCAAGGGTGCAAATCTAATATTTACGCTGTTGGTGAAGGTTGTTCAAGTTGGCCCCAAATATGTTCTCCAAGTGATGATGGAAAAGCTGCAAATTATGTGGCAGCTAGAAAACTGCTATCTGAGAAATATGATGCTACTACATTGTCACAGGGCTCCTTTCAGGAGAAAATGGATTACTTTTGGGAAAATCCAGTTGATACTTGGCAAACACAGTGATTACAGGCCCACTTCAGTTCTTTTTTATAAGTATACACGATAAAGTAAACTGCCATCAAATACTTAAGCATTGTGATTCACTCAATGATCAAAAAGGTTCATTCAATTCACAGATTGTAATTAAGAGGGGAGATATAGACTATAATTAGAATAAGACGTTGTGCTCTGAATTCTGATTGAGGAACATATCAGTTAGAGAATCTTTGAACAACTAGAACTCTTATAATGAAACTTCTACTCAATAAACTTGAAGATAAAAGTAATCACCAGACAGACATCCAAAGAAGGCTTGACAATTTCATAATTATAAATAGAGTTGCTATCAAATATGTAAGCATTGCGAATAATTCAGACATCAAGTTCACCGAATTCAGAGATTGTAATTAAGAGGGGAAATAATAAGTTAATCAGGATAAGATGCAGTGGTCTTATTGAGGAAACAATCAATTCGAGAATCTTTGAAAAACTATTCTTGAAATGCAGCCTCTATTAAGTAAACATCAAGTTAAACATAATTACCAGCCAGATGTCAAAAGAAGGTTTGACTTCTTCTCCCCACTCATAGTTTCATACCAAGCCTCTATCTGTAGGACCACCGTTCACAAAAATTAATCTCCTTACACATCTAACACTACAAAGTTGTAAATAGCCAACACAAAAAGGAAAAATGGTTTGACAAGAAAGTCATTCAACATTTAAATAATTGACTAGGATATTGAAAAGAATTCCAAGATAAAGTAATTAGAGGATACTGTTCATTAAAATAATCAGCTGGTACTCTTAGCACATATCCCAAATTGCTCTATCACAAACCTTTGATGGTGGTCGGCCCCAGATCAAGCAGTTCCCATTTGTTTTACGGAATAATTGTCGTTGCCTATCACAATCATAGTTGATGAATATGCATACAATGCCAGCAATAAGTATGCCCAGTGACAGCTGCCACATTCAAGACAATGTTTTTGGATTGGAAAAGTAATTCTCTAAATGATGAAAACATCTAGGTCCAATGTGTATACGAATATTTTCCCCCAGACAATCAATCACTATTAGAAACAGAAGATCTTATACAATGCATCTCACAAGACTTACATTTCTTTCGTTCTTCACTAGTACATGTGATAATGAGCAAACTAACATACAGATTTTTAAGAAAAAAAATCTGAGCAGCTGATCTGATGTTGTACCTCAAGACCCAAACTAGTGGGATGGCGAACAAGATACATTGCTGGAGATGTATACACAGATGGAACCCAAACTAGACATCCCCAACAAATGTAAAATCCAGCTGTTTAAATAAAACAAAAAGACAAGAAAACCGTCAATTTCAATAAAATTCAAAAAAGACCCAAATCTTAGACTAAGAAATGTAATATGCATGTTAATTTGCATTCAGTTGAAGATAAGTCCATTAAATTGAAGTGTGCATGACTTAATACAATCATCCATCAATTCTTAAGCTCATTTTTTTACTGGAAATGAAGTTCAAATTATATTACTGCACAAAAAATATATCAATTCATACAAATCAAGAATTTGGTCTCAATTCTGAACCATTTAATACTTATGATTAATCAATTGTAATAGTTCAATCTCGACTTAATCATCAATATTATTAATATTATTAATATTATTATTATCTTTTATGAGACTATGATATTATTATTAAAAGGAAATTATATCTCCTCAATCACTTCACACCTCTCTCCTTCATGACTCTCATGGCTCTATGTAACTCTCTCTATTTTAAATATTACATGTAATATTCCCAATTAGCTTTGCTAATTGGAATATTTCATTTTTGCTTTATTTTGCCGCTTTAGCTAGAAATAATAAATAAAGTGAGAAATAAGAGGGGTCACCTCACTTTAGTCACCTCACTTTATAAATAAAGTGTTCTTTTCCTAGTTGATTGACGTTATAACTTAGAGAAGGGGCCTTGGGGGGTCCACATGAGTATGATGGGGAGGCATCAGGCTGACCCAAGGTTAACTGCGCAGGTCAAAGGAGAGTAAGGACGCAGTTAAGTTTTGGAGGGAGTTTGGCATTATAAAAGGAGGGGTTCTCACCTCATTTGGACATGCTTGATTTGATATTGATATTGTGAGCTAGACTTCTGTCTGCTTCAGCACGCCGGTTGTTTAGTCGGTCTGCAGCACTGTTTAGTGCAACCGAGTGTCTCCGGTCGGAGATCTCACCCTTAGCCTCTGGGGACTTCGAGTGCCTGCCCTGGTAAGGTTATTTCTGGTTTCACCCTTAGCTTCGGGGGACTTCGAGTGCCCGCCCTAGTAAGGTTATTTTCTGAGTAACACCCTTCAGTTTCAGTGGGACTTGGTAGCATCTTCAGCAAGAGAATTGGAGAGGAAGAAGCCTCTTGTGGCTGCGCAGATCGGAAGAGGACGCTGTTCCAGGAGAAGAAGGACGCTGATCAGCCTTGGAGAGTGAGGACGCTGTTCCAGGGAGGACGCAGTCCAGATCTGAGCAGGGAAAACGCTGTACCAGGAGGAGGAAGGACGCAGATCAGTCTGGGAGTGAGGACGTTGTTCCAGCAGGAAGAGGAGGACGCAGATCTGAAGGCACATTGATAGATCCAGCCTTGGAGATTGTAGATCTGAGCAGATATTTGCAGATCTGGTTCTGTAGGTGGCAGATCTGGAGAGATAGCATTAGATCCAGCTTGGGAGATTGCAGATCTGAGGAGATATTGGCAGATCCAGTCTAGATCTGAAGAGATAACATCAGATCCAGCCTTGGAGGTTGCAGATCTGAAGAGATATTGTCAGATCTAGCATAGATCTGAGGAGAGAGCAGTAGATCTGATATAGGAGGACGCAGATCTCGAGGGACAGGACGCAGATCTGGATTGTAGGCTTCAGATCCAGCAGATCTGAGCATATAGGACGCTGATCCATCTGGGAGGACGCTGATCTAATGAGCAGGGTCATGTGAGCAGGGCTTGACAGCGTTTTTGGCCTTGAGGAGCTGAGCTTTTCATCTGGAGGGTTTTGGTGACCAGCACCACATCTGTTCCAGCGCTGTTACTAGCAGAGACAACATTTTCATTGGTGAGGGTTTGGAGTATTGATATCAGCTATCTTTTGGTCTTCAGCTCATAGTTCCAGTGCAGTCCAGCTTCAGTCTTCAGAGCAGTCTTCAGCCAGCTAGGACGCTGACCTTGTTGCAGCCATTATTTGTCTGAGAGAGCTTCCACTTGCCTAGGGCAAGGATAGGTGCATTTATTCTGATTTTCTTGTACTCCTCTCTATGTACTTTCAGATTAATAAAATGGCTCAGTTTTCTGGTGTTCTATGTGTATTTGTTCCATGATCTGGTTCAGCATTGTATTTTCTATATCCGTCCGGTATATTTCTCGTTTATTAAATACTATTTTCAATCTCGACTTAATCCTCAATATTATTAATATTATTAATATTATTATTATCTTTTATGAGACTATGATATTATTATTAAAAGGGAATTATATCTCTTCAATCACTTCACACCTCTCTCCTTCATGACTCTCATGGCTCTATGTAACTCTCTCTATTTTAAATATTACATTACACTCTCTTTTATGCACTCATCAAGGAATGACATATTCCTCTTACACTCATTAAATATATGTCATAAAATATTCCTCTTACACTCACTTTAATGCATATGTTACACTCTCCTTAAATAAGGCATGCATACCTCTCCTTAATGGCATAAGTTACACTCCTCTAAATGGAATACAATGCATGCATATTAATCCTCCTTTATGACAAGAATTTGTTGCTCCTCCTATATATGAGTCTCATGTATTCTCATTTGGGGGGAGAGGGGTAATTGTAATATCCCCAATGGGAAATAGACAGTAATACACAGCAATACAAACATGCAACTATGTAGGAAAAATGCTGGAAATAGAATATAGAGCAAGTACACATAAAAATACCAGAACGCTAAGCCATTTTATTAATCTGAGAATATATATATGGGTACAATAGATAATCAGAATGAGTGCACCTATCCTTGCACAAGGCAAGTGAAGAACCCTCTCAGAATAGGAAATGGCTGCTATAGAGACTGCGTCCCAGCTGCTGGAGAAATCTGCCGTAGAATGCTGCTGCTGCAATGGACTGGAACTAGGGGCTGATCCCCTCACCGGAATGAGCTGGAAATCGGTAGACTACCTGTACTCACTGCTCCGGACCAAACCCAGAAACCATGAAGCAAATGGACCACCTCCGAGAAACACCCCAGAAGCCCTGCTCAAGGAAAACGCTGTCTCTCCCAAGCACAGCGCAGATGCCAAGGGAAGAATGCGGGAAAAGGGCCACAAATCCCTCTGCAAACTCTCCAACTGAAAAGACTAACCCTCCAAGCTGAAACACACTGAAAACTCCACGAAAATCCCCACAACCGAGCTGCTCCAACTCCAACTGCGTCCTCCCTCCAGGACTGCGCAGTCACTCAATGAGGCCCAGCTCCTCTGCAAAACGTCCACCCAAATCACCTGCAAATCAACTGCTAAAACTGAAGGAATACCTTGCCCGAGCAGGCACTCGAAGTCCCCCGGGACCAAGGGCGAGATCTCCGACCGGAGACACTCAGTCGCACTAAACAGTGCTGCAGACCGACTAAACAACCGGCGTGCTCAAGTAGACAGAAGTCTAGCTCACAATATCATCAACATATCAATAATGCCCAAATGAGGAGGCTCCTCCCCTTTTTATAGCATTGGTTTCCCTCCAAAACCAACGTCCTCTCTCTCATTGGCTCCTCCACGTGGTGTGTGGCCCCCCCTTGGCTCCCCCCTTAAGTTACAACGTTGCATCTACTAGGGAAACACTTTATTTTATTTAAGTGAGTTAGACCCCTTTTCTCACTTTTATTTATTAATAAACTATAGTCGACAAAACTATACAAAAATCAAATATTCCAATTAGTGGTGCTAATTAGGAATATTACAGTCTCCCCCGGCAAAACGTTGCTTGTCCTCAAGCAACTGAAGTGATGGATGCTGCAATGTCTTCTCGCTCTCCCAAGTGGCATCCTCATCCGACAAAAATTGCTTGTCCTCAAGCAACGCTTGAACAAGCCTACTCTCTAGCTGATGCTCCCTACCGATACTGCAAAATGTGCCTGGGTCCCACTGAAACCTCTCTGACCTCTGCATCACCCTGATACGAAGGGATATCTCAATGTCAGGATCCCAAAGTGACCTCTCACAGTAACAGTCAACCAATAATCCCCCCGGATCCCATCGCCACCATGGCCAATAATCGCCCAAGTCCCACGGCTCGGACTGTGCACTGCCTCTGGCTATGACTAATGCTCTAAGAGGTGAAGACCACCAATAAGCATCAATGCTCCTGGGCTCCTGCTGCGTTGTACCTGTAGCCGCATATGCTACCCCTCCAACTGCATACCAACTCATCACCTCTCTCCAATCCAAGTCATGACTCAATCCCATGCTGATCCTGCTCTCCTGAAATTGGGAAGGAGTCCCGAAGTAACGACAACTGGTGCCCTCCTGCCGACTGGGATCTGTAACATCTACTATGTCCAAGGGCCCCTGCTCCACTGTGCTCCCTACGAAGAATACCGTACCATCAAGAGGGTACCAACTCATGATCTCCCGCCAGTCCATCTTGGAGGAAGCATCTGATGTAGCAACAACAACTGCATGCGGAACATGCCTAGAAGGTTGCCGCCAACCCGTAATCATCTCCCACTGCCAAACTATCACATCTACCTCCAACATCTCCAGAGGACATGGATCTGTAGCTGCTGTCACGGTACTCGGTGTCTGTGCATCTGACTGCTCCACCTCAAAGGATGACCCCAATGCTAGCCACATATCCCTCATAGGCTCAATGTGGGCACCCATCTGGACCTCACCCAAGGAAATGTCATGCCTGATGTCCATAGTATCCTCCTCTGCTGACTCAGGCTCCATCATGTGCTGCTCTAGCTGAAGCGTCACAAGTGACTCATCACCCAGAGTATCTCCTATACAGTCCCCTGACTGCTCACCCTGCACACTGTAATACGGCTGCAATCTACCGTCATCATACCTGCATAACTGCTCTTGCTCCACAGAAGCAACCTCAACTGATC
The DNA here is from genome assembly GCA_034641835.2 of Pinus albicaulis. Lineage (NCBI taxonomy): Eukaryota > Viridiplantae > Streptophyta > Pinopsida > Pinales > Pinaceae > Pinus > Pinus albicaulis. The sequence goes on from CM076573.1 coordinate 172,803,614, forward strand.
CTATTGACTCATATGAAAGAGAGTCCTCACCCTGGCATACAGAAGGAATGCCCTCCTGTTCTACCTCCGCCACCTCATCTGCATTGAATATGCCATCCACCCTCTCGATGAAGTGTCGATACAATGTCTGGAGTCCAGACGCATGCTGGGATGCTACTTCTGCTGAACCCAATATCCTCTGCTCATGCATGATCTCAACATGCCCTGAGGGAAAAATGATGCATGTCTCCCTCATGACCTGCTCCCCAAGCGTAGGCTCAACAATGACTAATGTGCCACCACTGCAGAGGATCATCTCATCCCCTAAACTGTGGCTGTCAACTAGCATACTGACCCAGTGCCACTGCTGAGAAGTCTCTCGCCTAGTGTGCTGAGGGCCATCCAAATATCTTGGGTGTGCCTCACGGACCCTACTGCTCATGCCCAAAGTGCCAAAGGACAACAACAAAATCAGTCATGCCCATGAGTGATGTAGAAGAGTGTCGGATGTGTGAGTCCCCACAGATACCATCAAGTATCGCTTCTCTGTCTCCTCATCGATCCTGGGTGAAATACCCCCAAAGGTAAGCCCAGTGTCCCTGTCTGTGAGTCTCCCTGGATGCAATACTCTAAGACCCTGCTGTGTCGCGCCGTACGCCCTCGCAAGCCACCGGTCATCCATGTACTCCTCAACATGCCACCGCACACTAAGGCATACCCCTGAATACTGCTGGATACCCCATGCTACTGCTGTACCACCCTGTAACGTCTCGTGCCCTGACTGTGTCCAAGAATTTGTCACTCCCCGCGTGCTCTCAATGTGATGTAGGGCACTCCTACTCCACAATGCAGTCCCACACACTACGGTACACCACCATGTAGCTCCATGTCCACCGGTAGTCCACTGATCACTGCTAGAGGCTCCCACACATCCATGGATGTGATGTCCTAGAGCTGTGCCTCTACATATCGGACTACCACCAATCGGTATCGTCATGTCCACCGTCGCATCACTATACCCGCCGACAAATGGATCATCACTGCAAATCCTCCTCAAGGGGTCCGAGAAGTGAATCTCCCTATGGGTCAGTAGTGCTACCACCACTGCTCGGCTCCGCTGCGTCCTCTGTGACCCACACAAAGGTGAAGAATCCTTGGCCCCATACAAGGCGCCATCTGGTGGCCTGCCAATGCCACCTCCTTCGACAAGCTCCCGCCAAGGTGTGTTGACCACCCCGTGATCCCATGTATGAGTGTCATGCCAAGACAACCTAGGGAGTCTACCCATAAACTGGTTGGCCACTGGAGCTGACCGAAACTGCACATGCTCTACTACTAGGCCAACTGTACTCTCCAAGACATAGTCAGCCGACCTGCCTGGGAAACGATAAGTGATCCCACCTGGATCCCAATGCCAATCTGGGGTTCCTGTATTCCCCATGCATAGAAAATCCTGCTGAGCTACACTCGGATCCATCACTATCTCCATAGCCCGCTCCACCGAGTACCAACTCAAAATATCTCGCCATCCAACCTCAACATGTGGATGTTGTACCCTGTGCAACTCTGATCGTCTCATACCGCTATCCAAGTCAACATATGAGATCTGACTAGGTGGCTCTGCCTCTCTCTCTCTAATGGGAAGAGATGACCCAACAACACTGCTAGTCCCATCCATGCATGCCTGAAGGGGAATGATTTGACGCTGCAATGTGCCCTCGGGTTGTACCATCAGGGAATCCAGTTGTTCCCCAATGCGGGCCAACTTGGCGGCCGACTCGGCACAAGCCACTCTCATGCCCTCCAGCTCCTGGTCCTGCAACAAAATGGCCTCCCGTACTGACGTGGCCTTCCCTCTCAAAACTCGAAGGTCCGTCCGAAGTCGATGATACCGCTGTCTGCGACCATCATCCAATACCTCTGTACCTGCTAGTGCCTCATCGAAGGTGGATATATCTCCTAACGCCTCACCCATCTGTCGTGGTGCTGCTACCACCTGAAGACTCGGACACGACTTCGGTCATCACCTCAATGGATGGCTCTACCGGGGTAGGCTCTACCTCCTCCACTACGATATCAACCGACACGGTCAAGGAGGTCTCTAATGATGGTGAGTCCTGTGTCACACTAGGTGTATCCTCGAACTCCCTGCAATCCTGTGTGTCCTCATCCTCCAAGTGCGAGGTAACCATTTTGATGGTTTCCCCCTCCAATACTCGGTCAAGCTGGAAAGAGGTATCCAACTTCTCCACCCAAGCTTTTTTCGAACGCTTGGATGACCCATCAAATGTCGGTAAATGGAGTCTGCTTACTGTGTGCTGTAAGCCCCCGTCATGTGAGTGCCTATTCCCGCTGTGAAAGTTGCGGGGTCTGCTATCCCGCTGGAGCTGAACATAATCTCTAAATGAGATAAGCTCTCTGATCGCCGGCCCACGTGCCAGATACTCTGCAATGTAGGCGTCCATCTGGTCAGGGTCAGTCTCTGGCTCCCGCTGTGCTCCTGCCCCTGTGTCTTCATCCAGAAAAGTGGGCATGGTAGGACGTGTGGGTGTATGTGATGCCATATGCTGAGTGGCATCATGCTCCGGCAAATGGTGGGATGTGCCTGATCCCTCACCAATCTGAAAACCCCTTGGGGTTTCCCGCTGCCTAATCTCCAGCGCAGTGAGTCTCTGTGACAGATCCTGCATTTGGAGGAGCGCCTCTCTAAATCTCCTCTCATCATCATCACCTGCCATCGGCTCTTTCTGCTATGTGTCTACAGGCTCCTCAGAAACTGCACGGCTGCTCCAAAACCATACTACTGCTTAACTTCGACCTCCGATTTACCCACTAGAAACTGCTCAGAAAATTCTAGGAATTTGGGAAGGTGATCCTTGCCCAAAACCCAGAAAAACCCAGAAAACGTTTCTTCTAATTCCAACCTTCAAAATTTGACCATTTATATTTTGGCCCTTTTTCCAATTTCGTTTTTGGTACTGCAACTGCTATTGCTCTCCAAAATTCTAGCAAACCTCTGTATGATCTCTTTCCCAATGTCATAGACCACAGGCTGAGCCAGATCTATGCTCTGATACCACTGTAATATCCCCAACGGGAAATAGACAGTAATACACAGCAATACAAACATGCAACTATATAGGAAAAATGCCGGAACTAGAATATAGAGCAAGTACACATAAAAATACCAGAACGCTAAGCCATTTTATTAATCTGAGAATATATATAAATGGGTACAATAGATAATCAGAACAAGTGCACCTATCCTTGCACAAGGCAAGTGAAGAACCCTCTCAGAAATAGGAAATGGCTGCTATAGAGACTGCGTCCCAGCTGCTGGAGAAATCTGCCGTAGAATGCTGCTGCTGCAATGAACTGGAACTAGGGGCTGATCCCCTCACCGAAATGGGCTGAAAATCGGTAGACTGCCTGTACTCACTGCTCCGGACCAAACCCAGAAACCATGAAGCAAATGGACCACCTCCGAAAAACACCCCAGAATGCCCTCCTCAAGGAAAACGCTGTCTCTCCCAAGCACAGCGCAGATGCCAAAGGAAGAAGGCTGGAAAAGGGCCACAGATCCCTCCGCAAACTCTCCAACTGAAAAGACAATCCCTCCAAGCTGAAACACGCTGGAAACTCCACGAAAATCCCCCCCACAACAGAGCTGCTCTAACACCAACTGCGTCCTCCCTCCAGGACTGCGCAGTCACTCAATGAGGCCCAGCTCCTCTGCAAAACGTCCACCCAAATCTCCTGCAAATCAACTGCTGGAACTAAAGGAATACCTTGCCCGAGCAGGCACTCGAAGTCCCCCGGGGCCAAGGGCGAGATCTCCGACCGGAGACACTCAGTCGCACTAAACAGTGCTGCAGACCGACTAAACAACCGGCGTGCTCAAGTAGACAGAAGTCTAGCTCACAATATCATCAACATATCAATAATGCCCAAATGAGGAGGCTCCTCCCCTTTTTATAGCATTGGTTTCCCTCCAAAACCAACGTCCTCTCTCTCATTGGCTCCTCCACGTGGTGTGTGGCCCCCCTTGGCTCCCCCCTTAAGTTACAACGTTGCATCTACTAGGGAAACACTTTATTTTATTTAAGTGAGTTAGACCCATTTTCTCACTTTTATTTATTAATAAACTATAGTCGGCAAAACTATACAAAAATCAAATATTCCAATTAGCGGTGCTAATTAGGAATATTACAAAGATGCCAAGAGTGGAAGAGACTTGAGGAATATTGTGAGAGGGAAAGATATGGAGAGTATCCAATTGCTTCCAAAACAAAAATCTGAATTTCTTACTAATCTACTAAGTATCTATTGAGGATGAACATGAGTGGTATTTAGGAGGCATGAAAACTATCTTCATTAGTTTTCCTTGCATCTCTCTCTCTATTGCTGTATTTTGGTACTGGTTGTGAGCTTTTACAGCTCGGGGGTTCCAGGGGGAGGAGTTCTCCCTGGATATGGTTGGGTGGAAAACCGGATGGTTCAAATGAGTTGGTTAAGGGATCGAAGGTGGATCATATTCGCAATGATTGGAGCTGAATGTCTCTTCAGGTATAATTTCCATTGTACTAAAATTATAGTATAGCTTTAGCATAAAATAAAAAATAGACATTTAAATTGTTGTAAGCATCTAATTTTGGTTTAGGCTTATGTTATCTAGAATATTATTGATTAGTTAAAAATGAAGACTAGATTAATCTATATGTATGGATGTTTATATCTCAATATTGGAGTTATTATTGGTGTAGTTTATGGTACTAATCTTGGTATTGTAGCATTTGAGAAAGGAAAGCCAAATATTGTTGAAGGTAATTGAAATAAATAAATTCCAAAGGACTTGGGTAAGTATTTCACAATTTATAGTTTTGTTTCAAGTAATTAGATGCATGTTTTAGAAATGGTTTTAGGATAGTTTGCAAAGTGTTTGACAAAGTCGGTGAATGAGTAATGTTATTTATGCATGAATAAGTGCTAACTTGCAGCTTACATCAGAAGTAAGAAAATGGACATGTACCCAAAACATACCTGGAGGAATTACAGAATCAACCCTTAAAATAAAATGCAAAAATAATGGCAACTAAAATATGGTTTGGAAGATCAAATGCTTGAGGTAAGTTGGAGATAAATTTCAGTTATGGCTTATGTTTCATATTCTTATCAATAATTCAATGTTTTTTTATTCAAGTTGTTGTAATAGTACTATCAGAATTTTGACAGAAAGCCTTAATGGCTGTAGCATTCAGGGCTGCCATATGTTTGTTAAATTGTAGCAATTGGTGCAAAACGGTTGTCAATCATGTCAAGTGAATTAGCTTGTGGGTGGTAAAATGTTTCAAGAACTCATATGGTGGATTTAGAAATGTGTGATTTCAATGAGCATATATTAGTAGCATAACTCTGGGTTGTTTTTCCTCATGTAGAAGTGTAGTTGTAAGTTTTCATTCCATATGTTTGACAAAAGTCATAAATGAAACATTTAGGCTATAAATTTTGTTGTTTTCAAGAATCGCATTTCTGGGCGTTTTGAATTCGATTCAGCCCAACATCAGGGGGTATCCGTGCCTAATGGTCATGTAACCCCTAATTTCATTCCAAAAAAATACTTTTCAGAACCCAGATCGGAAATCTAGGTGATTTGGCAGATTGCTGCTCTGAGTTATGTGCGCCTGTTGTTGAGTCTTTGCTGAAAAACTAAGATTATTTAGTCCCTGTTTTAAGATGGAAACATTTACAGTTTAAATTCTAAATTTTATGAGATAAATATGTTGAAGAATAATCTTAAATTCATTGTTGCTAAGTATTTGACAAAATGCCTCAATGACTTTTAATTGCGTGCTTGCAAAGTGTTTGTCATAAGGGCTGAATGAGTGTAGAGTGCATGTCTGCAAAGTGTTTGTCAAAAATCTTGAATGGTTGTAGCTTTTGTGCATATAAATTGTTAGTGTAAAATTCTTAGTTACTCTTGTGTTTTTATGTTACTATAAATTATAAATAAACTATTTAATGGGTGTAGCTTCCTATGTCTGCAAGTTTTTGGTATGAATGTGAAAATGAATTTAATAATTTGCTGAAGTGTGCATAAGACAGTTGTTTCTTGTATTATCTAAAGCTTTCAAGAAAAAAAGGGCTTGTTGTTGGAAACAATTTTACAGTGACTAATTCTTTAGGATTTTGTGCAAATGAGTATTAGTGATTATGTGACATCTACTTCTCTATCTTATTGATGCTAGGTAAGGTGGGACCTTACATGAAGAAACTACCTAATCCAAGCTTTTAAATATGGCACAAAATTTTTATCGTGCCTAATCAATGATTTTGGTTTAAGTGAAGGGTACATTTTTGCTAAGGCCACAACAGAGGAGTCCAATAAGCAACATTGCTAACATCAAGGTACATTAAGAGTTTGGTGCTCTTGATTCACCTCCAATTCCATACCCTCATACATGATACAATCTACTGAAAATGATACAATCCTACCAATCAAGAAATCCTGAAAATTGTTAAGTCTGTTGACTTTTGGATGGGATATAAAATTCTACTTTCCCCATATAAAGTCTGGTGAGGTTTGAAGTTGGAACCACTCTCAAACATCATGAAACAATTAAAGGTAATGTTAAGTAAAAGGATGAAAAGGAAAGATAAAGTAGAATTTAACATTACCACTAATCCCAAACATTTTAATGCAAAAAGAGAGTGAAACCCCCCTTTAAAGAAAAAAATTCAATCGTAGAGGCCTAATTAATTCATAATTAACCTCTAATTAGGAATTAAAACAAAAAATGTGGGTCCCAACAATTAAATAAACACAAAATCGGCCAAATTTCATTTTCATTTGAACACATTGTGCAACGTGCAAA